>JAJQOW010000018.1:0-347500 GCA_037975125.1 Latrodectus hesperus | reverse complement strand
TAATTAAAATGAGATTGCACACAAAGTAACAAAATATTCTAAAAATATTAACAATATTATTTATATTCTTATTTGATCCTATAGGTGTACATTAAAAGATTAGGTTCCGTTATATGTAATTTACTTTGCTGCTTAGACGTAGTACAGGATTTCATGAAATTAATGCTTGTAATATTAATTTTTATTTTAAATCTGTTATTAAGAAAACATGCCACTATGATATTTGATCTTGATTAATCACTATTCTCTTAATTATCATCTTTCTTTACAAAATTATCAAAATTTGCTTCATACAAAACTTCCAAGAATTATTTTAATTTACATTATGTTTGATTTATTTAAAGTTTTCTGTAACTTTAGGTTTTCCAAAATTTAATTTTGTCAGTTTAAACTATGGATATTCCCATTAAATAAGTGTAAAAGTTTGTTCTCAAACTGAGTAATCAATGAAAATTTATGTATTGAAAAAAGAAATTTTGAATTATTGTTGCATATATAACATGCATTTTATTTCTTCTTAATAAACAATAAAGAATGATATCATTTATTATATGTATGAGCTGATGTAGTATTAACAATAAAGAAAATACATGCTGATATAAGGAAAACAACGAGATATTCACTTTTTGTTTTGATATTCGTAAGGTATGGAAAATAATTTCATTGCGTTTTTCTTTGTGTGTGATGCATTAAGCATAATATTATTAAGGTGTAATTATTCAGTTATTTTTCAAGTATTCTTGTTAATACATAATTAAATGTCTTTCCTATGTTTTGTAAAATTAGACATAATTTCATTGATATTCAATAGTAACATTTATATTCAATAATTAGGAATTTATTGCTTTGCTGCATTAACCTAAAATCGTCTTCATTAAATCTAAAATAATTGTTTAAAGAAATTGTTCTTTACACAAATAAAACTTTTTAAAATAATTTTATTGTTTTTAATCGAATTATAAAAATTAAACTTATAATAGTTTAATTATATATAGATTTAATATATGTTCAACAAAAGCTTTACAGAATAGTTTTAAAAATGATGTACCTTTCATTTCAATAATTTAGTTATGCTATATGACCCAAAATTTTAAAATATTAGGATTCTTTCTGAGCACTTTTGCTTTTAAGATCTTTTCTTAGAAATGTGTTTGAATAAAGCGAGTCTTTAGATTCTTGAGTTTAATGTACTTATTATCATGTTCAAGTCTTTTGAATTTAAAAGAGCACTCAAGCAGAATATCAATTACTGCATTGACGCCTTTAGGTAAAAGCAATTTAAAAAGCTTTGAAGTGAAATTTTCTTTTGATGATAAAAGTATAATGATGGCCAGGATTATTTGGATATTATTCATTCTGAATATTTTTGAGCATTTATTTATATATCGAGAAGTAATAAATAAAAACTTTATAAGTTTTAAGTAATCATGTTCATTTAAATTTAAGCACAAATATTTGGAGGAAAATATGACAACATTTTAAAAGGGTATACAATAATTACAATATGTTTAAAAAGAAGAAATTGTAATTTTAATTTAAGTTTAGACAATTAATCAATTTTATATTTATCTTAATGAAATTGGCTACGAAAAATTGACACAGATTTATATTAAAAGCATGTATATTTAAACTAAAAATAATTTGACATTTCTAGTTAAATTCAAATATAATTTTCTGTCTTTATATTTGATGAAGATTTTTATTACATTTCCTTTTGTTAGCCACTTTTTTCTTTCTCAGTGCAAGTGAATAAAAAATGAATATTACTAATTTTAATTTATATGGGGATTCTGAAAATAGGCAAATAATATTTTTAATTATTTCAGTATATTTTTAATAATTAATATTCTTTGTTGACTTTATCATTGTCGTATGATTGTACTTTTAATTTAAATGTAAAAATTTTATAAATATTTGTTGAAATACAAAAATTTAGATATTAAGTATAAGTATTAGTTAACATTGGATAATAAAATTAAATTAATTAAAATGAAATATTTTATTTGAAAGTTAAAGTAAACTGGGATAATTTAAAATTTAATAATTTTTATTAAATTTAGTTTGTATCCCTCATCATGAATAAATAGGAAAAACAATAGTATTTCTTTATTAAGAGTAGGTAGCATTACAAATATTCACTTAAAACCTTTCATAAACATTATCAGTTATTTCATTAGTTATGGAGTATTTAAAAAAACATTTGTCACAAAATTATTACAGTTCAAGTTCACAATTTTTTTTACATAAAATTATAATGAGAATTTTACTTTTTAATCTTTTAGATTTATATCCTTAAAAAACTTGAATATCATTTTACAAATTGTGGTTGGTTAGTTGGATGGGTTTTTCGAGTTTAAAATCCTAAATAGAACATGTTGTATCATGCAAATAAATAAGCTAAATTATGAATAGCAATATTATATTGGATAAATTATGAATAGTAATATGCAATACATTTAACTTTAATCAAATTAATGTAACCAAAAATATAAAATTTGTACTTTCATTGAGTCATTAGTTAAAAAATCGCACATAATTTGACAAGCTTTTAAATGATAATTTCATTTCAATTTAAATGCTTTATCCCATAACCATATGCCTATTTCCATCTCCTTTAAAGTATATTTTTATCATAGATCTAACTGGAAGATTATGTCTTTATACAGTATCAATAATAAAAATTAACATGTTAATTAATTTCTTTTCAATTTGTATGTAAAATCAAAATTCCTTGGCCAATATAAATCTCAATAAATTTAAAAAGATGTTATTTAAAAGTATTTAATTTTATAAGAATTTTAACATCTTAGATATTTCAATGTAAAAGATTACAAAAAGGAGCAGACATAAAACAAATCTGAGAGAAAAAAAAAGCTTACAAGCATTGATTCATTATGAACAAATTACAACATTATAAGAAATTGACTGTCTCTTCATAAAATAGCATAGAAAAATTAAAGGTATTGTGTATTCAATTACTTGAGAAAAAGCCAAACTCATTTTAAATGTTAATCATCGAAAAATGAAGCTGTCGTCTAAAAATTTGAAACTTTACAAAAAACTCAAGAATCAGTAATTGAAACACATAATTTTTAGATAAAATTAATATAACATAATATACTAACGGCAGTACTTATTAATGAATCGATTTAAAATATAAACTTAAAGAGCTTTCAGAAAAAATATTAATTTTAACTTTGAATTATTTTTTGTGCGGTTGCTTCAAGTAAAAAACACGTGCAGATGGATTTTAGTAAAAGGAATTGTTGTAATTCATTCACCTGGTAAAATATTTTGGTAAATTTTCTTAGTAAGAGTTCCATTCAAATTTTCATGTAAAAAATCTTGTATCCTCTGGTTTCTTTTTAAGTAACGAAATTAAAACACTTATGTTTTTGTTTTTGTTACTAATGACACTTGAACAAGCCAAGCTCGCTATGCCTTGGCTATGCGAATTTAAGTCAATTGGGAGCGTCTAACGTTTTAATCAGAGCACCATGAAGGTGAAAGAACGACTTTGCTCTACACACATGCATAGGTAACCGTTTATAGCGTAGGCAACCATTCATACAAGGAAAGGACAAAGGCAGGATAGATAGAGAGAGAAAGTACATCCATGCCCTAACCGGGATTCGAACCCAGGACCTCCTTATCTGCAGTCAGGCACGCTGACCACTAGACAATTTAGGCGGCAAAACACTTATTAATACTGCAATCCATATAATTTGAGAAACTAAAAGGAGCTACATGCGTTTTACTTTATCTGAACAAACATTTAAAAAAATCAAATATGAATACAGTTTTAAAATTAAAAATGATCGGAAAATAATAAATATTGAAATCAATGTAAATAATTTTACACCAGGACGGAATATGAAATTACCCTTATTTTACTAGCTTTGATTAAAAATATTACTGTTTTTTATTGCAAAAATATTAATCTTTATCCAAAAGTTTTTTATTTTCTAAAGCACACATAATAGGTAATTATAAACTACATAAAGTTATTTAATTAATTATTTTTAATTTTCTTTTTCATTAACATTTTTTGAAAATGTGACTTATGCAATTAATTATCTGAATAGTATTTGATATTATAGTTCTATTTTTTTATCTTGTAAGCTATTGAGACTTTTAACTCTTTATTTTAACTTTCTTAGCCATAAATATCCATTACATTAAGCGGAACGAAACTAATATTCAAAAAATATAACTTAAAATAATTCTCAGTCAAATCAGTAAGACATTCAAGGTAATTCAGGGTACATTATACAATTTTTCAATAAACGAAAAACGAAATATTGAAATGCGAATACCAAATGAAAAATAGGCATTTTAAACTTTAATATACACCAGCTCATATTTTATTTCTATATTAATTATTTTTAATATTATTAACTCAGTTAAATAAAAATATTTAATGCTAGTAATTTTTTATCAAAAGTATTAAAGTCAACAAAAGATCAAAATCAACTCGATTCTATTGAAAAACAGAAAGGAAAAAAGCAATTATTGATTAAAGTTTTTGTAAGGATGACAAACTTCTCACTTTCATTGTACATATGATTGCATTTAAATACAAAGCTACTTATATAAAGCTGGGAGAAAAGAAAGTATTTAGCAATAAATCTCATCAGAAATACTTTACGTATTTATGGTTGCGTGAGCTATTTATCAGCTTCTTTTGGATTGAAATGCAAAAGACGTTATTCGAACTTATAAATTGATTTGAAGTTTTTTGAAAAGATTCTATCTCAAGATTCCTAATTCAAAAACTTTCTAGCATCATTCAAGCTGTTTGCTTCTTATCGATAAATACAAGCTTTATTAAAAATGATCTAGTTCTTGAAAAAAGTATTTTTACTTTAATGTCACTTGAATTTTAAACTAAGTTATTTCTTAGAGTCATTTTAATTTAAATGTTTTGCATTTTGGTGTTTTAATGTTTATATTATTTCTTTAATGTATTCTTATAAAAATAGCTGTTTTTAAGACAATACCAGGTGTATGCAAATGGAATGAGACGATTGTTTTTTTAAAAAAAACACAATAAATTTGCCAAAACTGTTAATATTTCTGTATTTAAAATAATATCCATCGCTAGCTACACATTTTCCCCATCTTTCTTGCAATTTGTGAATACCACGCCAAAAAATTATCTGTCTTTTGAGACCAACCAGTCATCAAGCCAAGATTTGACGTTTTCGTAAGAAGTGAAGCGCTGGTCAGCCAATGTGTGTCCCAATGATGCAATAGGTGGTAATTTGAAAGAGCCAAGTCTGGAGAATAAGCCGCATGCGGTAAGGGATCCCAGCCGAGCATCTTAACGATGTCCTTGATCGATTTAGTACTATGGATAGGTGCTTTCTCATCAAGGAAAATCACTCTGTGCTGCGCTTTCCTATATTGCTCTCGCTCGTATTGCTCCCGTTTTTCGAGTATTGCATCGTTCAAATCAAGTAATTGCTGCTTGTATCTATCAGTATTAATGGTTTCGCCGGGTTTTAGAAGCTGATAATAGATTGGCACATCCTGATCCAAGAAAGTACACAGCATTGTCTTGCGGCCGAAGCGATAAGGCCTTGCGGTGGATTTAGATGGCTGCCATGGGTCAACATATTATCAAATACGCTTGGGATTTTCAAGATACCTCCATTTTTCATCGCCAGTCACAATGCGATGGTTATTTGACTTGCGTTTGTAACGGACAAGCAATATTTCGCCCACGATTTTTTGGTTTTCCTGCTGACGGTTTGTTAACTCGTATGGTACCCATCTACCGACCTTTATTATCTTGCCCATTGCTTTGAGACGACGGGAAACAGTGCTCTGGTCGACATTCAATTGTTCTGTAAAATGTTCTTGCGTTTGGCCCTTATCTTCATCGAGTAATGCTTGCAATCCAGCATCTCCAAATTTTTTTGTTGGTCTGCCACGTTCCTCGATTCTCACATCGAAATCGCCATTTTGAAACTTTTTAAACCACTTGTAGCACTGCGCACGGCTCAGAGCATTGCCTCCGTATGCTTTTACAAGCATTTGATGTGATTCGGCAGCATTTTCTTTAGATGGTAACAAAAAATTAATGCTGTCCGTAAATCGTGGTCGGAAGGTATATAATTCTACGTTTTCAACACACAGTAAAAAAAACACACACACACACACAATGCACGTTGAAACTTATCCAAATGTAAACTGAACGTGAGTATCAAAGGTCAAACTATAAAAAAACACGTGTCATGGTTTCGTAATGTTATCATATATACGGGGCGACATTTGTTAGCAATCGTCTCATTTGATATGCATACACCTGGTAAAAACTTCAACTCCATACAAAATATAATAACTAGTTTGTTCCACAGCAACCTGATTTATACGTAAATAAAAATATTGAATGAAATATTTCTTCACCAATGTCTTAATATTTGAAGTAATTTAATGTCCATATGTCATGACAGATTTTTAAATTAATTTGTAAATCTATGATGACATCTTTAGCCATGAGATTGCAACACTGAAAATTGAAATTTAAAATTCTGAATTATACGAAATAATTATGCTACCACTAACAGATAATAACAGACTTTAGTTATTTTAGAAGTATAAGACATGTATCTAATAATCTTCAGACACACGCATCATCATTAAGAAAACATAATATATTTTTAAATGTTAAAATGAATATGAAATACTTAAAGACTGAGAAATTATGCTTTTAAAATAATTGAAATACACATCTGAATTTGAAGAATATGAATCATCAGCAACAGAAATAGGTAAGTAGCTGGTGATTCATACTCTACACCCAGACATATTAATATTCATTAATCTTTAGAAAACAGAACGTATCTATGCAGTGTACATTAAATTTAGTTGTGTATTGATCTCAATGAAATCGATATACAGTTCTATGAGAGAGGGGAATTCCGAATAAGGAACTCTTCTCCACTGAATATTATTCATTGATGTCTAAACACCTGGTTGTTCTCATCTTTGTACAGTTAGTAACCCCTAGAATCATTCAACTACGAACATTAGCTGAAAGAGCTCTTCTACCAGTTGGGTGAAGGTAGGATACACACATGCTTTTCAAATGTTACATCTAGATGGTGATTCAAGTTTTCTCTATTTAATTTCAAGTTCTCTTTCCCTTTTGAATTCGTA
The DNA here is from genome assembly GCA_037975125.1 of Latrodectus hesperus. Taxonomy (NCBI): domain Eukaryota; kingdom Metazoa; phylum Arthropoda; class Arachnida; order Araneae; family Theridiidae; genus Latrodectus; species Latrodectus hesperus. The sequence goes on along the minus strand of JAJQOW010000018.1, from coordinate 340,336 downwards.
AGTTAGCAGTCAAAGTGTTTTAGCTGTTTGTTTGGTAAATAAAAAGAAATATTTTATTCCAAGATTAGGTATTAGTTAAAAGCTCTTGAGAATTACGATGATTTGGTTTGTAATGTTATAAGATAATTCTAGCTTCGTTCTGGGACTCCTTTTTCAGTTTTTGTCTACTTCAATTTAAATGTATTTATTTAATGGAATCTGTTAAATATATTTTGGCTGTAGATATTAGGAGATTCAATTTATATTGCTCTCTGATTTACAGAATAAATATACATATTAGAATAGTTTACTTTGTACAAAGTAAAATATTATTATTCTAATTTAATGAAGATTAATTAAAACAGTTATATTTACAATATTATCGTAAACCGTAGTTTCAAATTGAAATTTAATAAACAGTTCAAATTCCATCCTGCACAAAAACAAGATCTTTACGGAAAAAGTCAAGCAATTTCAATATGCAATTCTGACTGATTTTATTTAATTTTAGGTAATTTTATTTCAACTGTTTAAAGATTTAACACAGCTTTTTCTTTTTTTTAAAAAAAAGAAGATATGTTAAATTGTTTAACATCAAGTAATATTGACACCATAAAAATATCTATGACCTTGAAAGTTTAAGCTATCCCTTGTTGACAATAATGATGAAAATTGCTAGCCCTTATATTTTCATTTTTTCATACATTTAGGTAAAATAAATGAGATCCGAAAGTGATATGATACTAATGGTAATGGTTTTAAAAAATTTAATGACTACACACTCAAACCAATAAATACGATGCTTACAGATACTAGAGGCTTTCAAATTTTTAAATTTACTTGTTAATCTAACAAATCGAAGTAACATTTCAAGAAACAGAAAACGTAATACAAATATTGTCTTAGTAATTAATAACTTTGATGACAAAACTAATTACTAGCATTTTACTCCATGGAAATTAATAAAAGAGTTTTATTCATGCATTAAATATAAACGCAAATGCAAATCGCTTAAATTTTAAAATCTTTAATAAGGGTTTAATTTTCAAATTGTAAAATCATTAATTGGAACTGCCTTATCTTCAGTTAAATATCAACTCATTTATTATGAAAAATATGATTATATTTCGCATTCTTAATTCCAATATTGATATTTAAAAACTGTTCAGAGCATCACACTTGATCACATTAATAAATTTGAATTTACTACAGTCCAATTAATTTCAATTTTAAAAATACTTTTATGTTATAGAAATAAAATTTCAAGTTGAAATCTTTTAAATTACAATTCCCTCTTTTAATTAAGTCACGACATCAATGCTCAACCCAAAATATTTCATATTGAATTTAACCTTTTTGTTTTCACATTTACTGAATCTCAAAGATTTATTGAAATTTTTTTGTGTTATTTTGTAATTATATCTCATTTATTTAGTCTTCGTTTATTTAATTATTATCAATTAAAGTCTTATAAAACTTTTTTGAAAGTAACTAGCCTCACATATTTTCAAGGTCATTATTTATTCTCTTTGTATTACTTAGTTGATACTCTTTTAAATAAATTAAAATTGATTTTTATTAATATTTTACTTAATTAGTGAGTGATTCTATACATTTTAATCTTTTATTCCATTTAGTTTTTATTTCTTTAAATATAATTATGATTATAATGGTAAATTAATCTTTTTAATACAATTTATAAAATTAAACTGTTAAATGTAAGAATTTAAAAGTAATCTGACCTTTTTCACTTTTTACAATATAAAAGCTTTTGTATGCTTATTATATAAAACTATGTGAATAACTATTTAATCATTTTTTTTAATCACACCATCAAGAAACTTCACATGTTTTTACTTAGTCCATTTTTTCAAACTCAAATCTTTTTTCTTTAAATCTTCATTTTATTTAAAATTCCTTCTTGTCAATTAGTTTATGTCTCATTTATTATTTTTTTTTTTGCAGAATTTTTTCAGGATGTTTTCATTTTTGCATATTCACTGTATATCCCATTTCATTTTCGATAATCATTTTGGATTCTTTCCCAGTATTTATTACTTTGAGTCATTTTGATTTCATTCTCATTTTTTAATTTTTTTCCTTTTTCAAAACCATTGCACGTTATTTATTTGAGTATTGTTTCCCTTTCTGTCTGTTTCGCGATTTAAATTTCTTTCTAACTTTCTATTTACTCGTATTTGAAAGATATCTTTACAATATTAATTTTCATCTTCATTGCATTTGTTTCCAATTTTATATTGGTTTTATTTTTATTTTTATAACATATCTTATATTAAATTGAATATCCCATTGAAAATAAATTCCTTATTTTTATTTATATAATAAATCACTCTATATATATATATAGATCACTCTCTATATATTACATATGATAGTTAATTTTTTTAAATATTATGATAAAAATACAATATATGAACAATACACAAGTCTAATTTTGATATAATTATTGTTTTGATATAAATTTATTCATTTTACACAGTAATTATATAAATAGCATGTTACAAAAATAACATGTTTCAAGCCGCGAATTGTATGCAATATAGCAGCTATGAAGATTAAAATATTAAGACACACACACTCACTGTACGCCACACATAAAAGTACATAAGCAATTATTTTTTTTTTTTAATTTTTCCACGTTCTTGCATAGTTTTATCAATCTATTGTTTTAATTATTAACTATTTTTGTAGTTATATAAATTCGTTTAACTATAATTCTAAATATGTTTTTTTTTAATTTAATTTAAAACTGTAGAAAGTATAAATATATTTCAAACGATACGTTAGTGTCTATGATTTTCCTTTCATTTTTAGCATTCTTTCTTTAAATTCATAGAAAGCCTGTAAATATTTTTATAATTCTTTAAAATCAATAATGATTGAATTCATTTTGATAAAATTAGTTGTTTTAAAAAAACATTTTAAAACGTTAACATAGTTTTGTTAAATGTTATAATTCTTAAAATAATGATTTTTTTAATATTTAAGATATTCTTATAATTAGTATTCAATTTTTAATATTTTTCTAATGTTTAAAAAATAATTCATTAAAAAATGATAAACTTCATAGAAAAATTCTAAATAGAAATCACTGGAAATTAATACTTTAGAATGTACTTCAGAAACTTGTAGGTAAAATAACAATGCTAAACTCTTATTCTTAAAATGAAGTATGAATATGAAATTACAAATCGTAAGTTAACTAAGCTTTTCTATAAGCAATTGGAAAAAATAAAGGTGTGTAAATCATAAAATCCTGCTTAGCCCTTCTAAATAATTTCTTTCCATTGAAGACTAGTAAAAAACTAATTTTTTCATATATGATTTAGAGTAGATTTGTTATATGATTTGGAGAAGATTTGTTTTATTAAATTTAATATCTTCAAGTATTAAAATTCATTTTTTATTGTTGTATTGCAAGTAATGAGACCAGATGCATATTTAATTTAAATTTTAAATTCCTGAACATTTTGGAGATTATTTCTGAGACAATAACTGTGCTTCGGAGTAAAATGAAAATAAATATGTTTTAGAATACAACATTTTATTCAAACATATATATAAACGTCTAATATCTAAATCGTATAAAAATAAAAATATGTAAAATATGTATTACGCAACTAAACGCAAAGAAAAACAAATTGAAATTGATTATCAAACAGTATTTGAGCTTAACTGATTCAAATAAATTCTGTACTGTGAAAATATCATTTCAAAAATCTTATACATTGTAAACAAAAATAATTGAATTTTAAATTTATAAATTTATCAGGAAATATACACATTTTCATTAATTTAAATTAGTTTTACTTTTAAAAGTAACTTCAACGCTACGGTTTGTTTTTAAAAGGATATATCCTTTTAAATATTTGCATCATAAGATTATAAGAAGATGAACACCAATACTTTTAATTAGTTCTTTAAATGTTATATGTAAGCAAAAATAAATATCTTAAAAAAAATATAGTATTTATTTCTTGTATTGAATGAGCTTAACTATGAAATTGGAAATAAATTTTTTTAAAGTGCAATAAATTAAAGAGCAAAATACTGCACAATAAAGTAAATTTAAATATTTGAAAAATGTCAATGATACAATTAATGGGTCTTCAGAATTCACACACAAGGGCATACTCTCTATATCTTGACATTCTTTCACCAAGTTATACAAAGAATTCAACTTTTCTGTTACATTCGCTGGAGTAATCAGTTGAAGAATAAATAAATTAAAGACATCTTTTCTTCAATTAAATTCTTTAGAAACTATCTACATGTAATGCAAATTTATTTTTCGTTGGAAATTTATAATTTCTTCCATGTTTTAAGTTTTAAAGCTCTGATGGAGAAGATTTAAATCGCGCGCTCGTTAACTTTAATTCAAAACAAGTAAGTAATTTTTAATTCATTTAAAGTTAAGTGAAAAATGCACTCATTTAATTAAATAATCTTAAATCTTTAAATTTTAAACCATGACATTAAAATCAATATCGCTCAGTATAAATATTTATATTAGAATATCTATCTCTATATAATTTATATATATATATATATATATATATATATATATGTGTGTGTGTGTGTGTGTGTGTGTGAGAGAGAGAGAGAGAGAGAGAGAAGAGGGAGATCACATTAATATTATATACACAATAATTTCAGTTTTTACTAGTCTTTAACGGTATAAAGAATATTCATATAACTTTAAATTTTTCCTAGTTTAGAAGGATTTATTTCATAAACTATTGAGAAATTAAATGTCAATAATTTATCAGAGATTTATAATTGCATAAACAAATTTTAAATATTCTGTATAACTAATTTTAAACATCATTCTCTTTACTTAACAAAATTTTTAGCCTTCTCTTTTTCAATAAACACATTTGCTTAAAATCATCTACTGCTTTATAAAGTTTAAAAATACTACACATACCTAAAATTATATAAAGTGATATGTGTATGTTCGATGACTAAATTTGAGGATCATTCTACAATTTTTTTGTTTTCCTTAATGTTGCTTAGTTGCTTAAATATTTTACTTTTAATAAACGTATTCGAATGATAAATATACGCTTGAAATGAAAATCAATAAAATTTTTCTTTTTTTGTGAGACTATAAAAGGGAAAGGGAAAAAAATCTTAGATATTTATTCTATCTACAAAAAAGGAATTAATTAAAAAAATTGAATACATCCTTATACAAATAAGACAATTTAATTAAAAATTTACATAAGTCGTCTTTTTGTAAAGTACTAAAGAAAGCTTAAGTGTCTACTTTTGTCTTAATATTAAAAACATTCATGAGAATAGAAATAAGAAAAATTTATTCAGCAGGAGTTAAAAAAAACTATGTATAAAATCTATAGAAAATTTTCCTTTGAATAATTTCTTTAAAAAATCTAAATGTAATTAAGACTGAGTTTCAAAGATTATTAAAGTGTAGGAAAACGAATATTTAATTAATAGATTAACAGATTTTTTTTTATCAGTGAACATTCTTTCTTTAAAAAATTTTAATTTTAAAGGTAATAATTTTTTTAATTAACAATGTATATTGCATTTTTAAATAATTGGTATTTAATTTTCAAAAAGATAGAAATAGATATTCATAGGAATGAAATTATTTTAAAAATATACTTTAATTATGCCCATACCATAATAATAATCTTCGATAGTGGATTCAAGATTTTGTTATTATATTCTTCACGTTGAAAGCATATTTTTTCTGAAAATTTTCTAAGAAAATTATAAGAAATATTCTCTTTATGCTTTCAAATTAAAATAACTTCTTAATAAAGAGAAAAAACAATATTATACTTCAAAAATAACCAAAATAATAATTTTCTAGCATGTCACTGCAACAGCTATTTCTCAGTAATATTCTTAAAGTTGTGCAAGACACTTTGTTAATGAACATGTTATCTTATGAAAAAAAGTTATCGGATTCACACGAGAAAGAGCTGGTTAGAAGCAGTAAGTTTTTTTTTCCATAATAACCATTACTGTTTAATCGGAAGAATTCCAATTTCTAAGAATAATCTTTTTCTTTATTTTACGTTTCTCAGAATTCTGACAACATATGAACAGAAACACGAAGTAAAGAAATTCAGCTTTTCCGGAAATGTTTTTTGCCCTACTCATTAAAATTGAAAGTTGAGGATTATTTTACACTCTAAAATAAAAGTAATCAAATAAATTTTTACCAGGAAAATTAATGAAAATGAGTAAAAACTTCTTGTTAATACATTTATATAAATAAATTGATTATTATTCTTTGTAATGAAATTCAAAAGAGATAGAACGTATATAAGGAATTTCTCTCTCTCTCTCTCTCTCTCTCTCTCTCTCTCTCTCTCTCTCATATATATATATATATATATATATATATATATATATATATATATATATATATATATATATATATATATTATATAAGTACTTATATATAAAAAATTAATAATATTTATTTGTCTGATTAATTATTTCCACACTATTTTTTTTTCGTTTTCTATTGTTATTGGTGAAAATCTAGGTAGTAATAATATTTTTTTAAATTTTAGTTGCATCAAAAGACACTAAATAGATCACTTAAGGGTTTAAATCACAAAAGGGAATTTCTTAACATGCATAAATTTTCTAATAGTGTTTTGTATTGTCAATGGAAAAAATATCTTGGATCGAGTACTTCATTCTTTATTTCATGTTTTTTTTAATTGAATGTTATTAAAAATTCAAATAAGTAACTTTTAAAATTTTCAACCGTGGTACGACATTAAATCCAGGAATGTTTTATTGCATTAATCTTTATGTTTCAAAGAAAACTCTGATATTAACCAATAACAATTTGCTGCAATTGCTATTCTTATGTAGTTAACATATGTGTCTAAGGAATTATAAACTAGAAATAATTTTATAATATCATCATGTTTGATTAGAGATGAACCTAATAATGCTAAGAAAGCTTTTAAAATGTTTTCTTTAATTATTAAGTATAAAGTATTTGAATTCATAACAAATTTTATCAATTAAAATGCAAAGCAATCTTGTGTACCCTATTTTAACTAGTCATTTCATTGAATAATTCAAAATATTTCATTATTAGATAAAATAAAGATCATAATAACTTAAATTATTGTTTTGAGCAATACACTAAGGTGATGAATTACACTTAAAATAAAAGCAAACATAATTTTGTGAATATTCAATCTATTTTCTGTAAAATGATTTAAAAGAAAGTTGATTAGAGTAAATTAATATTAATACAAAATGACCTCGCATTTAATAATTTTTCTTTCAAAAGCAAATAAAGTTTGATTTAACATGTCACACTTTTATAAAAAAAATCATAAATATGTAGTTATGATTTTAAGATTTAAAATTTGACTTTCTTGCATATGTTTACATTTTCATTAATTTTTAAATGAATTTCGAACTATTACGATAAGATGGTATTAATTACTCTGAATAAGCTGAGTAATTTGTATAATCTATATATTTATAAATTTCATTATTTTAATCTATTAATATTTAATCTTTAAACATGCATAGTTATAAATATGTGTAGCCGAATTCATGGACAAAAATATTATGTGCTTGAAAATCTTCATAATTATTCTATACTTGGCCTTCATTGGTTACTGTGATTTGAAATCCACATTAAGCTGAAGTTTTTGGATGAAATAGCCCTCATGTACAAAAAATGACCGTTGAGTGGGCGACAAACAAATTACCTACTCATTTTAAGAAATGATTTGAGTTAAGCACCTACGACTCTTTTTTCTAGTATTCAATCGTCTCTTTACATTTTCTAAATGTATCCCAAAACTATTTCATTTATTGTTATGATAAAATGTTAATATAATACCATGTTAAGTAGTTCCAAAAATTATTGGCAGGGCAAATAAAGGAACTAAAACTATTTTTTTCGTTATTAAATAAATGATCAAATATTCTAACAATAATAAAAAATTATAATTATTTTTAGAATATTTTATTATTCGATATACTTAATTTTCATTGTTTGAATATTGTTTAAATAAAATAGCAATTAAAATAATGGCAATTATTTTTGGATTAATTAATCATTTTTAAGTAATTTTAATCATTTCAATAAAAAAATAATATTTTTCTTTGCGTGAGAGAACGCTGAAATAGATTATTATTTTAAACGTGGTGTATTTTTTTTTAACCCTGAGAGCATTTTTTTATTTACTTTGGATTGCACCATCGATAATTATAATGTGCACGTAAAAAATGCGTTGTGACATTCTTTGAACATGCTAATTTGTTTTTTACGAATACATAATACGCTAATTTTGTTTTGAAATACTTATTCTTACAGATTTTTATGTTTTTTTTATACATTAGATAGTTTATTAAGAGAATTTCGTTCGTTTACCAAGCAAATCCACTTTATATGCATTTCTTACAGAACATCTATTTGATGAATTTTATTCTGTACTTTATCAGATTCATAATTTATTTTCTTTTATTATTAGCTTAGAAACAAAGTAGTTACATTATGGAGTTGTTCCCATAATGTAATTTTACACATGGAGTTGTTCCCACAGTATGTTTTGTTATTTTTACTAATACTTTTTTAAGAAGGTTATTCGGATTTATCTGTAGTTAATTCCGAATTTTTTATCAAGTTATATTTTCACTGTTATTAGTTTCTTTTTGGATCAAATGATCGCAAAAATAACACATTAATTAAATACAAAGGAAATTGGAATTTCAAAAAAAAAAATAGTTAATTGGAGATATTTCTTTCTAACTAAGGGGGAATTCACTGGAATGATTTTGACATTTTACTTTCAAATATATTTAAAAATAAAAAAATATGATAAAATTAAATTTGATTTAAAATGTGAAAATCACATACATGTGTAAATTCCTCACTCAAGAGTGCCAATTTTCTTCTTTTTTATAATTTATATAGATTTAGACAAACATATTTCACTTTATATAACTTTTTAGATTGATTAAACTAAAAAAAAAAGTTTTTATACTAAAACTGAGGATACGGTTTTCTTTTCTTAAGCATTTTGATAAGTGTAGCAGGAATATAAGCTTAAAAGTAATGATAAAAGATGCTATTCAATAAAAAGCCAATAAAATCGAAAATTATTCTGCTCTTTTTTACTTATTTTGAGCTTGACAACTGGATTGAATGGAAAAAATAATTGAACGAATGATTCCGTGAATGTAAATTATCCTGATTATAATATACCCATTAGTTAACATTAAAACACCGAACTAATGATAACATGCACACAAGGCTACGTGATACAGTTTTGTCTGTGTGTACATTGATAATAAAGCGAATTTATCAGGAATTTATAATGATATAGCTGAAAACGCTTGCTAACAAGATCAGCATCGAATAAAATCCTCTGGCAATTTTGGTTATATGCTGTAAGCCAATAAAGTGTTATACATTTCCTCTAAATTATCATAATTATTGCAGACCATTTTATTTTATTTTATGCTGTATTTGAGACAGTTTTTGATTTATTCTTATGATAAAGTAATAACATTTAATTTCTGATAATTTTATTTGAAGTTCATGAAATTATATAGATCAAATATATTTTGCTTATTTACTTTCTACAAATCTATTAGATTTTAATGATCAGTATTTATAAAATATTTATGTGTTCTGTTATGTAGTGGTATCTAAAAAATACATTAAAAGTTTTGAATTTGCTTAGTTATTTTTCTTAGATTTACATTAAAATTTATTTATATTCTGTACAAGTGGTCTGTTATTGATTTAATACTATTTTTAATAAAGAAATGAAATGCTAAATATTTACGGGACTAGAATTTTAGTGAAAATAATATAATGAAAAGTTATATTTAAATCGTGGCCATAGTCACCCTTCCTATTATTATAAAATTTTAAGGAATATTGCCACTATTTCTTTAATACTAATATCTTGATAAAATATATACGCAATATTTAATTTCTCAGTAAATGAAATAGTTCCCATTTTTCCCATTTAGAATTAAGAAAATAAGTCTTTAAAACATTTTTAATGCATACAATATAAAAATAAAGATATTTTAATAAACATATTATATTTATACCGAAACATTATTCATTGTCCCAAAATTGAAACTATTAAATAACGATGTTCCATTATATCACAAATAATGCCAAGTAAACAATGATATAATGAGCTTTTCAATTACGTGCTTGAATTATTAATCATCACTATCTTGAGTAAAATTATAGTTATAGGTAATTTCGAATATGACAGTGCTTTATATGATTGATGGGTTAAGCCTTATGTTCTTCGGGATAAACTGTTATCGCAAATGTTTCATATAAATGCCATTCATTACACTGAAGCTAAGTATGTTGATCTAAACTTGTCAATTGAATTTCCATTGAGATACCTGAATTTTCGAGAATACAAATTTTCAAGCATAATTTTTAATTTGATTGCATTAATGGAAGTAAGTATTACTTTTTAAGCAGATACTTTTTAGCTTTTATATGTTTTAAATGATAACAAAATTAATTATTCTGATATGAATTTTAAATTTTAAGTTCCCCCAACATACAAGCAGCATTATTCAAAAGTTAAAATGGTAAATATATGAAACTTTTTACTTTCAGAATGACATTGAATTTTTCAAATTTATATTAAATTTTTCTTTCTAAAACTAAATAAGATAACTTTTAACTGCTTGAGAATATGATAGCTCGATAAAATTTAAAATCTTGAAAGCAAGCAAATCGGAAAACATTAATTTCACAAATGTAATAATGATGTATATTACAGGCTACATCATTTGCGATTAATGTCATCAAATTCATTTAATGAATCAAGCATGTAAATAAATATTGTTTTTGCATTAACGTGTTTCTTATATAACATTAATACTCAAAGGTATTAGCAGTCACATTACTTTAATGAGAAACCTCAATCTTGTAATATTGTAGTGAATATATTTAATTATATCTTTTAATTACCCTATTATATATTAATACATTTGTATTTGAAATACTAGCTAACGTGGAATAAACCATTTAGTCAAATCATCTCTCTTGAAGAAGTTTTATTCATTTCTTGGATTCCATAATGATTCAAGTCATACTTTTTTAAAAATTTAATAATTTTAATTTAAATAAATTTTTTTAGGAATTTAGTATGTTCATTTTTTCATGTTCAAACTTTCTTACAATTATGTATGTAGACTGAAATAGGTAGGTGTTAGATCAGAATAAATTTCTTTCTAAAGAAGCAATGTAAACTGCTCATTATTATTAGTATGAGCTTTATGAATACACATGACCTTTTATCTAATAAGCTATTGTACATTTCTAGTGATATATATGTAAGAGAGTATATATATGAAACTCATTCTGATGAATAATATAATATTGAAAACAATGAACCAGTTCCTTCTTTAGTATCTTGGGACAAATAATATTAGTTATGGTTACTATATAATAAGATAGTCACAAGCATTATGGAATTTCTTATGTGAAAGAGGAATCATATCTGCTTATAATAATAATAGGTAACATTTATCTCAAAACTTGGAATGATTTTTTTCATTTTTTACTAAAAGACTAAGAACCAATAAATACCTGCGAAATGACTAAATAATTTAGATTATAGTTTTAGCACTTTTCGAGCATAAGGTGAAACTTCCGAAATTAAATAAAAGAATGAATTAATGAACAATCAAATTATTTACTAAATAAATTCATAATTTAATTAAATATTATTTCTCTATATTTTGTGTGATGATTAACTCATAGCCAAATCATTCAAAATATTATCAATATTATCTAAATGTTTTTTGTTGAAACAAATTAATTTAACTAATTAATATTATTCATCATAAATTTTGAACTTAAAAAATTAATTTAAGTTTAGTATTTCTAGTAGTATTGTAATATGAAACTTTCTTATGAATATTGTGGTTATTTTTTGTTAAATACAAATTGAAAAGCTGTTTAAACTATTTGCACATTCCTACAATTTAACATGAAAATTCAAAATAAACAATCCATAGATAGCATCATTTTTATAAAATCAATTTACTGTATTAATATTTTTCAAACTGGTATATTTTTAACTATCAAAACCAAGTACATTTTAATTTGTAGAGTAGAAAACTAAATTTTTTGAACTAATAAGTTAATTTGATTGACTTATAATTAAAGCTCAATAGTTATGGTGATTATGCATGCATGAAATTAAATATAAATAAAAATAGTTACTTTTACAAAGATAGCTTTTATTCCTTCTTTTGAACAAAAAACATGACTGAATTTTATCGCCTGAACTCAAACCATGCTTACATCAATAACATATTTCCATTGCTAAGATAGTATAAATTAATGTAACTCAGATCCACTGAACCACCAAAATTATAGTATTCCTAATTGATAATGGTATATACTGTCTCAGGAGTATTATAACCTTTTTCGTATGTAAGTATAATATTCATTACTATAACACATCTCTATTCAACCAATAAATACCATCTATTTGTTTCACGTAGATGGCATAAAAACCATTAGAATAGCTTAGCTTATATTTGTCTGTACTCTGTAATATTTACTTTATTGTATTTTCTTTTCTTTTATTGACAGGGGTTTCTTTTGGATGATGGATAGTTTTATTAAACTATTGAACAAAATAACGAAATTTCTTCTTCTAAAAGAAATTTTGGCTATGAAAAGAAAGAGAGAAAGCAAAATAAAATAACATTTTACTTTATTTTTTATTGCATAAGTGATATTAATATTGTTTGCTTAGAAGTATTTGTATTTAATTATATAAATTATATAAATATATTTATGCATGTATATATATATATATATATATATGTGTGTGTGTGTGTGTGTGTGTGTGTGTGTGTGTGTGTGTGTGTGTGTGTGTGTGTGTGTGTGTGTGTGTGTGTGTGTGTGTGTGTGTGTGTGGGTGGGTGGATGTGGGTGTATGTATTATGCTCAGTCCTAAATAAAAATAAGTAATATTAGAGATAAAATGTTTTTCTTGTAAATTGTAAACATTTTAGTTTGTATGCAAAAATATTGCACAACAATAGAGTGTTTTTAACAAATAATTATTTTTTTGAAAAAGCTTCCTAACTGAGTGGTACATTTGATCAAATTACCTATACATAATTAACATGCCAATTTGAAGAGAAAATAAATTATACAGATTCTAAGTATTTTATTTGATCAGTGTGTCTTATTGACTTGTATGAGTGGGTTGTGAATGGCTGCCTACCCTATAAACGTGTACCTATGGAGTGTGAGTGCTGAAAAAGTTGGGCACCACACCAAATTATGGTTCAGTTAAAAAATTGAAGCAGCTCACCTTATATTACCTACCTAGCTGGCCCAAGACAACAACAACAAAGTGCTTAGAATTGACTGATGCAATAATTTAAGAGTGGAATTTTACTTATTTTAGTGAGAATTGATGGCGAAATAAAATAATCTACGAATTTGAGACTCAATGGGATTTCCCCTAATTTTACTTCGATTTATTTTTTAAATACTAAAATAAAATGCTCTTAGATAACAATCTGAAGATCGAAATGAAAAACTTTTTAATAAGCTGTTTTATATTACATAGAACGATTTTCCAAATTTCAAAATTTTCTACGGTTTTAAAAAAAGTTAATTAAGAAATGCAAATGATGTTTACAAAATATGCTTGAATTGTCCATTCCAAAAGAACAAATAGAATAATATTTGCTGTAATAACAGTTTATGTTTTAATTTTGTAATAACAATCACAATATCATTTTCAAAACGATATTCCACTAAGGTCAATTGAGTAGTATGTTTGTGCATGTTTTTAAATAAGTCTGATAAAGAATTAAAATTTTTCTCAATATTTTATAATAAAATAATTAAATGCAATGTATTATCGAAACACGTAGCAAATAAATCTGTTTTTTATAATATTAAATCCATGTAATTCAACTTTCCAGCAAAAGAGTGAAAAGTATATGGTTTTTAAATATAATTATATGTTAAATAATATAAGTTTGGAAATAAAAATACATGTAATTAATGTAAATATATAATTTTTGTTTGTTTGCTTCTAACAACAAATTTCTTTTTATTAAATTTTCTTAATTTTGAAATTGCAAGAAATAAATAAAGATGTTTTTGTGTAGAATTTATGCATACGTTTTGTTGATAATATTTAATTTTATATATAAACTGCATATCTATATATAAACAAGGATATTTTACTCATCTCTTATGAAGTATCTCAAAAGTTGAAGATATTTAAACATATTTGGTTGAATTTTTTAAATATCTTACAGTAAAATTTTAACAAACTTAATTACATCTTAAATAATTGCATTAGGAACTGAAAAATAACCAACGCGAATAATCTTTCTCTTCAAAAATAATTGTGAGTGTTTCTCTTTGAAATATATTTTTCACCCTTTTTTAGCTCTCTGACAGTTTTTTCTGCTTCCCAAACAGGTACGTTATCTGAAGGAACTGCTCTACAATTTCCGAAATTATGATAATTTTTTGGTAATGGCCGCACAGTGAGCAGCTGTTTTTATAGAAATAAGCGAATAATTCATTCGTATTTTGAGCGCAATCACCAATTAAACAAAAGTAAAATGCATTTTACTCCTTCCCGCAATATTTGTCTGACCCACTATCCTAAGTAGTAAAACATCTTTTAATCACAATCCTTTGATAAGGCTAATATTTGAGACGGAAGTTACCTGAGACGGAAGTAACAGAGAGCTAATTGGTTAACAACACAGTGGTTTCTGATTGATTAATTTTATTCAACCAATGGTCTGTAAGTAGTCTGATTACTTGTCAGATAGACATCCAATCATAATACTAAAATTTTCCACTGTATTAACATTCGTGGGAAGAATTCTTTTAACAATCGTACAACTTCATAAAATTAAGATTATGTACCATTAATTGCTGGTGTCAAACTGTTGTAATGAAAGTTTAAAATATTTTAAATTTAGAAAAATATTCTCCAATAATGGAAGTCGTGTCACTTAAAATTTTAAAATAAGATTGTAGAGAGCTATATTATTTTTCACTTAAATGATATAAAATACTAAATTTAGAAAATAATGAAACAATTCTTTCATACTAATGAATCAAACTGCATATTTTTAGACAGTTCTATTACACAGCACAAAAGAATTGATTGGCTGGAAACCTTATTTTGCAGATTCCATATTTTTAAGTATAAATTATTAATTGCTATTTATAATTTTTGCTTATATGGAAAATAGTAAATAGGGGAACATTGATCTGCATAAAATTTAAAAAGTATTTTTACTATACATGATAATTTCAAGAAGAATAAAATAATTGCCATAAATAGAGGTTTACTAGTTATCATTTGAAAGGTGGAAAAATAATCTTAAGCTTTCATTCAACTTAAATAAATAAAATGTCTTTCAGAAGGATTTGCAAGCAAATTTTGATGAAAATATTTGAAAACAATATTAATATCAACTTAAAAAATTAACCATATCATGTTTAATATAATTATTTAAAAGAATCATTGCTGAAGTGCATTATATATTAAGACAAAACAAGAAAATACACTCACTATATTCACTGTTAATTTCCTGAAAAAGATAAAAAAAATAGACTACAAAGTTATTGCTAATACCTTCATATCTACTGTATTTCTTGACATATTACATGAATTTCTTTGAGTTTTTTTTTTTTTTTTTTTTTTTAATAAAATGCATTCTGTCTAAATGTCATCCTATGCATTTTCATTGTGTCTTTGGAAAGCTATTCATTATAAATAAAAAAAAATTTTACAAGTATTACAAAAAGAGTCTTTGGAAAGAACTATGAAGAAAAAATGAGACTTATCAAATATATTTGAAATCCCCAATTTTTTATGAGAAATTAATATAAAACTATATGTAAAGTGTACAAAATCGACTCTATATCCATTAAAGTTAAAAATCATTAAAACCATAATAAAATAAAAACAGAATATTATTAATGAAACAAACATTTGACATTCACCAATTCTTTCATGAAATTTTAAACATGCGTAGAGTAGTTTAAGATTTTTGCAATCGATTAAATCATTAGATCTTATTAGCATAGCGCTAGCTCAATAAGAGCAAGGGAAACTCTTTTCTCGTTTAATTACGAGGGTCTGATTTCGATCGATTCTTGCATTTCGTTTCCGTAGTTCGCTTTGAAAAGGGCTTTTGACACATTTCGGTAGTTCTAATTTATCACGATTTCCTGATGAAACATTCTTTGTTTCTGACTGGGAGATTTGTAAAGATCTAATATGATAAATCACTTAATTCTACCAGAATGATTCCGAATATTCAATTCATTAATAATGCATGGATTGAAGGGTAAAATATATTGATAATCTGTCATTTAATATTTTTATTGTCCTTGGAAAGTTTTGTACATTTAGTTCAGTGAATTACATAAATTTATTCTTTTCTTAAAATAAGCTTATTTTATAGTTTAATTTCTATTTATCAGTGAGAATTGTTTCTTTTATTAAAATCAATTTTCATTATTCAATTTATAAATTATTCGGCCTATTTTTATAATATATAAATACATCATACAATTGTATGCTTATATTTTTTTGTTTCAGAAGTATATTTAAAAGCTATATAGCAATTTTACCAAAGAAATTTGCAATTTTTTCCTATATGTAGAAAAGTTGATATATCTGGAAAATTATGCTACTGTCATTTTAAAGAGCAGTACATTTATTTAAAACCAATGAGTTTTAATTATGTACTATAACTAACACACAAATTTACTCAGTTAAGTCCTTCGCTGATTTAACTTAACAAATAATTAACTTATTCAAAAATAAATCCTTTATAACAAAAGTTTCATTATTAAACAATTGTCAAAATATAATGTTGAAATTATTAAACACCGTTATAATTTAAAATATGCGAGAAGAAAAAAGTATTCATATTTTACTGAATCATAACTGAATTCATTAAGAACTACAACGATTTTAACTAAATTTATTTAAATATTTTAACTACTATTCAGGATCAGACTAGCTCTTATGAATAACTATATGTCTGCAATTTTATTAATTATTTTTGTGACTACTTTTATAAGCTAATTTTTAAATTTTTGCAGTTTAATTTTTAAACATTAACTGATTATCTTTTTATTTTCAGAAACAATTCCTTCTAAAGCTCATATAGGGATGGTTCAAGTTTTAATTTAGCCTTTTCTTTTTTATCTTTTCATATTTTAAGAGATTTTGATGATTGGGTAATTTAAGAATTAAGTGTTTTTTTATTCTTATTTTCAATTTATTGTTTTCTCTTCAGTTATTTAATTATCGTTGTTAAGATAATCATATCTAAATTCTTTTCAAAAAATGCCTTTTCCCTTGCTGTTTTTGTTGTCATTTAACCTAACTCTCTTAACTTAGAACAATGTTTCTTGGCTTGTGATCATATAACTATCTGTATCATCAACTTACAACATAACTTCTATCAGAGGAATGTAGAAAAAAGATATTATTTCAGGAACCTATAGATAAGGCGTATTAAAAAATGTAAAAATGTTTCCTGTGTTCATTAGTATTTCCATTTTATGTAGTAATTATTTGATATTACAGTTTTCTGTAGTACTATATTTTGTTGAGAAGAATTCTTAATTATATTGGTTTTATTTTGATTTTAGTCAAACTAATTAACCGTTAACGTATGTTATATTGGAGCAGATATTAGGAGTACTTAATACTGAAATTCGATACCATCTATTGCACTATTTCCAAACATTTACAAGGAATAATATATATTATTGAACTACTGAACATGTTGATTAAATAATTTGATAAACTACATATACTACAAATTAACACTTAATTTTATAAGTCATGTATGAGACTTTATGTCAGTCTTTATGTTTTGTAATATTAATCTAATCCGTTTGTAGTTTGTTTTTAAGGAAATCTTGGTATAGTGTTTCAAGCTTTTGAGATTGGTATTTTTTTCCTGGATTAATGTTTAAAATTTTATATCAGGGTAAAAACATTGATTAATTTATCAATGATACTTCTTTCCCTCAATATTCTATTTTGTTCTTGTAAGAAAATATCTGAAGAAATGTTAAATCATATTTGCGAAATATAGCTAAAGTTATAGTTCCACAATAGAATAACAGAAAATATAGTGAATAATTGTAGTCAAATGTATTTATATTCTTAGTTATTATAATTCTAACTTATTTATGTATAATTTTATTTGTATTATTAATAATTTCCCTTAACTCCAAATTTCCAGTGTATGAAAAAGCATTGACTAAAGCAGAAGTTTACATGAAAAATACGAAGTTTTGAAAATTACTACAACAGATTCGAGGCTTTTGACACAATGCTAGATGTTTTCAAAACGAAGCAGAACAAATTCTATCTATCCTTAAGGCTAATATTCTTTCAAAATTCTAATCGTGGAAAAAGCGAGCGTATTTTCATTTGAGAATTAATTCATTGAAGATGTGCAGTAAGTGGATACTGAAGCACACTTAATGTGGATGTTGATTGCATATATTATTGAACTGAACATCAACTACTCCGCGTTCAGTTGAGATTTTACATTTATATTACGATACTGTAACAACAGATGTAAGTGACGTACGTTTGATCAATCATTATAGGACAAGAACTATATATATATTACGTAAAAATATAGTTTGAGTAATATTACTATGTATAAGTTATGTAAAATATAGTTTCTGATTATCTTCTCTTGCTTCCCAAATATGTTAATCTTTATTGTTTTTCCAAGCTGACAATTTTGTTAATGTATATATTAACTAGTTTCTAAATATATTTGATTTTTCCAGTTTTTTAGAACTATTAGATGTCAACATTACAAAAACGTATCTATTCTAGGTATTCTATTATCATGAATATAATTTTGGTGAAAAATATGTTTCTTATATATTTTTTAATCAGCCGTTACACATTTTTACATATTTTTATTTTTTTTCTAATGCCTGGCTACATTTAGGATATACCTATTCAGCACTACAAGGGGTGAATGTGATGACAGAGTATGCAGTGGGGCATCCAGTGGGTATGACATCGTCACCTCGAAAGTGAAAGAATAAAGAAACACACACTCAGAAAGAAAGGAACACCCATGCTCGAAACTGGACCTACTACTCCGAAATTAGGGAATCTAACCATTCCACCATCGGTCGGCTTATTTTTAATTATGTAACTTTAAAAATTTAAAATCATTATTAAATTTATTGTTGTTGACCTCATTATATTAAAGAATAATATTTGTTTTTTATATGTATATTATTTAACATAATTTATAAATTTTAATTTTTTTTTAAATTTTTCTGCCACACCATTTTCATTTGTCATATTTTACTCAGTAAAAAATTAGGAAATTTATATTCAAAAAGGTTTGCATTCACATCTGTTCTTCTGTAGAAGAATGTGTTTTATTTTCACTCTGCCTCCATTTTCATTTGATTTGTATTTGTTTCCAATTTTACTGAATTTTCTCTTACTTTCTATCGATTTTTCAGTAATTGCATTTGTGTTTACACCACAGAAAAAATTATGAAACATTTACCATTCTTACCACGAAAAATTTACATTCATTTTTAAGACGTGGATTATTTGAAAAACCTTCAGTACGATAGTATTATAATTTTTTTTTCAAATGTAATAAAATTCCTATAGCTTAAAGCGAGGACTCACATATGGAAAAACATTTTATACCCAAATTTCAACAAAACTTAATAGAGGGCAAAACTGTCATCTATTGTTTTTTTTTAAGAATACTTTACAGTAAATTAAAGAAACACAGTTGAAAATTCCGGAAGGAAGTTAGTATGAAATCAGAATTTGTACAAAGAATTACATAAATTATTTTACGTTACTTAAAATTGTCATTTGCTTTGTTTTGTGGTTTGATTTCCATGTTGCTTCTATAACTTTTTTGAATCCGAATGCTAGACATTAAAATGGAAGAAAAGAAATTA
This sequence comes from Latrodectus hesperus, assembly GCA_037975125.1. Classification (NCBI taxonomy): domain Eukaryota; kingdom Metazoa; phylum Arthropoda; class Arachnida; order Araneae; family Theridiidae; genus Latrodectus; species Latrodectus hesperus. Next base: position 320,325 of record JAJQOW010000018.1, on the reverse strand, counting down.
TATGATGAAATAATTCCAGTAGTTCAAATCAAGCTGAAACCTAAATTTAAAATTACTCATTTTTTCAAGAAAATATTATTTAAAAAATTTCAAGTGTTAAAGAACTTTATTGTTAGTAAATAGTGTTAAGAATGTATCTTTAATAATAAAACTAAGTACGTTGGAGTATAAAAATGCATCTCCTGATCTTTGCCTTTAACGTTTATCTGATTATTTTGAAATAAAAAACAGTAAATTATAATACATTAAAATTTGATTTTTTTATAGAATTTAATCTTAATCTTTCTCTATATATCTCTAACCTTATTCTCGCTTATAAGGAGTTTATGTATGTATTTATGAAAAATGCAAAATACCATGCACATAAGTAACAAACAAATCCTACACACGGAGTTAATTTTTAAGTAAACGCAAATAAATGTAATAAACTTTTAGTGATTAAGAAAAACTGGTTGCTACGTTATGTTTTATAATTTCAGAATTGTAATCATACTTTTCCCCTTGTACATTATCTGTACCTGTGCTGTGATTTGATTATATCCTTTTATACAGAGGGTATTAACACATTTTTAGAGCGATTTTGGGACCGTTTAATAAATGCTTAAAATGTAAAGACAATTTTTTTTTAATTTTCGATCTGATAGCTTTTATTCTGGACTATAAGTCTGCATCGTGATTTCCATGATAGAAGAGATTTTCGTAATATTTCCAGGGTTATTGCTTTCCATTCCTCTTCTACTACTTTCCATCTATCGTGTTCTATCGTCCATCTATCGTGTTGGGTTTGCGTTTAGAAAGAGCTCTTTTTAACAGACCAAAGGCACAATAGTCCATAGGTGAATCGTCAGGGACTTCACAGGAATATGTTGAAAAGGTATATATGCAATACGGGTATTAGTCTTCATTTTTTCAAGGAATGCAGTGGTAGTTTTCAAAGTATGACTTCTAGCTTTGTCTTGTTGATATTTTACTCTTTGAAAGTCTTTGGGATAAAGAAAACATTTTTTCTATTCTTTTTATTTTTAATTTCCCATTGTAGGAGAAACATCTGCCACTATCATAAACCCCTTACTGAAACTTTCCTTACACTGACGGAACAAGGTTTGTACATTTTTTTCTCCTCGTTTCCTATAGTAAATAGACCTTTCTTTGTTGCAGTCATTTAGGTAAACCCATGCTTTATCAAGGGTTAAAATATATTTCCATTTATCGCTTGCTAAATGATTTTCATACAGGATTCTACAAAATGTCTTGCGTTGAGCCACATGTCTAGGTAAAAGCTGGTGAACATTATGTTTTTTTAGCTTTTTTAAGTTGTAAATCTTGATTTATTATTTTATTTATTGTTGATACAGATGTATTTAAAGACTTTGCAATTGATTTCTGTGTTGATGGATTTTCTCTTGTTACCAGCGATTTCACTTTAGGAACATTTGAAACAGTACGTACTTTTTTCGGATATTCGTTTAGAGTCTTCTTTCCACGTAGAAATAATTGACGGTTTTTACCTGTACGATAAATAATGTTGCTTATTTTGCACTTAAAAATTTTAATACCAAGCATTTCGCAACGTTTTTGAATCCTGGAATAAGAATATTTCTCTTCGGAAAGCGCAAAAACATATGCATCAATCCACAGCTTGTTTACATGCTACATTTTGAAAGAACAATAAATTTAAAAGTAGCAGACAATATTTCTCATTTCAAATAATAAGCTGTTGCCAAAAAAAATTATTTCAAAACATTTACTTTTTAAAATTTTTAATCGAAATCGTTCTAAAAATGTGTTAATACCCTCTGTAGTACTAGGAATTTCAATTTCATCTAAGATTTTCAACACAGCAAATATTTTTTGTCTTGCATCCTACACACACTAAATTACAGGGGATTAATGATTTGACTATTTTTAACTTCTCAATGTAAAATATAAATTCAAAACTTCAAAAAGAAAAATAATAAAGCTCACGTTGTAATCGTGTACTGAATGTAACAACGATTACATTCCAAAAGTGCAATGACAACAATAAAAATCACATTCCACTCGTAATAATGAGTGAAATTTGATTTGACGCAGAAAAATGTGTGAATTTTTTTATCATTATTTAGATGAATCAACTCAAGTAAAGAAGTATATAAAAACTTTTACATGTAATTAGTTGCTCTTCTTAGTAACTTAAAACTGATATTACAATAAAAAATAAAATACTTTAATGTAGCTTTAGATAGATTTTCCAAGCTAAAAATAGTTTTCCTCAGATTACTTTTTTTATATTTTATTGCGTAGATATGATATGAGGTCAGCATAAAATCATTTCAAGTGAATCAAAGAAATAAAAAATGAAATGACTGAAAAAGTTAAACTTTTCGCCTTCTGTTATTTTTTCCTCCTGGAGAAGGACAAAATATATGTTGTTAAAGCAGCATTGCCTCGAGTATTAACTGTTTGATACATCAACCTTACTGATAGGATCAAAAATACCAAAAGTACTCCCTAAATCCATTACATTTAGACTTTATGTAAGAAACTACTGACAATTTATCGTTAGCATTTTTCTTCTAAATTTCATAGTCTTGCTTAATAATGTACTTATTTACATCTACTATACAATATACTAATTATTGATAAGTGCAATATATAGGATATTACATATTGCACTTATCAATAAGTAGTTACTAGCAGTGTTGACATTTTAATTAAATAGTATCTTTAATTTTTATATACAAATCCAGAAGTTTATAATTTTAATTTATTGATAGTCATGCACGTTGATAAAGATATGTAATAAGAATGAAATTTGTTTTTCATTTAAGACTTGTTTAAAATGCATTAATTTTAAAATTGATTAAAACAATATGAATGAAGTCAAGCATCATAGTATTATATATTAGACTTGCAGATATTTCAATAATAAGATACAGTATATTATAAAATCCTACTTATGATTTCGATATTAGATTTATTAATTTAACTTTATTCATTTTTATATTTCATTTGCAAAAATTAATTTTCCTTTTTAATATTATTTGAAACGATTTCTTAAGATTATTTTTGTTATTTTCTCAGTAATAAAAGTTATAAAAAGTAATTTGCTGTTGTTAATGAAAATGCAATTGCAAATAATTCAAAATTTGCCATTAAATTTGTCGTATTGAATAACTAAATATGACTTTATATCATTTGAAGCTTTTCACTCTTTTTTTTTCTAAATAATGTACGGTTCTCCTCTAACTTTTTTAACATTTGTTAACTTTTGCTTTATAGATCATTATTTCTTAAAAAAGGATATTTTGTTGTTCACTAGTATTTTAAATATTATATATGATTTCAAAAATATATATAATTCCATTCATTTGTTAAAGATAACCAATACTCTCTGAAATTTCATCATTATAATTATTAAATTTATCTTCATTGATTATAAATGTTTACAATTTTTTACTGTGATAATGTTAGAAATTTTAACAAAAATATAGAAACATTATTCTTAAAAATTTAGAGGTTTTAAAGTGACATAATTATTTAGTTTTAAACAAAATTCTTGAACTATGGAAAATATTTAATTTTTAATTCGCTCATTAATTAAACACATTATATTGATGATTTTTAAAATTATAAAAATATTTTCTTCTTGAAATTTGTCAAAACTTTCTTATTTTCTATTGATATTTTCTTATTTACTTATCAAAAAAATTGTTAAAAACATAATTTTAGGGCAGGAAAATCTTGAATCATAATATGAGTGAATTATGAACATGGTACAATTTATGAGTTGTAAAGTATCAGTGAATTATGTTTTAGTTTAGAAAGTCGGTTCTTTTTGAAGAAAGAACATTATCTTATACGTTGAAAAAAAATATCAGAAATTATTATTTTCCTTGAAGAGAAGTATACTGACTAGCTAGAAGTATGCATTTTTTCTCTCATTAGACACGCTTTAGAGACAATTTTTAACTAAAAAACTTACTTAAATTAATACATTTTACATATATCTGATCTAACATTAAAACATTTGCATTAGAAAAAAATACACAATTGCAATATAAAGATATATATATATATATATATATATATATATATATATATATATATATATATATGTAATAAGAATGAAATTTGTTTTTCATTTAAGACTTGTTTAAAATGCATTAATTTTAAAATTGATTAAAACAATATGAATGAAGTCAAGCATCATAGTATTATATATTAGACTTGCAGATATTTCAATAATAAGATACAGTATATTATAAAATCCTACTTATGATTTCGATATTAGATTTATTAATTTAACTTTATTCATTTTTATATTTCATTTGCAAAAATTAATTTTCCTTTTTAATATTATTTGAAACGATTTCTTAAGATTATTTTTGTTATTTTCTCAGTAATAAAAGTTATAAAAAGTAATTTGCTGTTGTTAATGAAAATGCAATTGCAAATAATTCAAAATTTGCCATTAAATTTGTCGTATTGAATAACTAAATATGACTTTATATCATTTGAAGCTTTTCACTCTTTCTTTTCTAAATAATGTACGGTTCTCCTCTAACTTTTTTAACATTTGTTAACTTTTGCTTTATAGATCATTATTTCTTAAAAAAGGATATTTTGTTGTTCACTAGTATTTTAAATATTATATATGATTTCAAAAATATATATAATTCCATTCATTTGTTAAAGATAACCAATACTCTCTGAAATTTCATCATTATAATTATTAAATTTATCTTCATTGATTATAAATGTTTACAATTTTTTACTGTGATAATGTTAGAAATTTTAACAAAAATATAGAAACATTATTCTTAAAAATTTAGAGGTTTTAAAGTGACATAATTATTTAGTTTTAAACAAAATTCTTGAACTATGGAAAATATTTAATTTTTAATTCGCTCATTAATTAAACACATTATATTGATGATTTTTAAAATTATAAAAATATTTTCTTCTTGAAATTTGTCAAAACTTTCTTATTTTCTATTGATATTTTCTTATTTACTTATCAAAAAAATTGTTAAAAACATAATTTTAGGGCAGGAAAATCTTGAATCATAATATGAGTGAATTATGAACATGGTACAATTTATGAGTTGTAAAGTATCAGTGAATTATGTTTTAGTTTAGAAAGTCGGTTCTTTTTGAAGAAAGAACATTATCTTATACGTTGAAAAAGAAAATATCAGAAATTATTATTTTCCTTGAAGAGAAGTATACTGACTAGCTAGAAGTATGCATTTTTTCTCTCATTAGACAGGCTTTAGAGACAATTTTTAACTAAAAAACTTACTTAAATTAATACATTTTACATATATCTGATCTAACATTAAAACATTTGCATTAGAAAAAAATACACAATTGCAATATAAAGAGTATATATATATATATATATATATATATATATATATATATATATATATATATATATATATATATATATATATATATATATATATATATATATATATATATATATATATATATATATATATATATATATATATATATATATATATATATATATATATATATATATATATATATATATATATGTGTGTATTTAAATTTTCTTTTTTTAATATATGCTACAAAAATACTAAGTTAATAATTATAAAAGTTTTTTTGTGGTCGGTTATTATCTTTTAAATTAATATTTTAAGATCATATATATGGTGACAAATAACTTTTAAATTTACTTGCCATATAAAGACATGAATTAAATAAAACTTATAAATATTAAGGCTCTTTTATATATACATTTTACTATAGTTGCTGCAATTCATTTTAAAATAGTTTCCTTGAATGATTAATTAATTATTTAACTTCTTATTATAGATAAAAGTGAATTTGTAAATGTCTATATTAAATCTACTTATATCTCAATGTTCTTTATGCAACAATATATAAATAACTTATTTCAATGTTATTTAGTATAACGTAAAAAGCACTATTTAAAGGATTTCAAATACATAATGCAGTATTTTTTTCCTTAGTTGTTGTTGCTTGTCTCCGAGGGTCTGACGAATCTAGGAATCCGTTGACGGAAAGGAAATCGATGACAAGGCGGGGAGAAGTGTAGATAGCGTCCCATAGTATATTCATACAATTCAGGATGTGCACAGGAGAAGCTTGGTGTCCATGACATTTAGGACAGAGGGGGAAGGTCTAGTTACCCGCTACAAAAGTGAGGCATTTCACGTGGCCAGAGGCGAGACGTGCAAGGCAAGGGCTGGATTATCACAGAAAAGGGCCAGAGAAAGTCCCGGCTTTCTACCCTTTTAGAAGTGGTGAGTCAAAGGTACCTGCCAATCTTTTCTCATGGAAAAGAGTTCAAGGTAGGTAAGCGCGGAAGAAGAAAGAGCAGGATGATCTGAGCCCTCCTTTGCTAAAATGTCTGCTATTTCATTGCCTCCAATATCCACGTGAGACGGGATCCATTGAAAATAGATATTATGCCGAAGGGAGACAATTTTAAGCTGGTGTAGAATAGAAAGGCTTGTTTGGTCTCCTAGGCAGGTCCATTTTTGCAGATGTTGAATTGAACTACGGCTATCAGTTAATATCCAGACATCACTATAATTAGTTTCGCTCATGATGGATACCAAACCGATGTTATCCATAGTTAGTATGTTATCCATATTGAGTATTAAACATATTTTCAGTTGGATTTTTACATAAATAACTGGAGCTTATAAATTGCTAAGAAAAAAAGAGTTGAATTTATATATATGGTTCCATTGCGTGATTTAAACTAAACATATGGTACAGGTATTGAAATCTAAATGTTTCAGAAGTGTATTATCACATTTCAAAGAAATGCTATTATTGAAATAGGGGGTAAAGCCAGTCTGTATACATATTTGCAATTTTTTGCTATGCCTTAATACATATTAGCAATTTTTTTCGATTATTTACAGTCTTAAATATTCAGTATTAAATAAAGGTGATCAATGATACATAGTTTTATAATATTTTTGCAATTAAATAATAATCATTTACTTTTGGTTTAATATAAAAACCTCAACATAACTGCTTATACAACCTCGATAATATATTAAAATGAATATATATTTTTAAATTTTATTTATTATCTATTTGTATAAATGTTAATTTTTAATATTTAAAAGGAGTAAAATCATTACAAAATATATTCACTCCTAATAAATGATACGCTTAGAGATAACATTCAAAAAATAAAGTTTAAATGTAAATTTTATTTCAATAATAAGTTTTAACAGTAATTTTACATTTTAGATTGACAAATATCTTGTCAAAAATAATAAACAAATGACGTATTAAAATGTTGTGATTATAATTTTAAAATGTTTCATATTGAGCCATAAAAAGAATTACCAATAAAGGAATTGTGTACTATAAAATATTCAACAATATTACAAAAAATATATGCGAGAATTTATGAGAAATTTCTAGAAAATTTGATTCGCAAGTTTTGATTTGGTATATTGCCTTTTTATACAAATTGTATTCAACATCACAAAAAATTAATAATAATTTATAAATTAATCCCGTATTGCTCATAATTTTATATGGATAATCCTTCCATATAAATTATTAGGAATTCCTCTTATTTTTCTGTAGTTTTTTATGATATTAAGATATTTATTTTTAATTTGAATATTTCACTGCTGCAGATGAAAAAAGCATATGAATTTATCTATAAATTATCATCTTTATGAAATGAAAATATTTTATGATTACTTTTGAGTTATTTTTATTAGCAATCATTATTTATGTTTCATTTCGTTTTCGTTGTGCTTTCATATTTAATTCTCAAAACTTCTAATTTTAAGAATCCTGAAATGAGTACAAATTATTTTAACGTAATTTATTTTGTATTAGTCATCATTTTTGAATACAAATGAGGATTAGTCTTGAACGAAATAACGGTAGAATATATTTTCAAATCAAAAGTTCTCTCTTGTAATATTTCGAATAAATTTTCGTGTTTTACTATGCATCGAATGAATAATTAAAAAGAACTATAAAAGAAAAATGTAAATGTGTATGCTAAAGGATAAATTCCAAAAAAGCCATGAAAAATTTATAATTTCATTTATAAAAACATAAAAATTTCGTTTAATAAATAAATGAGTAAACGAATGCTATAAATCTCGAGTTACTTTATACCTTATATATGTGCATATAGATGGCGCCACAAAATTGCAAATTATTTGCTTCATAATAATGAAATGTATTTAATTTGCACCTTGATTTTGTATAGGTTAAACATAATATAATTTAATTTTCTTTTATAAATTTTCAAGTAATCTTTATTGCTCCATATAATATTAGTCAAAAAAGAACTTACTTAACATTAAGCATTTATTAAATTAGGTATTTTTACTTTCTATAAGTATACTGCACTTTTTGCTCCGTGCAAGTATTTAATATTTGCTTTTTTATTTGAGAGAAATGTTCCCATTATTAGAAACACATTCTGTATTTAGTTTATTTATTTGTTCATATTTATCAAAATTGCACTTATATCTACAAAAGCATCAATACATGTTTCAATTTAATCCCATAAAATTACTCTATAATTCAAAATTTCAATGTATTCAATGTTGAATCACGCATAAACACAACACAAATCCAAATAATAATAATCATGTCACAATAAATTTTGAAATAACAATAAATATGAATTAAAAGTTTAGAGAAATTTGATAAAGTCTACTTGTGGATTTCTTTATTTTCGTTAGCATTAAGAATTTGTATTATCGAAAATAAAATTTATTCACATCATTTTGAAAATTGAAATATGTAATTTCTGATTAATAACTAATCTTTCTGACAGGAAAAACATATTGAAATATTTGAACTTAGCGTTAATCCATTTTTAAATTCTAAGTTTACAAAACAATTTTCCTTACGATTATCAATTGAATAATATAATTTTTTAAACCTTGTCGTCATACACAATAAATAGTTAGTTAAACGAATATCATTTCCACTAAGATAAATTTAGAACTGACATTCTCTGCAATCAAACTCCCAATATTTAAAAATAAAATTGCTTCTGGTGATATTTTAATGATTATAAGGATTAATTAATTTAAAATGACAGAATTAATTTGAATCGTCTACATAAAATATAATTTAAAATAATTAACATGACCCTTGATTTGATATATCTTTATTTAGAATAAGATTTAAAATTGTATTAACTATAAGCTATAAACGCAATCATGGTTCAGACGGAGCCAGAATCCAACGAAACACATTTATGTCTCTCACAAAAAATAAATAAGAATAAGAGTCTAAAATGCTTCCTACTAAAGAATTCCTATTTGTACCTAAGAAAATTTGAGCAATGAACCAAATCCAATCTATTCCTTATGTTATGCCGTTAGCAAATTTCACAAGTCTTCAAATTAATATTGTTATGCAATTTTTTAAAAATAGAAAACCACTGTTGATTTAACCTCTACTAACAATAACAGTTCTAGTTAAGTTTTCCTTATTAATTGTAGCCCTAACGATTTTATTAATATGTATATATATATATGTGTATATGTATACTATTTGCAAGCAAATTACGCGATTGAAATTGATTTGTATGCAAATGATTTGAGATTAATGTTTTCAGACACAAAGATTATTAAAAATGCTTCTATATTAATTACAATACTATAATGCTGCTATCATATTACAATTATTAATGTGCTATTATATTAATTACAATGCTATAATTAATGTGCATATAATTAAATTGAAATTATTTTAACTTTTTTTTTCTGAGGGGAATCGACTTTGTTATTTTGTGTTAAAGCACAATTTTATATGTATCATCTTTAATAAAAAAATATTTAAAATAATATACTTAAAACGAATCATTATGTTGCAAATTATTTATGATACTATATTGTATTTATTTATTAATGCATTTATTTGCTTGTGTATATTTTAATGTTCTCTAACAATATTTCTTACTAATATAATCATTACTTTCTGTTATACTTCATGCTATGCGAAATAAAATATCAACGATTCTTTTACAATTTTTTTTTTTACATTTTCAAACAAATGTATCTTATTCATTAAAATAACTCTTTGTACATGCATATTGTTTTTTTTTTTTTTTGATACTGACTTCCAAACTGAGAAAATTCATTAAGAACCTTATTAGTTTCTTCTTAAAACAAGAGTCAACGGCATTACTTTTTATTAGAAACATATGCTAAGAACTTTCTAAGAAAAAATGTTTAAAAACGTGTTTCTAATTTTATTACCTGAAAAGAGGTGATTTTTTCATTGTTATCTAATAATATATTTCATACTTAATAAAAGTTGTGCTGTTTTTAATTCCTATTTTATACTGATAATTTTTGTTTAATAAACTACAAAATTTAAACTTGACATGCTTATTTGTGAGCCAAAACAACGAATGAATTAAAAATAGTTTCTTTTTTAATCTATTCATCAATAAAGTAAATTTAATCTATCTATCAATTATTTAAACATTAAATTTATTTTATTGATAGACAGATTAAATTAATTTTATGACATTTTGTTTCTGCCCAAACTAAAATAATTAAATTGTTTCTCAAAATTATTTTCATATTTATTTAATTTTATGTATTTCTTATTTACTTTATACCAAACTTTATACATTAATGTCTCTAATGTCTAATGAAACTACATGGAAATTGTAAGCAAATCAATTTTGATTATTTATTAAAATATATAATGCCTTTCTTCATTTATATATTTTTACATTATGTCTCTTAAATTTTTAAAATAACCTAGGTTTTGAATGTGAAATTCATTAGATTTGTTATTTCATAAAAATCTTTCATTATTTTTTTAAAATGCAATTCTGAATTCTAATTTTTTTTCCTTTTATTTACGAAGCTATAAAACTATCATTTTTCAACACATTTTTATTATTTCTCAGTGTCGAATTTTTGAATTAACATCAAATTATATCATAAACTGCTTTTTTAAATTTAACACATTTTATATTACCACCTTGCATTCTTTTTTAGTCTGCGTATTGCATTTCAGAAATTTACCAAATCTTAAGGGGACTATAAATGAAAATCTCATTCTGTTTATTGTTTTATGACTTAGATTTCTCAACATGCGCTGATATCCTTATAAATCCACATTGATTGTGGAAAATTACATTTTTTGAACAATTGAAAAGCAACAAAATTATTTTAATTTCTTTATTTTAACTGTCCCTAACTGTAAAACAATTATTTTTCTTAAAAAATATTATCCATGCAATTAAACATTTTCTATGTGATCAATACCGATATATATTAAAACACTACCATTATTTGCCATTAAAACAGCAATTAAATACATTATTCTTGTATTTATTAATTATATATTTGCATAAAAATTATTTAAAAGTTTAGGCAAAAAGTGATTTTTTTAAGTTCGTAATATTATACAATGTGATATAATTATACTAAATTAGTGTATTTGATGAACCTTTGCTCAATCAATTTTTTAATAAAGTTTATTATTGAAATTAATTAAATGGAGCTTAATTCACTTTCTTAGAAACTTTCTCCAACGAATTATTTTATTCTTTTTTCTGGACACTCGTGGTGAATACGTGAAATTAAATGTAGGGAACTAATATGCAATAGAGATACTTATCGCAAAATTTATTGTCACTAGTCTGCATCGTGGTACGTGCATCGTCTTTCTAAGAGGCTCATACAGAAAGACAAGCACCCGATTTTCTGGGATTTTCTTTCTTGAAAAAGATTTCGCAACTGCGAAAGAAAATCTGTGTCTTGCTAAATTGGAAGGAAACTTTTATATTTCTTTATCAGGGCAAGAGTTTCCCGACGGAACCGAAATGACAAAGGAAGAGTAATGAGATTTGGAAGGGTTGACGGAAGGAAAATTTCATTTCCCCTTTTACACGGTGACAATATTGCCACGAGTGTGTTGTTGTAGACTTTCATTTCGTGACTTAGTTAATCTGACTACAAAGACAATAATGAAATCCTGTGGATTTTCCTTTCATTAGAGAAAATCAATAGAATTTTTCAATTAATCAAGTTCATTGGTATTACTTTCGTATGCATATTTCATTATATCACCCCTTTATGAAAATGAACAAAAGGTGAAAAGAACAAAATCTATCAAAAATAAAGGAAGTATTCATTATTGTATACGCATTCACGAATCCATTTAATTTGAAAAAAAAATTATTTCTAGAAGTTAATGGCTTAGTTGTATAAAAAAGATAGGTTAATTGAAAAGAAATGCTGAAATATAAAAGATGATGCTCCTATAAGCTGAAATGCATATGAGTCATTTAGAAGTCAAAATGGATAAATAAAAAAAGGAAGATTGGGATAATGTTTAATTACATTAATTTTTAAATATTTTGTTTCTTTCTTTGATTATTAAAGAAAGAAAGTTATTTTTCTGAGGGTTGACACTCTGCATAAAACACTCCTTGAAAAAATTATTATTCCTTTCAATATTACAAAAAAATAGTACTCAATCCAATAAAATCAAAAAGTATCATGTACTTACCTGTCTGGGTTTCTGACTAACTTATACTACAATATATTGCATGAAAAAATTATTCTTCAAAATTTGCTTAATAAATTGAGTTTTCAAATTGAATAAATTTGTTTAAATGTTCTATAAGAAAGATTTAAACAGGAAACCATATTTTATTCAAAACTTCTTTTCTAATTTTTAAACGCACCAATCAGACATTAAATCAACTCTCAGATTTTTTCAAATTGATATTTTAACATCCACATATCTTTCTATTGCTTTGTAAATATATAATTATTTTGTGTTTAAATTATTTATTTCTCTCTCGCGAAATAATAATATATTTTCAATAAACTGTATAATATAATAATGTGTGAAATATATCTAATAATGTGTAATGCAATAATTTGATTATAATAAGACTTAAAGTTCTTAATAAAGTAGAGCTATGTGTTTTTAAACTGCGTTGATTTTTCCACAAAGCATTAAGATCAATAATTTCCTTAAAATTCAGCATTTCATCGAAACATGATAATTATTCAATGAATTGTATAATTTACAACTAAAAACATTGTACAATTTCCAATTAATATATTGCAATTAAATCCCTTTTAAAAATCTAGATATTATAACCATCAAAGTATTTAATTTAATGTACCGGAAAAAAATTCCTGAAATAATAAATATAACATTCGCAAGCCATTATTCATACATACATGCATACACATATATATATATATATATATATATATATATATATATATATATATATATATATATATATATATATATATATATATATATATATATATATATATATATATATATATATATATATATATATATATATATATATATATATATATATATATATATATATATATATATATATATATATATATATATATATATATATATATATATATATATATATATATATATATATATATATATATATATATATATATATATATATATATATATATAATACATACGAATAAATGATGACGATTATTAAAATGAAGCATAATTTTTTACACATGAATCTTAGTGATTTAGAAACTAATATTAAATTACCTTTCTAATTAATTCTCCAACCATTCCATTCCATCCAACCGGTGAATCGGGGTCCTGACCTCCATAAGCTGAATCGTTAACTAATCTAAGACTGTAATTAATGTTTAAATATTCAGCAATTAAATCTGCTAAATCTTTACAGTAACCTTCAAATACGTCATTTCCTTCGAGAATGTCACCAGGATCTGCTCGTTTGTACATCAGGTAAGGCTCCTCCTTTATTATTAAAACATTGTAATATTCAAAAAGTAATTTTTTTTAAGTTGAAAGAATATTTTATAGATAATTTGATATAAAAAGTTATAAATATATTTAAAGTTTTTTAGCACAATATGCTTACCAATATACTGGTGACAATATATGTTTTGTTCTTTTCTAGTCCCTGAGAGGCACCAGTTCGTTTGTACTTAGGTGCAAATAATTCCATTCCGCTTACGTCAGACCATGAAGCTATCTGCAAAGCAAACAATAACAATTTTGCTTTAACAAATCAGCAAAAGCACATTTGTTTTAACAACTCAATTGAATAATTAATTTTATTATGAAAGCGTAATTTAATCAAATCATTAACCATCAAGATTTGATTGAATTTAACAAATGACGCGTTAATAAATGATGTTATTTAGAATCGAAGTTTTTGATAAATAATTTTTAATTAGCAAAAGAAAATATTTAAATGTGTGTAGTTTAATTTGCTTTATGCATAATTAGTAGTAATATCATTTTTTACACAAGTAGTTTTGTCGTTAAAAACAACGATATAATATTTATCTAATAATTTCTAAAGAAATATTCAGGTAGATTTATAAACTGTATACAAATAAAATTTAAGTAGATAAATATTATTTGTCAATGAAAATATAAATTTATGCCTATTCCATTAATTGATTTTTAACAATTTAAAACTTAATTTATATTATATTTCAACTAATTAAGACAACAGAAACATGTTATCAAAGTGAATTCAACAAATTTTTGGAAAAAAAAAATTGATGCGTTCCTTTAAACATAGAGAGAGTTGAAGGAAAGAAATTTACTTCAGGTAATTAAAAGTATAGTGTGAGATAAATCTTATAAGAAAAAAATATGTATTAGAAGAAAAATATAAAATGTAATTACTATCTAACGTGTTTAAATGCTAATTTTATAATTATAAACGCACATTTTTAAATAAATTCAGGTCTTAAAAGTATTAACAGATAAAAAATGGAGAAATAAAATTACTAACTTGAATATCGAAAGTTTGGTAGCTTTATTTATTTTTAACCTGTAATTTATTCGAAGTAAAAAGGAAGAGTGTATTAAGTAATAAATGAACTACAGAGAAATTCCGATCAGAACTTTATTATGGCGCCATCTATGGATGAACGGCAAAGTTAAGAATTTTATATATGAATGAGAGAAAAAAGGTTTTTTTTTTTTAAAAAGAAATATATATAGCCAAATTTAAATCAAATGCTTTATAAAGTTATTTTTCGCACATACAATTTTATATTTCACAATAACAATAATCCAAATTAAAGAAGAATTATATTTTTGAATTCTAAAGGTAATTTAAAACTTTATTATTTTTAATCACAATTTTCTATTAAAAAAATATTTTGACAAAGACACATATAAGGAATCTCATGTATTAAATAAAAATTATTTTGAACCAGATATAAATTTATTTGCACATCCTTTAATAAAATTTATTTTCAAAACTCATGGCAGTTAAATAGTCATTAAATAATGAAATTTTTAGATTTTCAACAAAATTAGAAATTTATATTTACTCTGCTCTCAGATACTGCTTATTATGAGTAGTAAAATTTAAAAAAAGCACCTTTTTAGACATATGAAATATATGCAGAAATAATTTCAGTTGAATCTATTATTCAATCACATTTATATTTACGAAAGTAAATACATCTCAATGAATCAGAAGCAAGAAATTTCCTACTTTTTTTTTTTCATGAAATGTAATACCTTTAACGTAAACTTTAAAAGTTCTTAGAAGTAGATTGTATTTTCTACTCGTATAGTTCATTAAATAGTATAATTAAATATAATCAAAAATATATGATGGAATTTTAAAAATTTCCAATAGTTCAATATATATTTTCTTTTAATAATTATGTCATATCACAATTTCTCATATTTTAAAAAAATTGAGTTAAAATTTTTGAGCACCTCAATTTTGATTCTAGAAATTATATTTATATAATTCAATAATATATTCAATAAAGAGATGATGAGAGTGCTATAAAGTTCAAAATGACAAAAGCAAAATTTTTATTTTAATCACTTTATGTAAACTCCAATCTTCACTTTTAAAACATAAAATGTTTCATTATTATTTGAAATTAGTTGTAAAACAGATTACTAATTGATTAAACCTGCAGTAAATAGTAGCAAAAAATTCGCTGGTAATTTGTGCTATCACATTACTTAATTTTATGCAATATTTAAGTTATTTAGTAATCAATTATGCTAATATTCAATGTGTCATTTTTCAAGTCATTGATGTACAGTATTTGAATGCATTTAAATTTATTAGAAATTAATAAAGATATTATTTTTTCTTTATTAATTGATAAGAAAATCCATAATATTACATAAAAAATTTGTGGAAAATCATTTATTCTTGTACCGTTAAAAATATAAGTTTTTAAATGCAAAAATAAAATTTTTAATTGTAATGACACTGTATTATTTCGTTAAAATAAAATAAAAGATAAAGTATCCATTTACAAAATCGTTGATAGATTTCCTAGAAAAAATTTTTCTCGTGGATATTTGCTTTGGATAAAGTGAATCTCAATTAAACAATCATTCAATAAATATTTTTTTATTAAATTTTTCAGAGAATTTTTTTATTATTTTTTTAAAAACAATAAAGACAACTTATTGAAAATCCTTTATAAATTTACAAAATTATTATAATTCATTTTATTAAATTACATTTTTAATGTAAATGATCGATATTAAGTAACTACATAATAAACAAACAAGCAAGTAAAAAATATTTATAAATACTTTTGTCATGTCCGTATTCATGGTCATTTCAATAATATCAACAGAAAAGTTTTTTCTGTAACCGCGTTCGTTGAAGCTGATATTTCCTGTAATTCCTCTTATATCAGTCTGAAAACAAGTGAGGAAATTTAAGAGCTATATTGCAAATGGTAATAAAATAAATATGAAAAATAAAATAATAAAATCATTCTTATTTATTAGGAAAATTCAAAATAGATCATACATAGTTAATATTATTCGATAACAATCAGCTTTCAAATACCAAAGTTCAGCCTAAATTCATTTCAATTTTAATGCTTTAATCTCTTACTGTCAGTAAAATGTAATAAACCTTCGAGTTTATAACTTCATATCAATAAAGCATTAAAGTATTTTTTGCTTACAATAGTAAAGCTAAAGCAATAAAACTAACCTTTTTAAAGTAATGACTGATTTTATCGCCGTGCTCCCACGGAGTAACGGGAACTTTTCTGCAATCTATGCCTTTTGTTCCGTTGTTGTATACTTCGCCTCTGCGGAAATTATTTCTAAATATATCTGGTTTCTTTTTCAAAAGTCTACTATAAGCATCTAAAATTACTTTTGTACCATCATAAGTTAAGGCCACAGCTGCCTGTAAAAGTTAAAAAATATATATATATTAAAATTGATTTTCAGAAAATAGAATTCTCTGCGTAAAATTTATCTTTCATAAGTTGCTAAAAATTTCTAAAAATAGTACGATGAACAAAAGCTGTAAAATAAAAGATGTATTCAAATAAGGCTTTCTTTCTTCAGAAATACAATTTTTTTTCATAGTTTTACTTGTACATTTAATAGAAGTGAATCTTTATTAAATGAACAACTTATTTTGAGATAATAAATATATGTATTTTAATGTAAAAATGATTCATTAATTTTAACTGAGATAGTAATCTTTTTGAAATTTATGTAATGGAATTATTTTTGGCTAATTCATATTGATATTTATTCTATATTATGTTCCGAAATAAAATTGCTCAAAACTACTAAAAACGCTGAATAATTAACGATTACATGAAATTATAAAACCACTACAAATTATTGTTTCATATTGAATTCAAATTTTTGTTAAAATATTATAGATAGCAAAAAGAAACATACGAATAAATATTTTTTGAATTTTTGACTAATTTTAGAGTAGATTAATTAGTGCTATTTATAGTATTTACAAAAAATGAATAGCATCCAGTTGCTAATATAAAAGATCCAATTAACTTAAAAGTATTGTAAATTAAAACAAAAAAATAATCATAATTACATGTAATTGACTTCCATTTATCAACACATTAAATTTATGATAATTTGTAAGCATATCTAATTTTTGTTGCACATTATTATGCATTTAATTGATTTTAAATTCATTGTGTGTGTACATATATATCTAAACTGCATTTTAATTTTTGTGTTTATTACAGCCATAAACTCCAGTTTGAATTTTTCTTTACAAAACACGTTTTAAACATGCTATGTTATCATATCATTGCATGTAATTCAAATAGATTTTCACATTTAATAATTTTTAACAGGATTTCATTAAAATATACAAGTCAGTTCACTTTAGTTTTTCATAAAATAATGATAAGATTATTCTATATATATATATATATATATATATATATATATATATATATATAACAGTAATCACATTTTAAAGCAATAAATATAGTATATAAAATTACAACACACGAAATCAAAAAACACAATACCAAATAATATATATTACAGGCAATTTGACCAGCTCAAAAGCAGTTAAAGTATATAAATTAGAAAACCAATATAAATTAGATACAAGATGAAGAACAATAAAACTAGTAAGGCAAAATTTGAGAATCACTGACTAGAATAAAACAATATAAAATACAAAAGAATAAGAGGAAAGCATATTGACCACGTCTTCATCAGGAGGGTGATGGTCAGGTATACAAATTAATCATTTTTTTCTGACATGCACGGAGGATAAAATTATCAAAGACACAATCACGAAGGACATAATTTTATCTTCATTCCAGTATTTAAACATGTCTGATTTGCTGGCATTGTTATTTTGAAAATATATTTGTAATTCCTTCGACTATTGCTTTGCTTACTTTGCTTTGATATACTTTTTGAGTATATATATGATATTTTTGAGTATATATATGAGTATGATATACTTTTTGATAAATAAATATCTATATGGGTTTTTCTATAAATGGAAACACTCTTCGGGGGAATTGATCGAAGATGTTTAGTTATATGTTCTTCGTGCATGTCAGAGAAGAGTCTTTAATTTGCATAGCCGACCATCTCCCTCCTGATGAAGATATGGTCCCTATGCTTTCCTCCTATTTTTTGTATTGTTATTTGTTTTAGTCTTGTCAGTGATTTTTAATATTTGTCTTAATAGTTTTATTATTGTTCTTCATGATGTATGTAATGTATTTTTATATATGTATATTAATTTATAATATTTTACAATTTATAATTTTACAATGTGCGTGTTTAAATTATAGAATGGTGTAAGGTAACCATAAATCAAAGTTAGTTATTTTCTATTTGTAGTAAATATACACAAAAACAAGTATGTAGGTGGAGCAAACTAATCTTGACTACTCACCGAGATATGTTCTATGCCCGCTCCTGGCCAGCGGGAAGAATTTAGAGTTTTCCATAAGGTGAGAAATTGCGTAGTTTCCGGACTCTGAGACTGGATGATCCGGAAGCCTGTGATATTAATAGCCCCGAATTCCTGCACCTCATTCTTCCAATATTCATCCATCACCTGGGATAAAAATAGCAAGGCTGAAAGTTTAACACAACTTTTATATTTTTAAATTTCGGAGTACTTTTACGTTATAAAAATGTATCATACTCATATCAGTTCGTTGAGGATTTTTTCTTATTAATATAAGAAAATATTACAAATTTATTTTCTTAAATTGCATTTATTGAGGAAATATTATTAAAATAAATTAAATTTTGTAATTTTTGTTATTTTTCATTTATTTTTATTTAATTTGTTATTTTTTACAGTTTGTATCTTAGATGTGTTTGGGTACAGAGGAGCCTATTTTATATTTAAAGGATGTTTTTATGATCACTAAAAGTCCCTGGAAAATTATCCCTCACAATTTTCTGTCCTATATGTGATTCACACTTTTGAAAGTAAATTAATTTTGTAAAATACTTTAAATAACTAAAATGTAAATTCCATTTCAGTAAATATAATCAATCTTTACTTATTCATGTAATAAAATTTTTATGAAAATAATTTGTAACTTAATTTTAAATTATATTTTACATTTGTTAAATCAGTTTCTTACTGATTATGTAAGTCATTCGAAAATAATTATGCAATAACATTTTTGTATTTTAAAATATTTTTAAAAGTTCCTTATGAAAACAAACAAAAATACTGACACAACACTCCTGTCTTCTGTTATAATGAAATCATTTTTACATTCTTTGCAATTTTATTTTATAAAAATTTTCTTAATTTAACCGAAAATTTATTTAACTTTATTAGAGTCATCGTTTTTTAATATTTAGCTAAATTTATTTAAAAAATTAAATTCAGTGTATAGTTTACTTTGTAAGAGCAACGATATATAGTCTTAAGGATAGGGATAATTTATAAATAACAAATGGTGTGTAAACTATTTTAAGTAATTAAATACATCTAATTTATTTAACAATGCTCATTAATTTGGCTCATAATTCTACATCCAGTCAATATATTTTATAAATTTTATATTAATTAAATAATTTCAGAGAAATTTATTTGTTGGTAGGAATGCAATTTCCAATACAAAAATTATTTTATTCTCAAAAATGCTGGTAAATTTAACAATGAGAAAATGATTAAATTTAGACATCCTTTGGAAATTCTTTTGTACAATTTAAAATATTTTACGACGAAATGAGAATAATACAATTTGACTCAAATCATTAAAAATATTTTGTTCTTCTTAAACTTTATGCAAGTTTATTATTTTCTAATTAAAATCTAGAATTAAAATGCCTTCACTCGAACAAACTTTATAAAAAACAGTAAGGATATATTCTTGTAAATCATTAGAGACTAAAATGTGACTTCTGTTTGATATAAATATATTAAAATTAAAATTTTCATGAGAATGTATGATTTAAAATATAGAATAATACATTATTCACAAGTGAGCTTATTAGTTTCATCGGAATGTATTTAAAGAAGTTCTATTCCAATGTTAATATTTCACTTCAAAAAAAGTAATCATAACTATTAACTATTTACTGATAAAAGAAGTTTTACAAAATAAATTAATTTAATAAATAAATAACTATATAAATGAAAATTTATTTCAAATAATATGTTACATTGCATTGCCTTTTATTTTTATAATCCTAAAACATGCAAATGCAGTGTTTTAAATATTAGTTTTATTAATGGAAAGTAGGATATTAAAAAGAAGCTGATTTTATTAAAATTAAATTTCAAGATTTTGACTTACTAATAGATCTTTACATCTAGGGATAGTTCACTAATTATTTCGATAATGAAAGAGTTTTAGAGAAATAGGGAAATCTATATGCAAATTAATATTATCTATTGAATATATAATGAATTTAATTTTTTCTATTTTTTTCTTTACCTAGTGTTCAATACATTTACTCATTTTTATTGTAGTAAAGTATTTGAAAATAATAAAAAATGTATCCAATTAATTATTTCATACTATTTCATAATGTATATATTATTTGTATATATTTTGCACAAAAATATTACTGCGTGTTTCACTTTAAATCATTTTTGATTAGAATATTAACTGTGTTCATATTTAAATCTTAAGTGAAAATGTTGCAAGGTTTTTGCTATCGACTTAATATATAGAACAGATTCTTTTATGTTCTGCACACAATACGGATTTATTGAATTTATTAATATTACATAACAATATTATTAATGAAATGAAACTTTTCCTGCTAACTGCTAAAAATAATTAAATATTTGGTCAAATGCTTAATTATAATATATTGAAATGACATTTAATATTTCATACTATAAGTTAATTTGGTTTTTGCTAAATATGTTATTTCTGCAAATATGAGTTCAATTTGAACTATAAAAGTAATTAATTGTATGGATATATTTGTTTAAATTAATATGAATCCAAAAATATTATGTGGAATATATGTCTACATACATATATTTATAGTTATTGAAAAATTAGAAATGCACATAAAATGGTGAAATGATATTTTAAAAATCAAAGTTCAAATCTTTTTCAGAGATTCCTCTCTAACTATTGGTTTCTCTAATTTTAACTTAAATATATCCTTATTTTAAATAAAAAGAAATAAATTCTTAAAAAAACTAATTCTTTTTTAAGATAAATATTTTTATTTATTGAGATTATATATTTAGAATTTTGAAATAAAAATATTTATTAAAACATTTGCTTGTATATTAATGTTCACATGAAATTTCAGACTTCATTTTATTAATCATCTGAAACTTTGTGCACTGCAATTATAAAAACATTTCTGAAATAGAGATATGTAATAGAAATCCATTTTAATTGAGTTAATTTCCCTAAAACCATTTCATGACTAGTTATGATTACAGATGTTGCATTTCAGAATGAAAATAAAATACTATATTTTTATCCTCAACACAATAAAACAGCACTATACACAATAAATATTTTGCTTCTCCCCTTTTGCAAGACGCTAATGTATGTCTAGAAAAATGGAGCTTTTTATTTGACTTCAAGTGTTCAATGATCGTCATTGCTTTATATATTGCTTTAATTTTGGAAAGCATCCTTTTAAAATATTACTTTGGTAAGCGAGAACATTCCTGAATTTCACATTCCATTCTTTATATGAAGCATTCCATTCATTTTATTAGAAACCTTCCTATATTATGGAAATATAGGTATTTAAAAGAAAACGTAAGAATAGGGTTAACATTTATGTATATGTTTCAATACATATATATCAAACTGCACATGCATCATAATTTTAAATATACTTAATTTTGAATTAAATTCTAATAATCATATTGACCATTTCCTCAGGTAATCTTATTAAGAGATTTATAAGTGTTTAGTTATTTAACATTCATTTCCTGTTTATAAAATATGTAGACTGAAAAATTAAAAATCACTTCGTAAGTTGATATTAAAATAATATTTTAAACATATATTTGAAAATAATTAGTATGTTTCACAGAATTTTGAAAGCATAATGAATTTATTCAATTCCGAAATACGTAAAATACATTTTACTATGTCACTTTAACACCCCTAACACATACCCTATTACAATACTATAACGTGATAAGGCTTAACATTAGTTCTTTTTTACTTAAAAGAAGCACATTTTGTACTATAATATTATAACAGAAAATGGCCTCACATATATGATTGATAAAAGTCTTCTTCAAATACTGGTAGCAGGTTCCATAACCGACACAGCTGACGGCGGTCTATTTTGTTTATTAATGGTAGCTAGAGCATGTGAACTTTGTCACAGCTGCAAGATCTTTCAAGTGAAATTATTCATCTGGTTTGAAAATTCAAATGTGGGGGCCTTTTGCTTGGTATCTGATTCTGAATTAAGGTATTTCAATTAAATCTATAATGATGGCAAACTCCTTGGGGGCCCATTATACAAGATGATACCAGTTCAATCCCTTGCTTTACTAAAGATAAAATGTGTTAAAAATAGTGGGAACATTGGACAATTTATTATCTAAAGAGAAATTAGAAATTCTAATAACAAATTTAAAATATCTTACATGCAGCTTTAATAAACTTATACTCATGCATTGAATATTATTATATGTGTCTGATATCAGAAAAAAAGAAAAAAAATTGTTTTACCTATAATTTCTTATAAATATTGACATGGAACTTGAAAAATGGGAAAGATATGATCAATATAAAAGAAATCTAACCAGCAATATAATATATTTCGATACATTTTCGTATGAAATGTGATCACTAATAATTTGTTTTCCACATTTTCCTTAACTGATGTGTTTAAAATTAACTAAATTGATGTGTTAATTAACTCTTAAATGTTCTTACCTTACTAATAAAGTTTAGTTATTTCATATATTTTCTTCAAAATGAGTAATAGTTTGAAAAAAAGACTTTCTCAGTCTTTAAATACTTTTATCCACTATATTTCAATGTGTTGTTTCATTAATTTGTTATGGAAAGAAAATTGCAAAAAAAAAAATGTGAAACAAATGTTTTTATTTATAAACTTTATTTAAAATATTTATAAAATAATTGATTTAATATAGATGAGACATACTATGAGTTATACTTTGTAAGTATAAATAAAATTTTTACCTGTACGCTTAATAGTAACTATACGACGTTCTTAAGTAATTTTAATTGTCAGTAAAAATAATATTTTTCAAAGCATGTATAATTTTTTGGGAAAAAAATTGCAATGAATTATGTTTAGCATACTTTCATTCTTTTATTTAGTTTAATAACTTTTTAGGATTTTTAATTTAACTAAATTTGATTAATTTTAATAAATAGATTTTAAAAAGAAGTTTATTCGCATTCAATGATTTGAAAATATAGTTGCGGTATTTAATTTAATAATATGAGCATTAAAAAATGAGCACTATTTGGACTTCTCTATTTTCAGTACAAATCTATACTAAATAAAAACGTATTTTTTATGATTTAATTAAAAGGCTGATGGTAAACCTTTTCTTTCTGTTCTAAAAAGTAGAAATTCATTGTAAAGTATTTACCTTATAATAAAGTTAAAATTTAATTAATATTAGTTTCTTCAAAGGAAGGTAAAAATCAGAAAAATGTTTGTATGTGTGACTCGTTAGACAAGAGAGAATTTGAATTTTGAGAAACCTAATCAGAAGAGAATTAATCCAAAAAGTAAGCATCATTTGTAAAAGCATTTAATCAAAGTTATACTAAGTTATATGGATAATTTTTGTTAACAAATATCAGATGGCTCACCGATGGCTTTTAAATGCTAATAATAAATAACTTTCGGACATGTTTTGTTAATTAATAACAGTTTTACTACATTTTGGAAAATAATATTTTTTATCGATATATCTCTGCCCAAACCATACGCGAAAACATTCCACCCTTTATTTTAGAAAATAATTCTTTATCGATCTATAAATCATGTCTCTATTATGATCAGCCTCAAAATATGAAGGTTAAATACCTTATCAGAAAAAAAATTTAGTATCTTGTCTTCCAAGTCATAAAATATAAAATTTACTTTATATCAAATACACTTTTTTTTATGTTTCATTTTTAGTCTCAGTTGAAATTTCTTCTCATAGCAAACAAATAATCTTACAGAAATTCTAGAAGAACCCAATTATAATTTTTTTTCATATATAATTCTGACTAGTTTATAGTTAACCCGAGTTTGTTTATCATTAATAATTTTCTGAAATAGTGATCATCTGTCGCTTAGAAAACACTTTTTGGGGATGAGACTAATGGCCTATACTTCCAATTTTGATTTTAAAAATTTTGATAACTCCTTATTAAGAAAAAGTTTTAACTTTCTCTTAACAATTAATTTTTTTAAATTAGTCGAGAAAACAGTTTTAGGAATCAAACAATGCAAGTGACAGTATGAGTTCGATATGAAATAACTGGCTACAGTGAAATTTTATGCATCATGGGAAACCCAAATTTTACTTCATAGTAATTGTGATCTCTCAATCATTAATTTTAATTATTAAATTCTGTGAATATAATAAGAAAATTTGAGTCAGCTTCAAAAATTTAAAACTTTCTAATGTATAATTTCAAAATATTTTTGTATTATAGATCCAAATACTTAATCTTACGTTATAAATAATACAATGTAGTGAACAGCCTAAGCGTTGGAGTTCCTTTTAAGGAATTCTCTTAAGGAATTTAAAACGTAATTAAGGGATTTTAAGGATAAGTTTTTTCTCTGCTTTTTTGGATATAATTTTATGGATAGAAAAACATCTTTTCAAGAATTGCAAGGGTCGAAGCATCATAACATAAGTACATGCAAAATCCATTGCCCGCAGCTCAACTGCAATTGGGGTCGAACGCAAAGGACATGCCATCGAATGGAGCAACAAAATCAATATTACGTAGAGAAAACATTTACAGAGTAGTGCAATGTAACAGCATCTAATGCTGTAAAAACCTAATGCAAAGATAAGTTGGAAATAAATAGGTGCATTTTGTAAAAAATAAGTTATGGTTATAAAATTTAAAACCACGAAACCCTATGCAGTCAAGAGTGATTGAAGTAAATCTTAATCTTCAAAATGACATAATAAAGAGTCTGACATCTCCTGAAGTCCCGAAATCTCTTCCATTGGAAACCAATCATACTGAGTACCACGGGCATCCTTGGCTACATGTTTCTACAGATGGCTTCTATTCTGAATCATACATGACAGCAGCTTCTGGAGTCTTTTCTGATTTACAGAGGGTATTAACACATTTTTAGAATGATTTTGGGGCCGTTTAATTAATGTTTAAAATGTAAAAGCTATTTCTTAAATGTTCGATCTGATAGCTTTTTTTCTGGACTATAAGTCTGCATTGTGATTTCCATGTTAAAATTTCCAGGGGTAATGCTATCCATTCCTTTTCCACTACTTTCCAAAGTCCATAAATCTTGGTGGGTTTGAGTTTAGAAAGAGCTCTTTTTAACAGACAAAAGGCACAATAGTCCATAAGTGAAACGTCAGGGGACTCCACAGGAATATGTTGAAAAGGTATGTATGACAATACCTGTATTAGTCTTCATTTTTTCAAGGAATGCAGTGGTAGTTTTCAAAGTATGACTTGTCATGATAAAGTCTTGATTGTCTTGATAAAGAGTCACTCTTTGAAAGTCTTTGGGATAAGGAAGTAGAATTTTTTTCTGTAAATATTGGACTTAAAACCTTCTGATAGTATGATGAGTTGATATTAACATTTTTTTTCTATTCTTTTGATTTTTAATTTCCCATTGTAAGAGAATCCTGCGACTATCATAATTCCCTTACTGAAACTTTCTTTACATTGACGGAACCAGGTTTGTGCATTTTTTCTTCTCGTTTCCTATAGTAAATAGACCTTTTTTGTTGCAGTCATTTAGGTAAACCCATGGTTCATCAAGGGTTACAATGTATTTCCATTTATCTTCTGCTAAATGGGTTTCATACAGGATTCTACAAAATGTTTTGCGTTGAGCCACATACCTCGGTAAAAGCTGGTGAACATTTTGTTTTTTAGCTTTTTTAAGTTGTTAATCTTGATTTATTATTTTATTTATTATTGCTACATATGTATGTAAAGTCTTTGCAATTGATTTCTGTATTGGCAGATTTTCTCTTGTTACCAGGGATTTCACTTTGGAAACATTTGAAACAGTACTGACTTTTTTCGGATATTCGTTTGGAGTCTTCTTTCCATGTAGAAATAATGATTGACGGTTTTTACCAGTCCGATTAATAATGTTGCTTATTTTGCACTCAGAAATTTTAATACTATGCATTTCACTACGTTTTTGAATCCTGGAATAGGAATATTTCTCTTCGAAAAGCGCAGAAACATATCCTTCAATCTACAGCTTGTTTACATGCGACATTTTGAAAGAACAATAAATTTAAAAGTAGCAGACGCTTAAAAGTTCTACATATTGCATTGAAACAACTATTGTCTATTCATTATAAGTTTGAGACGTTTTATTAATCTCTGATTCCCAGGCTGCAATCCAATCAATTAGTTTGTAAGGAAACACCATATTGGATAGCGTACTCTAGTGCCAGGAGCTTATCAGACTTCCAGTACAGCAGAACAAAATTGCTACCATCAGTGGATTCCCAGCCATTGTGGCATTTTCTGCAACCAGCAGGCTGACTTTCGTGCTCGTAAGAGCATTCAGAGGATTCAGCCAAATTGCTGTGGACTGTCCTACCACCACATGAAACTATACATGTAACAAATAATGAAAATTGATAACTCTTCTTGGCTACGAGATAGGGTGACAAACAAGAACTGGAGTGAGGCAGGTATGGAGGCAATATCAGACAAGCCTCTCCAAGATTCTGTAGCTCTCTTATGTCTAATAACAGGTCACGACTGTCCGGGCGAACACTTATATCACCTACGGATCTATGACCATCCTGATTGTCGATTTTGTGGTTCGAAAGAACCCGGGAATTGTGACTATCTCCATAGCTGTAGTTCACTCCCTGGACTCGACTCCAAGATTGCTAAATATTTCCTTGCGAGAGAGCTTCTAGGGAAATGACTTCATTCTTTCTTTTACTTTTTGTGTCCCTTTTTGATGTTTATCTTTTATTATAATTGGTAGTTTTATATACTTTCAATGTCATTGGAAATAAAATAAAAAACAATTGTGGTTGTTGTCCTTTGCTTAAAGAACTCATGGAATTTGATACGTAAAGATGTATATACCAAAATATCAATTACAAAAAATGTTTTTTCCATTAAAATTTTAAAAATTATTTAAAAGTTTCATTTATTCTTCGATTCTAATTAACATTTTAAACCTTAAAATAAATTTTCTTTTGTTCATGTGAGACATATTTCTTACATAATCTATTATGACACTTTCAATTGCAAATTTTTCATCCCTGAAATTGTTTCATTGTCAAAGAAGTTCAAGACTTTGGGATACTGGCACAACAAAAACCCGCATGGAATACAATTAAAGGAATATATGTGCTGAAATAATTAGAATCGCGTACAGATCAATTGCTCTTTAATTTATATTTTACTCAAATTTCATGCAGTAAATAATTTATTATCTGCAATCATGGACCATCTTACATAAACACTATTTTAAATTGCACTGGTGAAGAATTGGAACTTTAGAATTTGACTATGATGGCAAGCACTTTCTTACATTAATGATTCATATAACAGAAGTAAAAACTGTTGAGGTCTTTGAAAAGAAATTTAATAAGGATGATTTTAAATCATTAAAAATGCTAACGTTGAATTTCAAAAAAAATCGTTTAAATAAAATATTGCAAATGCATTTCATCAGCCAACTTTCCATACTGGCGAAGATTCCAGTTCTCAATTTTTGAGTCAAATTTTCAGCTTTCAAGAATAATTTAGAAAATAATGCTCAGTCTTTATAATTTAATTTCTAAATTTTTTATGTAAATTTTGATAAAGTTCTTTTCTAAATTTATTATTCTAAATTTTTATTATTAATTTTAATTTTTTTTATATTTATTATAATTATTCTAAATTATAACATAGTTATAATTCCAAATTTTAATTAAGTTGCAATTTTATAGCTCAACTCATGATTTTGGAATAGAGCTAGAGACGATTATCTCTCATAATTTTATACTAGACACATTTTAAGTTCAAAATAATTCAGTCTTTTGGAGAAATTTTTAAAATTTTTCACATTCTTTTCACGCAATATATTAATAAACTATTCCTTTCTCGATGATATATATATATATATATATATATATATATATATATATATATATATATATATATATATATATATATATATATATATATATATATATATATATATATATATATATATATATATATATATATATATATATATATATATATATATATATATATATATATATATATATATATATATATATATATATATATATATATATATATATATATATATATATATACTTTCATGAATGCACATCTGTTCTGAAAAGAAGTTTGGCTTTAGTTTTGTGTTCCTCGCATATCTTCTTCTTAGTTTTAATTAAGATAAATTAATAACAATAATAATAAATTTGATTCTATTTAAAAACAAGGATGTGGAAAAGTTTATTTGCCGATATGTCTTGATATTTAGTGAGAAACATATATAATTTTACTGTTGATTTAGTTTTATCCAACCATAGATTTTCACCAAAATATTTTATTATTTTTCTAATATTTTCCTCAGAGTTTGCTTCTAGAAAGTGCTTTTATAAGCTTCTAGGTAGCTAAGTTATCAAACTTTTATAAAAGGTTTTTTTGAAGAAAGTGTTTTTTCTAATGTATACTGGATATCTTGTCATTTTCTTCACAAGTTCTTTTAAAAAGTAAAATTCGTAATTTATGCATGTTTTTTGTGCTAAATTATGTTTTACATAAAACATGCTAAGTCCTGTTAAACAAGTAATTATTTCACAGAAAGTATCTCATTATAATAATTAAAGCAAAATTCGGCATTAAGCGTAAATCCATGATTTCCGCTTAATGTTAATAGCGACCATAATTAAAGAGTAAAACATTAATTACCTGAATCTCTCATGGATCAATATATTCTTCTTCTTACTAGATGTGGTTGAAATTAAGAGTTAAATAAGATTCAGAAGGGTAATGTTCTGGAAATTGTTTGATAGATGTTTCTTTAAGGGTTTTAGGTATTTTTTCTTTTGCCTCGGATCCATTTTTTGTATCATCATTAATTACTTCTTTTGTTTTTCTTTAAATTTTTAACATTTTCTTGTTATTTATATCAAATACCATTTTTAATGTTTGTTATTAAATATATCAACTATATGATTTTAATTGGTGGTATATCTTATCCCATTTACATATTACAACTTTTAAAATATTAAAAATAATTTAAGACAATGAACCATATGAATTTCTTTATTATGATACTAAATATATCCTATTAAATAAAGTATTAATTAAAATTGAAATTACTGCTACAAAATTTTATATGATTCGATATGAAGCAGTTTAAATCTTTTATTAAGTAATATTTCCTCATTATAGAATTATGGATATTGAGTATATAACAAATAGAAAACATTAAGAATTCACAAAATATAATCATATTGCTTGCATTATTTAGTTTTTTCTTCTTTATATACATTGTTTCAGTGTAATTTTAGAAAAAAAAAGAAAATTTAAATATACTAAATAGATTAAGCATTAGATATTTGGCATCAGAACAATTCATAAGAAAATATTTCGTAGAAATTATATATTCATAAACTTTTAATTAGGGTGTTTTTAATGTAAGGATTTTGGTAGAAATGTTATATTTACAGCATTTGTATAAAGGAAAAAATTCTGAAAGCAGTACAAAAAATTTTGTGTTGAATGAAGAAATTTTTTTCTATACAGCCAACATATAAAAATAATGTGTTTTCTTATATACTAAATAGTACCTTTCAGAATTTGAACGCAATTTTTTAATGTTTTTTTTAAAGTGTTTGTTTAAAGCAAATGTTTGAAATTTTATAAAGCATAAATATTTTTTAGAATTTCAAATATGAACCTTTAATAAGCAATGAGCCAAATAACAGTGCTTCGAATTTATAAATACAGATCATTATTTCTTTCTTCATGACATTGCGTGTAATAACCATTCTCTACAATGAATAAATTAATACACAATGTTGTTTACATTACTTTTAGAATAAAAAAAGTCATTAAGGAAAATAATTTTTTGCAATTAAAGAAGTATTATGAAGCTCTTTTAATCAAAAATATGTTTTTATGAGATAAAATAGATAGAATTATTTTATTTATAACATATTAAATGAAACTTTCTCAGAATTGCGCTTTTTCATATTGTAAAGGAAGGAATATTGTAAAATACTGCGTGATATGCGTGTACATGCCATTCACTGTAAGATAATAAATTTGGAATTGTAAATTATAGAAATATATATATATATATATATATATATATATATATATATATATATATATATATATATATATATATATATATATATATATATATATATATATATATATATATATATATATATATATATATATATATATATATATATATATATATATATATATATATATATATATATATATATATATATATATATATACATATATATATATATATATATATATATACATATATATATATATATATATATATATATATATATATATATATATATATATATATATATATATATATATATATATATATATATATATATATATATATATATATATATATATATATATTTTGCTCATTTCCAAGATTTCGTAACATATGTTCTGATTTATGTGTGTTCCAAATGAAATCGAAAATATGTGATGACATGTTTTTCTAGACTTCAGTATTTCCTTTAAATATTTATTTTCCTGAGTGGTGCATGTTCAGCAATTATCAAAATTTTAATTGTTTTTTACCAATCTTGTAGCATTTTATGGTTATTCTACAATACAACTTTTTATTTTAAAATGAATAGAGTTTTAACCGCTAACAGTGTTTAGATAAATATTTCAGTTTATTTAAAATTTCTATGCGAAAATACGCATTTTTTGACAATTTGAATAAGAACAACTCCATTCATAATTAATGAAAACATTTTTATTTTAGTATTAATTTTATGTTTGAGTTACACAGTAAGTGATCAGAAATAGTAGAAATCAATTTTAATGCATAAAATTTTCCACATTTCTAATTAAAGGTTTTTCAGTAATATCTTCATAATTTTATATTTAATCATTTTAATTTTAAATGAAGCATTGTCTAACAAAATCATTTTATTTAACAATTACCCAATTAGTTAAAAAGAACAATAAATTATTTTAGATTTTTACATTTTAAGAAAGATAAAAGATATCACTGGTAATATATGGTGTTGTATTTATTAAGTGAATAAACATATTTGTATATTTACTCATTTTAATTTCCTAGAAGAAATTTAGAAAAATATATTTTAAATTTTTTCTAGCAAAATTCATGCAAAAAATTCTTATAATAAGAAAAATTTCTGCTCATCATATCGGAATGCTTACAATACCATGCTTAAATGATAATTTTAACAAGTAAAATATTTACATTGACACTTATGATAACTAAGATAATAATTTTTTCTATCAATAACTACAAAATATTTAATTATTCTTTTTATTCAAGAAATATTTTACTTTTCAAATATAAAATACTTCTTGATGCATCATGTGATCAAAATAAATAAACAGAATAATTTCATGATCTAATATTACACTTCTGTAAATAACATTTTATGCTAAATAAAATATCCCTTATTAATATATTTTTCTAAATACCAGCTTTCTGATTTTTGTTTAATACTTTGTCTCGAAAGGAAAAAATTATCTAATTTTGTCTCAAAGTACTAAAGAATTTATTGACAATTTTTTATCATTTAAATGAAAAGACAAATTTTTATATAATAGTATTCATAATTCTTTATTTATTTTCTCATATTTTTCCATTTGATTCAATCACTTGCTCTTACCTCTAAAAAGGGAAATAAAATTGATAATCTAGTAATGAAATCGAAATAATGAGTTGTTATCTACATGTTGCGTCCTTTTGATCTCAAAACGTTTTCACATTAACATGAAGAATAGTTGCATAAAATTTAGCTCTAGTGTACTTGTTTTTCAATAGTTTTAAATCGAATGAGTTTCATCAGGAGAGAGAATGTGCATAAAAAACGGTTGGTAATATAAAATGACACAACGATGCTTGTGAGATTATAAAATACAAATAAAATTTTGTTCAATTCAAAATACCTCTCATTTACTTGTAATGAAATATAATCAGATTATTGTAAGCAGTTAAGTTCATGGTAAGAAATTTGTTTTCTCAGTTACACAGTATTATATTTTAAAGTTTTAATGACTTTCCATACTGCATTATAAATAACGTTACTAAAATCAAGTTTTTCAATATAATTTAAACAGATTAATATTAATATAACAGAAAAATTTAATTTGCCTTTTAAAATTGTTAGAGAAATTTTATGTATTTACATAAATTTGATAAATTTAGTTATAAATTTTATTTTTTGGAACTATAATCTTTGGTCCAAAATCAAAATTAATATTTAAGAGTAAAAGTAATCATTACTAATACCAAGATGGAGAACAGAAGAAAATTAATATTCCAGTTGAACTCAGCTATTTTAAATCAAAATTTAAAATTCTCATTTGAAAATATGTTTTTAAATTCAAGAATAAAGTTGGAAGTAAAAGTAAAAATTCAGATAAAAAAGAAATATTTTTTACTAAGACTTCCTATTCTCCAGATGAAAGAAGAAACTTAAAAAAAATATGTAACTTCACTGTAAAAATAAAGAAAGGAAAAAATTGATTCAAAATTTTTTATAAATGGCTCATAGGACCTTTCTGAAAAAAAGTTAGAAAACCAATGGGGGAACTTAGATTATGGTAAGAAAGTGGTGATAATCTTTTGGACACCGAAATCATTTTAAAGTGTTATTTTGAATGATAAATCTTTATTATCGCATTTTAAAAGCTTACAATATTTTAGTAAAACATCGGGCACAATTATTGGTAAAATGGAATTCTTATTTGCATAAAGCGAAAACAGACAGTATTAAGTAATTTTCAGAAAAAAGCCAATTTAAAATAGAATATTATTTTAAATAGAAAAATAAAAATATGTAAGCTTATGATTATGAAATTTATATATCAATATAAAAAATATTGCACCTGTGTGATAATTAAAAAATAAAGAATTTGAAATAAAGTAGAAGTGATTTTTAAATAATATGAAAAGTCTCATTGCGTATTTCCGAAATAAATAATATATGAAAATGAAATGATTCAGAAAAAATTCAGAAAGTATTAGAATATATTAGAAAGCCAACATGCAAGTGATTTACAACAATGAAGGATATTTATATTGTGAATAAATACAGAAGTTTTGAACATTACGATGATTAAGATTCGTTGATTGAATTTAAAACACAATATAGTGCATTTTCAGTTGTATTTTATTTTAAAACTTTCTTCAGAATTAATGCTTTCTTTAGTGACTCTTCATTGAATTATTGCAAGATATCTGTGACAGAAAAATTTTGACCATTTAAAAATTGTTTTATTATACCTCTTTGAAGACTTAAATCTAATTGAATATATTGTCAAATAGAATATACAATAATTTAAATCAGGAAAAAGAGAAACCTCGTCAATCACAAAGCTGGTCTTTATCATAAATATTCTGATACTATTTTTCTACCAAATCAAAAGAACGTCTTTATTGCTAAAATCCAATCTATGATATTGGCATCACGTAACCTCAAAATTTAATACTTCTAGTGTATTGTGAATAAGAATTTTTACTTATTATGATAATGGCCTTTGTTGATAATACAATATAAATTAGTGCACAGGATTCAGGTCCACACAAGAAGTGGTAAACAATATGACTTTTGAATACCAATGATATGACTGAAAAATTTCTTGTATATTATAATAAATATAATTGAATAAGAATAACAATGTTCTGTAGACAGAGAATGCAAATAGAATATTATGACATAAAATAAAGAGCTTTACTGTTGGTAAGTAGGTTTCAGCCAAAATCAGTGTGCGCTATGCAATGGCAAATCGTGTATTATAGATACATTTATATTGATTATGATGGTATAACTGCAATTATTTTTTTCAGGTGGTGCAAGTGCTTTAACTGATCAAACATATACTTCCATTGTGGTTGGTAAATGGTTCCGTGAGCAAACATGTATTTACTTATGAATAAATTTTCTCCATTTCTGTTAGAGATAATTTGTCTAATTTGTGAACTTAAATCGCAGAAAATACACATGGTGTAGTTAAACATAAGCATGATTATTCATAAAAAAAAGTTTTTTACACCTCTCCAAACTGAAAACTCATTTTGAAATGTGTATTATTAGAGTGCTTGTTCTCTCATTTGGGTGATATGAACTGTATTCTGTATCAAGACTGTGCTTCATTCACTGGCATAAATGAAAAATTTAATATTTATTCGCTCAAAAGTCATATCCTCGGATTGACAGATCTGGATCATACGATATACCATTGCTTTGTTGGCCTATGAAATCCCTAAATATAACATCTTGTGAATTGTCTTTTGAGGTTTTTTTAAAGACAAAATGTCTACATATTTAATTCCCTTAAGACTTAACAAAAACAGAGAACAATAGTAAGCAATATTTTATTATGAGAGGGTCAGATCTGAAATTACACATAAATACTTTTTTGTCACATCAAGGACAAGCATAGAATATTTATAGAAACCTAGGTAATTATATACCATTTTTATGTTGTTGTTGTCGTGTGCCAGCTAGCAATATTGGGTGCGCTGCTCCACTTTTTCAACTGAACCATATTTTGGTATGGAGTCCGACTTCCTCAGTACACACATGCCATAGGGACTCATTTATAGGGTAGGCAACCATTCACACCTCATTCATACAAGGAAAGGACAAAGACAGGATAGATAGAGAGAGAGAGTAAATCCATGCCCGAACCGGGATTCGAACCCAGGACTATCCGTAGTCAGGCACTCTGATCACTAGACAGGGCGGGCGGCACCATTTATTATAAATCTAATTTATTGATATTAATAACAAAATCCAAACAGATATACTTTCATTTTGTTCCTTTAAATCTAAAACACATTGTGTGTAGTAACAATTTTAGCTTCCATTTTATTTAGATTGAATATTTTCTTCCTGTATACTAAAAATCATCTATACGTTAATTACGTGTAACTATCAAATGGCATTGTTATAGCCATAAATATTTTTCTGAAGGAAAAAATAATTTTTTATTGGAGATTTTAATTAAATACATTTATAATATTCGCACTCACACACAATTCATTGCATGAATTTATATTTAATTAATGCATTTTTCTTTGCATATTATATTTTTAATGTACACAAATTATATTCAATGACTTTTTAATTAGTAAAATATATTATTTTGGGAAAGACATTAAATTTATTTTTCCTGTCATTACTGTAATATATCAAAACGGTCCATAATATATGTATCAAAAGTAAATTGCGACACATGTATAAATTTTGTAGAAATAATTTTATAGAAGCATTTTTCAATGAAAAGAGATTTCAAATATTATTCTGAAGAAAATTAATGGTGGGAGAAATAAATATTAATTTTCTAAGTAGGATATGTGCATGGAAAATAGTATATTGTTGAATAGTCATATTTTTGCATTTTATGCTTATTATTTTTAAAAGAAATATAGGACACCTTATTTAAAATAATTAAACTGAATTTACATACAGTGTTTTTGAAATACAATAAATATTTTACATAGTTTAGTAGAAATACCTTGCAAATCGAATTGCTTGTATATTAAATTCCATAACTACACAATTTGTCTAAATGTTATGAAACCTTATAAACTGAACACATTAAAAACAATGGAATTGTTAAAATTCTAAAATCTTCAGAGAAATACGAATAAATTGATAAACGAGACTTTTCCCTTCAAGATTTTTAATTATTTTCATGCCAATTTATCTTTACATATTTTGTTTTCATAGGTAAAAATTAGTTATATTAGTAACTTTTGCAATTACTTCAAACAGAGGGATTTTGTCATCACTTATTCATTTAAAGTTTGCTACAAAAATAGAAAAACAAACAATAACTTTTTCACACAATTTTTTTTAAATGTCATGTTTACTAAAAGCTATTATTTACATATATTGTTTAATAAAAAAGATCAGTTTCTAGTGTCAAATTTATCAAACAATTAAGAGCTTATTTCTTAAAAAGTTAATTAAAATAAGATAATTAGAGAAAATTTGCAAATATGTCTATGATAAGACACTTTCTATTTTTATTGTTATAAGAGAGGTTACAGTATTGAATGATTTTGTGTGATATAAGTGTATGGTATATATATATATAGTAAAAATATATTTGGAAAAATCATGCATATGTTTCCAAATATTTGATATAAATATAAAAATATTTGAAAGCTATGTATATATATATATATATGCATATATATATATATATATATATATTATGGATATATCATATATATATATATATATATGATAATATTATATATATATATAATACTATATATATATATATATATATATGAAACCTAAGATATTCTGTCAAACATGTCTCAAGTCAAATCACACATTTCTCATCTTGAGTTTTAAAAGATTTTTCTACAAGTTAAATATTATATATAATTTTTACTCTATAATTACTTTTATGTTTTATGCAGGGTTTTTGTGTCGGATTATTTCTCCCTCAATCAAAGATAGCTTTCATATGATTTTTATTCAAACAATAAATTATAACTAAGAAAGAAAAAAATAAATAAATAACTTTTTTTTGCTTATGATTTTTCTTGTCTGAATATTCCTGTGTGCTTTTCTTTTTCTAAAATATTTGCTTTCATTTTTATATTTTGTACTTGAAAAATGATTGAGGTAGTTTATTTGCGGTATTGTTTTATTCTGACACTGCTGCATTAATTTAATCGAAACGGATATCAACATTTTCATTTTTTATTAATATGAAGAAACTATTCTTTCACTTTTTTATTTTCATTACTATTTTTTTGATTTTATATTTTTTCATACTTTGGTTGAAAATCAAATTATGAATGAAAACAACTAGCTTTTCTATTTTTCTACTATCATTCAAAATTTAAATACTTATATTACTTACACTTTTTCCATTGATGCTATCAAATACTTCAGTTTATCTACAAAGCTTGAATTTTTTTTACATTTGCTACATTATCTAAATTGTACTTCATCGTATCTATTTTTATAATGAGATTAATTTTTGTGAATATAGTGCTCTTTTCATTAATATTAAATCACCATGCAAATTAAAGTCTTTGAGTATTAATCTTAAATTAACAATTTTTGGTTTCTTGTCCTAATAATTATTTATTTCATATATTTATGAACTAATGCATTCTGAGTGCAACCAATATTTTTGAAATAGAACTCAATGACCAAAATCTATACACTTCAGCCTTCTTTAATAAACGTATGTTTAATAATAATACAATAACTTCAAGTTATTTATGAATATGTCCGTGCTAGTAAAATTTTAAAAATATGAGAAAAATAGAAAAATGAAAACACATGATTAATTATATAATATCAAAACCAACACAATTAACATATATGACATCTGTAACACATTCTGTGTGACAGAAAATCTGAAAAATCAGTATTTGAAATGCTTCGATTCACGAAACGTATTTTATGATTTATACCTCTCGAGAATTATCAACAAACAATGTGTTTTTATTTAAAATGACATAAATAACTTGTAAATATGGT
Organism: Latrodectus hesperus; assembly: GCA_037975125.1. Taxonomy (NCBI): domain Eukaryota; kingdom Metazoa; phylum Arthropoda; class Arachnida; order Araneae; family Theridiidae; genus Latrodectus; species Latrodectus hesperus. The sequence continues at coordinate 281,645 of JAJQOW010000018.1, read as the reverse complement.
TATTAAAATAACATGTTATTTGTTTACTTTTGTGGCAGTAATATTTAAAACATCTTTTTAAAGAATTTAAGAATTAATAAACACGAGATATTTCTAAGAATAGTTATTAAATTAACAACTTTTTACATTGAGTAAATATTTTGTCACTCATTAATTTTATTTTAAATTTAAAATCATTGCAAAAAATTTCAGACTTTCAAAATATAAAATCTTTTTCTTTGCATATAAAAAAGAATGGTTTTTGACATTTTTGAAATATTTTATAATAAAAAACTAAAGTAATTTTATTTTATTTTCTTTCTATTTATCAAGAGAAGAAAACGTCATCAATATGATGATGAGTAAATCTTAGTGAAATAACTCGTGTATTTTGAACCACATATTTTTGAAACCACATTTTTTAAAATCGTAATAATAAAAGAGTAAATATTAGAAACAAACTTATTGACTGTATTGAAGATTGTCAAAACAAAATTTTAATTAATTTTTTAATAACTAAACAGAAATTCAAAACTTTTAAAAATAAAACAATTTTATTTAAGTACTTAAATGTCTCTCTTATTATTAATTGTATAATTAAATTACTTCTTTGTTCTAGAGCCGTATTTTATGTTTGCTTTGTATTTTTTCACTTTTCTTGCTTTCTACTACTAATTTAAATTTTTTCTCTTTTCTTTTTCCTTCTTTTTATAAAATATCACATGAGAAATAAATGGTGATCTAGTAAAAAAATAAAACATTTCTTTAATATTTTCATACTCAAAAATAAAGTTTAAGTTGTTAGCGATATAAATATTTCTAAAATTTATTGCAAACACAGGGGCATTTTTCTATATTTATTAATTTTTAATGTATTATACATGCAACGCTCACATTAATCTTTTGTACAAAAAATACTTTTTTAGAAACTTTAAAAATTACTGAAAAATATAAATCTAATAAAAAAATTTTGGTAATTTTTAAGCCAATTTTTAAAGGTAAAAAATAATATTTTAAGTCCAATAACTTATTTTGCAGGAACCATCCCTTATTTTGAAAAAAAATGTGTAATCAATAATTATTGTATTTACTATTTTAAACTTATATGCTGATGATTGTACTCAAAAATAAATTGTCATTCTCACTATCAGCTAAGTATCAGAGGCCTTGTGATTTATTTTATTTTACTATTATATTAGAGCACCTGCTAATGCACAATTATAATCACCTACTATATATAATCATCAAATATTAGTGTAATGGGTAAAACCTTCTATGAACTTTTATCACATAACTAACGAAATAACATATATCTTATAAGTAATCAGTTTCATATTTCCATCCTCTCCAAAATGTTTTATGGTATTATTTCAAATAATCTTTTTAATAATTTATTACTTATTTTCAGTGCATTATGATTAAGTCGTAGATTATTTTTCGCTTTAATACATATAAGTAGAAAGAAAATGACCATTAAAATCTAGATATGAATATAGTAAAATTTATTCGTATTTTATTTTTGTAAAACTGAATAAGCCATGTTTAAAACTAATATCTCTTAAGTTAATCTCCTATTCTGATGATTTAAGTTATTTGAGTTACATGAAAATATTTTTTTTTGTATATGGATTTTAAATGCTGTTTTGTTTCAAACTTTGCTGTATCTCAATGTATTTATGGCTAACAAAATATATTTATCAAAATAAACAATATTAATATTGATTTAAACTTGTATAGAAGAAAATAGTGATGTAAATATCTAAAGAAAAATTACAGTAAATACTTACTAAACTCGTAAGCAAAAAATGGTAATTTCTCCTTCCCATATATATATCTTGAACGTGATTTACTATGATCGTCTTACCATTTTCTGCATTGCAATCAAGGACGATATATTTCCTGCTCTCAGGATCAGAACTTTCCAAATCTCTTAAAAAATTATTGGCATCAGAAGCATTGGATATTCTTTTAACTATCCGCACGTCCAAATTATACTCATCGGTGGTTAGTTCAAAGATGTGCTGCAATTTTAAGAGGCCTGAAAAAATAAAAATGAAAGAGCTTAGTATATTTTTTTTACTAAGTTCAACTTTTGAGTGAAAGAAACAAGTCTTTGAGACTAGATCGAATCTTCTTTGTGTAACTTTGGTCACCTGTGAGACTTTTGTTGTTGTTCAGATTCAATCTTCTCTGGATCGAATAAAGTTTAAATTGGAATTCTCCTGCAGCAAATGATGAGTGTTTTTTCCCCTTTCACGTCTTCAACTGATGGTGAAGCAGTGTGTTTGGGCATTTGAGTGAACAATTTTTGGGAATCAAAATTAAGTGTATTTTTCTAAATTTTGCTTAATTATATCTATTGTATTTAATTAGATTTCTGTACTCTCACTCACACATAAAATGGCAAAGCAAATATAGCCAAATAAATGGATTTAAAATCATTTATATTCATTTTAATAAATAAATTTATGAAAAATATTGCTATTATATATTTAAATTAAGAAAATAATTGAGTTGATAAATGCTGTGAAAGTACCCCATGAACTGAATTTAAATATTCTTCCTTTAAATGGGAAGGAAATTGAATTAATAAAAATATGCTATCTGCTATAATGTTTCAGACTATCATCAAAATTCTTTTTCACTATTTGCGCAATTTTTAGCATTTTCCATGTAAGTAGTTTAAGTATTGAAATAAATTGTAAAATTTAAATTATTGAGATGTGTCCTGTACTAATGTGAGCAAATAGTTTACAAGTAAATCAATAATTCTTTTTCAAAATGATTATAAACTATTAGGTCTTAAAAATACCATATCTATGCATAATGCTCTTGAATATTTGAATGTCTGTGTTAAAAGAAATGTTAAGCATCATAAGTTGGTATTCATTTTTAAGATAATAATGTTGTTATTTTAAAGCAAAATTTATTTATTACAAGAAGTTATGAAGCACTTTTCTGGAGAAAAAAGAAAAGTAAGTTAATAAATTTCAAAAAATGAGTTTCACTCCTCCCAATTAATTTTAAGAAATAGGAAACAAGAGTATAATTGTCCATAATTAAAGTACAAAATAATAATTTCGAATAATGTGTAATCTAGGGTCTTGTGGAAAGCATGGAATATTTTGTCATCTCAGAAAAGAAAAAAATACGTTACTAGAGGCAAGTAAGACGATATTCAAAGCTCGGAGTTCTGGGCAAGACTTATAATTCTATCTCAGGGAGAAGAAGAAGGGAGGGTAATTTTCAGGCATTCGTTCGGTCGTTTCATTTGGTTTGTTGATCGTGGAGTCATTCCAAAAGATTACCCGATTACCCTGCCGTATGGGGATGGGGAATGAGTAATGGAGTTTCAGTAAAAATGTGATGTTCTGTGAAGGAAACTGTGGTCAGAAAAGCCGAGTGATTCTATCAATGGTTATCCACTATTTTTCACACCGCATTAGACGGCGAACACATATTTTCGGAAATATTTTGCGAGTAAAATATTTGTTCCCATATAATAGTAACTTTAAGGCAGAACTAATTTAAAATTGAGTGTCAGACTAATAACTATTATTTTCTCAAGACGTTTCATTATGAATTTTGCATGCAACTTGATGGATTAAAGATGCATATATAGTTTGGGAATATTAAACTTTATTTTTTATGTTTCGTTTCATGCTAGTTTACTTTAAAATACTCAAGGGGGTGCTTCGATTTTAAAGTCATTAATAATGACTTAGGATGTGCAACTTCTCTGGGAAAATGCTTTATATTTACCCTTTCACTGCTTAGAAAAATGCTTTTTTTTAAATAATTTTTCAAAGTTAAGCCTGTATTTCTACTCCCACATTTTAACAGTAAGACACTAAACTAATAAATTACACATTAGTTTTACTTATTTTTAAGTTATATTTTTCGTTATTTTCAATACAAATGCATATATTGAGGAACTGCATTAATGTTAAAATAATTAAAAAAAACATTTTGTATTTTAAAAGGAACTGTTTTTACATCTTTATAAAGATACTCCAAGCATAAGCAGATGTAAAATAAACGTGTATTTATAAATACAGAATTTGTAAATTATTTTGCTTAACTTATTTAATTACATTAATTCTAAAGCTTCCCTAGTTTGGCACAGACAATTTTTAAAAATAATGTCTAATTAAAATAATTACCTATTAATGAAAACTAAAAATAATTTCTTAAGCGGAATAATTTTAAGAACTGTAAATTATTATAGGAAAAATAATTAATTTTATATGAATTAAAATTTGAAAATAGTTCCAAGAAAACATCCTAATAATTTCTAGATCTTCATTCCTATTAAATTATTGAAATGACTTATCATTGACTTTTACTTTAATATTACTTCTGTTGGAAAACAAATCAGTATATAATTAATAGCTATTTACAATATCTATTAATTAAATACAGATTTGTTTCCTTGAAAAATTTAACATAATTTTATTTAGTTTTGCTTAGTATCGCAAGGATGTAATATTTTGTCATGTATTAGACGTGCATTGTAATATATTATTATTTCATACAGTTTGAACAAATTAATTACATGGAAATACATAATATTTAAACACTTTATATTGTGGATAAATATAATAAAATCAACAAATTCAAAGTGTTTAACTTATAATTCATATCTAATGTGAAATTATACGTATTACCAAATAAACTGTAAGCCAAAAATGAATGAATTTAAAGTCCTGTGTATTAAGTCTATTATAACTAGAAGAATCATAAAGAGTCTATTATTAAAACAGGTTTTTGTATTATAAAAAAATTAATCTTCATAGAAAAATTTTAAAGGTTGAGAGTTTGGAGAGGAAATCTCTCATGTGTTTAAAAAAATTCTGTGAAAAAAACTTTATTTTAACTACATTTCATTTTATGAGTTGACAATCAAGAAGTAAATTACTGCCGCATCAAGCAAAATAATTAAATGCAAATGAGAAAAAGGTGTATAAGACGTTTTAGTCAGTAAAGCGAGCTGGAATTCTAGACACATCTAATACTCTGAATCCTTTATAAAAAACAGTAATACCAGTTAAATTAAAAGCTGAGTAGCAAATAAAACTTCTAATATGAAAAACAGTAATTAAAATAATAACTAAGAAAGTTTTCACGGAGTTGTTAAAATAAAAGGAAATAAAATATTAGACAGAAAATTCCTTCCAACTGAGAAGGGAAGATTACAATGAAGCGATTATCTGTGGACTTATGTTCTTACACTTGCATACGATCACTTCATATAGAGCAAGCTTTATTTTATTGTTTTGCTCAAATTTGAAACTGCTCAGTTTTTTTTTAAATTTATTCTTATCTAACGATATCTGGACTATCTTTCTGGAATATTTTTAGAGTAGATAATTCTATTGCTTTTTTATTTTAATTTAAAAATAACTTGATGATTTCAGAGATATTTATCCAAAAATATCAGTTGTTAATTATGTTCCATGTTAAAAATATCATATTTCTTTCATATAAGAAACTCTTATCTGTATTACAAGTTAAAGAAGCCTTTTTCAGTTTTTATTCATGTTACTCATAAAACATTTTTTTTTAAAATTTATTGGGAAATAGGTGGTGGATAATCTATTTCCCAATAAATTAAAAAAAATTGTATATTTGTAGCACAATGCCAATTATGGGATGATACATAATCTGATTTGTAGCACGAATAGTTTTACTGATGTTTGAACTATTTAATCTGCAGTAAATCAACGCAGATACTGCTACACTGTATTGTTTACATATTCAGTGATGAATTCTAATTTGTTTGCACATGGGTTTACCGATTTTAAGCTTATTTCTTGTTAACAAACCTTATTATCTACGGATATATTCTGCTACTGGAGAAAATTAAGACACAATGAAACATTTTCATACGTTAATATGCAATGGATTTAAAAGTTTAAGTAAACCATCAAATATTCGAAAACAAAGTAAGAAACAAATACAAAAATTCTAAGCCATTTGCACCATAAATGAGGATGATCATATAATCATCATAAGCACATCTGTTATCTACACTGTGCGTCATTTAACTATGAAAGTTGGCTTTCCTTTTTGTATAATCTTGTTTCATATAATCACACTACCTAATTCCTGAATGGGTGTGGAAGGCTTTTAAATTTCGTTAAACAAGTGGACGAGTCGTAATTGTGGTATAAACGCAATAAGTTTCCAGCTCTCTATTTCTGGGAGATAAAACCTCTAGATACTCATAATTAGTTTGTAATTCCAAACTGTAGTTGAAAATTAAGTGATATAACCTCTGGATATTTAGTTATAGCCTCTTAAGGGCTATAACTTGATATCCAGAGTGCATCTGCATATAAGTAACTTATCGAATCAAGTGTTTACACTCTTGTCTCCAAAAGAACAAGTAGAGTGGCTAAAGCATCTTTCTCGTAACCAATAGGTGGCAATTTCTACATCTGACGCAGCCAAAATCTGTCATGGTGGAAGGTATTTGTCTTTTACTGCTTTTGTAGAATCCAAAGTTACTTTATTGGTGAGACCAGTTTAGAAGGGAAGCAAAATCATTATCCTTTGATACCAATAATGTTGCAACTTCCTATTACTGTGACTCCATTTATATTTATTAGTTCTATTAAAACATTAATAAACTAAAAGTATATTATTGTATTTCTAAATTAGTAGTATTTTCTAAATAAGTAGGTACACCGAGAAAAAACTTTGAATCATATAGAACTGTTGAGATATAAATCCCTTTCTAACGTTGTATAGGATGAGAACAAGACGGCATATTTTAAGGCAATATTTGAATAACGATGGTTATACTAATTTGAATCCGCAAGCAAATATGATCACACGAATTTGGGCTGCCCCCTTGTCATACTTATCACTTATGGGTTACTTCTATTGGGATAATATGAAATTATTTGCTTATAAATCCCCAACTGACTGCACAGTTAACCTTTCCATAAGCATTGGTACAACTTTTGGAAAAATTTTGACTCAGTTATTATGTTTTAGAACTCTAAATCCTCTTTGCTGTGAATACGCATGACTTATGTCGCATCCTGGAATCATGAATTCAAACGCCTCCATTGATAACAATTCTACTTCAATTTTTTTACTTTTGTTCTAAGTTTATGAAAAGGGAATAATAAGCACGTTTCTAATATTTTCTGTACCTTACATTTTTCTTCTGTGCTATGTACATACTAACTATCCATTTTGTGTTCGAGTAATTTTCCAGCCTAGAACCTTTCTGTCTGCTTGCAAAATAAATTACTTAAGCAAGCATGTTTGAAACAGACATACTTTTTTAATAATTTCTGCAAAGGACCTTCGAATCATTTAAGTGCATCCTTCCTCACTTGTAAATCTGTAATATTTTGGCTGGGACATACAGCATATTTACAAAAATTACCAAATTATCAATCAATACCTGAAGAAAAATGTAAGATGTATTTCATCCACTATTCTGTTATAAGCGTTATAATTAAATTATTATAACAATTTTATCATATTTAAATCATAATCATTATAATTGTAAACATTTTTGTTTAAGATATAATTTTATTTACATAAAATTCTGATAGCTATAATTTAATCTTATATGCTTATTTTAACCTCAAGATTAAATGCTTTACCATCAAATAATTTTAGTTTTTGTGTTCATACGTTTGATAGAAAAACACATTTTTTTCCTTTTTCCCAAAGTCAAGCTGATCCTGAATGGCTATTCTTCCCCTCAGTTTAACATATTGTAGGTTCGGTTCTCATTTCAGAAATATTGGTCCCTATAAATTGTTGACACCTGTCTAATTAACATCGAATATAAAAGAATGACCAATCATCTACACAAATAAGTAATTCATCTTAGTCATTGATAAAATATTATGAACATTCTATAATGTTATGGAAAATATGTAAATTATTGATTATGACTGTATGCTATTTACAAACGCTAATGAGATCAAGTGTTAGTCATATTTTTGAAAATATTAATGATAAAATGTTTAATGATAACTATAAGAATATCTAAAATAAATGATAAATTTGAATAAGCTTAATAGAATATAATAGAAAAATGTATACTCAATGAATTTATAAAGCTTGATGTTTTTAGAATAACATAGATTTTATTGAATGCTTCCTTGCAATATATATTAGTACTGTCAGCCCGTTTTTTACTGAAGAAGCGTGACTTGCTTCTGTGCCAAGGAATTCTTTTAAAGTATTTTCCATCAATGCATTACTTAAACTGAAACATACACACACACAGAATCTAAAAGTTAGCATAAAACCCATTCAGTGTGTTGGATAATTGTATTAATAATCTTAACAACATAAATGTTGTCCTTAAAATTTGAATTTTGAGAATGTTATATTATTGTTTCGTGATACTAGTATTTAAAATATTTACACAGCAAAAAAGAATACAATAGAACACATAGAACAAATAAAAATTATTTCAATATTATTTTTAAAATTTTCAAAACTAAACTTAAGAATTAAAAGTTATTCAAATGCTGGTCTTCTCAAATTATTTGATTGTTCTCAATTGTAAATTAATTTTGTAATATTATTTTTTCATATATTAACAAGAATTCAAATAAATCCGATTGGTTTCAACTTCTGACTCATTTTGAAGTAAAACAAATAAGAATGAAATCTGAATAGAAATTTAACTAAACATTCTTTCTAAATGTAATCAAATTTAAATTCCTTTAAACTATTGAAATAAATTACTATTTGAAAAAAATAATAATTTAGTGAGTTAATTATTTTTTTTCTCAAGTCTAGGAAAATCTGAAAACATTTTAAATTTCACGCATTAATACAATATGGTGTTTACAGAAACATGTAAAATTGGCTTATGAGTAGGTATTATGTTCTTAAAACTCATGCAACATATCAGGTAAATATATGATGTAGTATTTTTGGAGTAAAGAACGTATATCTATCTATCTATACATAAATATATATATATTTATATATATATATATATATATATATATATATATATATATATATATATATATATATATATATATATATATATATATATATATATATATATATATATATATATAATAATATATATATATATATATATATATATATATATATATATATATATATATACATATATATATATATATATATATATATATATATATATATATATATATATATATATATATATATATATATATATATATATATATATATCTGATATTATGATTTAATTTTTAAATAGCAGATGGAACTATTTTTAGCATTCTTGGACACTGTATTTGAATTATACAAAATATTTTATTTATAATGTTTAAATGAAAATGAAATCTTAATCTAGCTTTTATAATTTATAGTTTGTGTCGATTGAATAATAAATGCTGTTAAATTATTATGCTTGAATTGTGATTTTTTTAAGGTTCTACAATGCAAAGATGTCAGTATACAATATAATATAAATGAAATGAATTTAAATGTTTCTGATGTCATAGTTTATAAATATATTATAATATAATTTTTTTTCCAAAAAAATAAACTATAAATTATTATGTTTAAAAAAATAAAAAATAAAATTAAAAAAACTAAAAAAATAAAAAATAAATAAATATAAGTTGATTTTATGATATAAGCTGTTTAAATTTTACTTTTTCATTATTTTAATTATTTTTATTTTTATGGAGCTCCAGATTTGTTCATCTAATCTCATTGCAAAACTTAATTAAGATTTTTATACAATTGTGAAATATTGTTTTCAGCCAATTAAAATTTATTCATTTGAAATTCTAGCTAACAAAATAATAGAAAAATAAAACGATTAATTACTTTTAAATCCTTTATTAAAGACAGCAATTATTCAATTCGGAATGAGAGGAAAAGATAATTAAAATATTTCCTTTAAATTTCCAGGAAAACATTTAAATATATTTTTAATACATATGATACATAAAAATAGATCATTATAGTCCAATTTTGAAATGTGTTATCAAATTATTTTTTTCCAAATAAAAATTGGTGCTTTTCATTTAAACTTATTTTTATAAATAATGATTTGACTTTAAAAGTGTTCCAAATTGAATCAAACCCATAGCTGATTTTTGAACAGGTTTGGAAGAACTATGAGTATTACGTGTATAATTTCAACAATATTGTATTTAAAAATTTTGAAGCTAGCATTAAAATGATATTGTTATGTTATTATGTTAGTGTTATTAACTATTGTTAGTATTATTTAATGTTATAATTTGATTAATATTGCATAAAATGATTTATAATAATTTGAATAGTATTTTACTCAAATTAATTCCATGAGGCATTATTCAAAATTATTTAAAAATTAACAGCCATTGACTAATAGAGTTTATGGTTTGAGTAAAATATTTTACATTTTATCAGTGTTGAAGCAATAAACTCACTCTTAAAGTTTTAAAACTATATCTTGTTATGGATATAACCACAACATGACTGGAAACTAATTAAATATTTTATTTACAATCAAGACGATAGAATGTGGTAGTAATTGTTTGCATATTTCTTATTAATTTGTAAACCAACATTTCATTTTCATTTTTATTAGCACATGACTCGAATTTAAAATTGAAATATTTGAGTTATAATACTTTAAAGAAGCTAATTAAGGAAATTTATTTGTCTCAAATTTGTTTCTAATAATTTCTAATAATTTATTTGTGCTCAAAAAACGGAATTTAATTTCTAATCTATAAAAGTTTTCTTCATTGCATTAATAATCCTTTATCTGCATGATTTATAAATCAAGAATTTATGGGATTAACTTGGTTGGAGAATCAGTAGTAGGAAAAACTGGCTTTTGAAAACATACAACAGCAATTGTAGAACAAATGAATGCTTTGATGCTCTAAATTTGAGCAATTACATTTTACGTTTTGGTCTCACACTTAGACTTGTACACACTACTGATTCTTCGTGATTTCTTTAAACATTTATCAGTAAAATTCTTGTTTGTTTGAAGTACAATCAGTACACGTGAAATACATAGCATTTGTAAAATTATACATAATACGCGCTAATAAATAATAATATCCTTTCGTTTCTTATTAGATTTTTTCAAAATTGTGAAAATGTTATGCAAATTACATTATGTACATAAAAAGTTTGTTGATGAAATTCTGAGAGAAAAAAATTTCTTAAAAGTTGTTCATTTGAAGTGGTAATTATTGCAAAGAAAATCAGTTTGATTTAAAATAAACAAATCTGATTATATTCTCTGATAGGATTTTTCTAAATAACAAAAATTTTTGTATATTATAAATAAATTAAAGGAAAAAGTATGCGAAATATAAAAAATGTAATGTATTTCGTATGAATCGAGAATAAAAGATGTAAGTATGATCATTTTGATTAATGACAAAGTTGCTACATCATTTACGGTTGCTGATCACAAACAAGACGTTAACTTGTGGGGAAAACAAAGTGAGATTTTCTTTCTGTTGTCATTGTCATAAAAAGAAGTGTATATTATATAAGATTGTTCCCTAGACATCTTTTTTCTAATTCTAAGCAAATTTTCCTTTTCAAAATAAACATTATGAGAAAATACTATAGGAAACAGAATTCCTTCAAATTTAAATAAAAATGTGATAGATAAAAAAGAAACAAAAACAAAAATGTCATTAGATATTGATGGTATTTATACAAAAAAAGAGAAAATAAATTTTAAATAGAAGATTAAATTTTATTAATTTCAAGACAGACAAAATTACTGCTTTTAAAGCTTATTGCACAATTGATTGTATTCTATGATGAATAAATGATGTTTTTTGTATGAAAAATATTTCATAACTGCCTATATTTAATTTATAATAAATTATGTTTCTACAAAATTATAAATAAAGAAATGCATTCAACGTTGTTAAACTTTTAAGTAATTAAAAAATTAAATTAATAATAAAATTTTTGACATTTATTTGAATCACTGCAACTTTTTATTGTAGAAGTGCTTGAAATTTTATCAGATTGATAATTTTCATTTATAAAATAATCTTCCTAAATTCTCGAATGGGTTTCAACAGAAAAGTTCCTTTTAGACAAGGATTCTTTGTTAATAGGTATTCTGAAATTTTTTCTGACACTTCAATTAAAATTCCTCTTCATAAATTCCACCACCATTTTCAAACACTTTTCTTTATCTTGAGCTATTTGACTGATTGAAAATGAAAATTTATGAACGACTTAAGTCTACATCGATCTAGAATACGTAAGGTCGTAAAGTCTTTTTCAATCGCCTTATCTTCCTAAGCGGCTTTAACATGCATTCATCATGAGGATCCGCAAAGACTCCAGGACCTGCTTACGGACTTACTAGAATTCATTGTTTACCCTGTACTTGACAAATTACTGGTATAATACTTGACATAAGATTTACCTCCACACCAGCCCACATAAGGTGCTCATTCCTTTCTTACTATATTTCACCCTCAAGGGTGCATTATACTGCCTTATCTACAGGAAAAAAGGGTCCCCCTCCTATCTAAGCTTGTTATTTATTAAATAAGATTTATAAAATGATACTGAGTTCAAGCTTTAGCAAGATACAAATTGAGTTTGATATTTTGATTATAAAAATGTGAAGGGAAATATTTTTTCTGAGCACAAATATTAAGAAAAGGAAAAAGAACACTTATCTATATCTATCTATAGATTATCAATATGCTTACTAATGCAGCAAAATTCTAGTGGCTAATTAGAAATGTTAGAGGCATAATATATTTTAAAATATTTCCAGCTGAATTCAAAATATTTGTTACGTAATTCTATAATTATATTTAAATTCAATTTTTATTTCAAAAAATTTGAAGTTTATTAAAATTAAAATGTTTTACGTTATAGAACTAAAACTGTTAATTGATCTTTATTGATCAAATAAATATATTGGGATGATTTCTTATTACTAAAAGTAATAGTGCATATTATAAGGAAATTAAAATTTATCGAAAATTTATTTATAAATTTAAACATTTTTTCAAATTAAAATGAAATCAAATTAAAGTTTGTATGAATTACATTAACATTAAAAGATAAGGAGAAATGAATAAATGAAATTTTGCATTTGGATTCAGTAAATCTCTTTGAATTCCAAATGCTTCCCAAATAATTTAAGTTTAAAATGAGAAAAAGATTGTTAAATTAGATAATGTATCGATTGTTACAAATTAAATCAAATCTCATTTAATTCGATTCGTAATTTTTTCAAAGAATAGATTTTATTTAATGTACTTTTTTACATTCTAAAGGGTATTCTTTCTATTCTAAAACTAGTTGGATGTTGGCTTGTGGAAAATTATGCAAAAGATTGAGAAAATTTTTTATTGAAACCTAGGATTCACTTACATGAATTAATGGTTATGCTACTTTTTTATTTTCCTTCCCAAAATTTTCCTCAGTAAATTTTGCAAATTTGAAAGTGGAAAAATGTTTAATAACTATGATACACACACAGATTTTAAGTAAAATTTTTCAACAAAGTGATGATAATGGTGATCTATTAGCTATTAATTTCTAAATAGAAATTATCTAAGCAAATTTTGTTGTTAGCAAAAAACGTTTGTCAATATGTAATTTCACTATAAAATACGTTTATAAAAATGACAATTTACTGTATAACTGAAGGAATATACTTAAACTTTTAAAAACATATCAAATGAATTCTGATCTTGTAGATTTATTTATGACTTTGAATTTTGTTAAAATTATGATTTAATTGAATAGTAAATGACAATTTATTTAAAAATTAAATTTTATTTAAGACATAACATTCTGTTTTCTTTTTAAATAAAATAAACATGTTTAAAACAAATTTTAGTTTCGTTGTTAAATAAAATTAAATGCATTTATTCTTGATAAATAAATAAACTTTTAATGCAACTTAAATAAACAATTTCCTTAATTGAAATTTAATTACTCTTTATTAGCTGTTTTATATTTTCAAAAATTATAGAATTATACTATGGAAGTGTTTTGTAACAATTTACAAAGATGGTCTTTGGAAGAGACTCCAAACCATCTCATCTTCATATGTGAATGTATTATATATTTTTCTCATTGCCTACTTTTCTCATTGGCTTTTTCTCATTATCTGTAATATTGCCTACTTTCATTGTATCTTCACTATTTCAGTTTAAAGTCTTTAAGAGGCTTATTTTTGTGTAATTTTCTCTATTTAAAGAAAAAATATTAATAATAACACTAAAGATTCTACAGAAATCGCTGCTGTGATTGAGTATTCTAATCAAGAGAATGGTGGGAATTGTCTTACATTTAATGCGATTAACAGTTGCAACGTTTGTAATGAAATTTCATAAGCAAAATAATACTTTTTATAAGAAACTTAGTAAGAAAACTTTGAAAATGACTGCTAAATTATAAATTAATTACACCGTCTATAGCTGTTCATAGTATGCTATCTTAAAGAACATGTACTTCTATCTTTCTCATCCTCACTTTTTTCTTTCGTATTTATCGTTAATTTAACATTGGTGGCTATTTAATAGGATATTTAAAATAAGTCACTTAACATTTTTAGATGTAAGTAAAATTAAATTGTGTAATATTAAATGTTTTTTGATATATTTTAGTTTTAATTGTTTCCAAAAGATGACGATATACTAAATGGCAAAAAATCTAGACGCATTTTTTAATCAATAGTTTTTTCCCTGTTTTTTTCTGCTTACAGTCAGGATTCTTTTTACATGATCACAAAAATTTAAAAATAAATGCTTTTTGATATTGACATAATGTTTTATTTCAGAATAGACGATTGTCCATTTTGAAAAAAAATTTTGACAACTGTATATTTCATGGGATAAATTTTCTACATGTTTTATGTTACGTGACTCATTTGAGCAGGAAAATAATTTTACTATGGATGATATTCAGTTCAACTACTTTCCTGCTCACTGATTCCTGATTATTTTTCAAATTTTTTTCAAGATATACTTCCCAATGAACGATAACATTACAACCATGTGTACTATCGCCAGTGTTTTGATATGAGTTGTGCTACTCAGAGTTTTGTCCATAGATATCTAATGAGTGAATGAACTCTGAAAAAGATTCTCAGCGTCGGAGCTCTTATACTGGTAACCATTAGAAATAACATTTTATAAGGCTTTTATTTTTTATATGCTACTTGTACAAACTGTTGTTCTTAATATCTGCATGGTGGTGTTGGAAATGAAATTCATCGAGTCTACCTACCTTTTCTAATCCTAATATGACAAATTTTGTCATTCCTGGGCCCAAAGGGACGCTTTTCTTAATTTTTTGTGATGGCAAAATTCCCTCTTGATAGACTTCTGATGCTGAAACGTATTATTCTCAAACTGCTTTTAGGTCAGGTAACTTGTTGGCCACTTACTTATTATTCTCTGTAACACATAATTTCTAAAGTACTTGCATTTCTTTTGCTATGATTTGTCAATTTTTTTATGGTCTCAGTTATCTTATATTGTGTATGATACTCGCATTTCAAATCTCTAGTTTACATTACTTTTTGGACTAGAAAAATTCTCATTGACTAAATATTTTCCCTCAACATCCTTTTTTAAATATTCCAAATATTATGTAGTAAAAGTAACACATGTTGTATTCGTCTCAGAGATGATTTACCAATTATTTTTGGATCGACATTATCTTTCATTCAAAGTAATCTAAATCTTCCATTTTACCCATATTAATATTAACTTTCAAACTATTTGGCCTCCAACTCAGAATATTTTCCACGTGTGTTTCTGAGATGCATCCTGGCTCTAAGTCAGTGTTAAACTGAATTTTTTTAAATAAGTATTTTCTCTAGTTTTCTTATTTTTCAGTGTATTTACTTAAGAATATTTTATAATAAATCTAAATTACAAAATAAAATAACACGTCTTCTTCCTTCAAACAAACACATACTGGTGTTTAAAATAAATCAAAACATGCAATTTTTAATAATTCAAAACCATGAATATTTAAGAGTATAATTATTTTTATGAAAGCTACTGAATAATTTTACTGAAAAAGTTGTGGTAAAAAGTAATAAGTTGTTGCTTATCAACCAAATATAAAGTAGTAGGACAAATTATTGTATCTCCCAATGTAATGCGAGATTATTGGAGAGCTAATTGGTAGATTATATCTCCCTCGATACCTTCTGAAACTGAAATAACAATATCGAAAAAAGTAAATGCAAAAAAACCTACAAACAGAAGTCCTTACAGCAGATGATCAATCATACATCTTTATGTGTTCTCTTAATTAATATCACAAAACACCACGTTTGTGGTGGGTATATAAAAATTCACATAGACAAGATAAAATAGAGACAATGTTTTCTTCTGAAAGATTTAAAATTCTGGGCACTAAATAATTCTTTAAGATTTTGATTTTGGAAAAGTACATATTGGGCAATATCACCTTGTATATAATAATCCGATATTTACACCATTTTGATCTCTTACATATACTTCTATAGAGAAACATGTATTAAATGAATATCCTTTCTTTTTCACATTTCTCTTAAACACTTAATCATCACATTACCCATTAAGTATGAAATCCAAGCAACATTTGAACATTTTTTTTAAAAAAAGTTGCAGATCACACACATCATTCGTTTTTTTTAGGAAGAATATTCCAAACAGAAATGCGATTATTAGCAGCCATCAGTTTTAAATTTAATGAACCTGATATATGTCTTATAGATCAATCATTAAACTCACAAATCCAATCTTATGGATTATGCATGAAATGTTCTGGGATGGTTTGCTTTCAGGCCAGGTTTTGCACACAAGAGCTAACTAATTAGAATGGGAATTAATTTTTAGAGTGAATTTGAAACCACATCATTCCCCCATGCTTTAAGTAGAAGTTGAACCCACAGACTGTTGAACCAGAACTCAAAGTATTAAACATTGGACTGCCAATTCAGCGAGATTGTTCTGAGAAGAGCAATTAGAAATCAGAAACTTTCTTGCTATAACTATAAGAAATAACAACAACATATGTAACAAAATGTGTATTGTTACTAAAATTACAGTTAAACATCTTTTAATTCAGAAAGCACCCATTATGAAGATACATCTTATTGTGGAATAAAATTCAAAGTAGTGATGCTTATCATTTCAAAAACATGTAGCAAAGTTTAGTTTGGATTATATTTAATGTATTTATCCATTAGATAAAATATTGAAGATTTTTTTGATTTTCTATGAAATAATTGACTTCATATTTTCCTGGTTTTGTAGATACAGAATAAAGTAAAATTTATATTACAAAAGAATTCCATTATTCTTTACGTTAAACATATTTTAGTTATGCTTATGATTCATGAAACAATTTTACAAATTTTTACGTAAAACATTCAGTGAAACAAAGAAAAATGTAGATAAAATAATGCCATTATTCTTTGCTCTAAGGATATTTTTCGGAGAGTAAAAAAATAGAAAAAAAAACAAATGGTAAGAAATAAAATATTCATAATATTCAAAATTTATTTTCCTTTTTACAAGTGAAAAATGTTCTTTAACATTGAAACCTACTACGTAGCATCTCGAGAAATGTTTTCGGCATCAGAAATAAAATTTATAAGAAAATATTTTGGAAAAAAATTCATTAATTTGTCTAAGTAATCACATATTTTTCTTAAAGTGATGTAAATTGCAACTGAATAGGACTCTAAATCTCAAATTTTTATATCAAATAAATTCATTTATCAAAATAATTCCATGGTCTTGTTCTCCTAGATATAATAACTTTAAATTATTTAGATTTTTCATATTGTGACATACTCTTTCTCAAAATGTGTTTTTCCTTTGTGCGAAAATCTTGTTTAAATTTTGCACTAAACTTGTATTCTTTCCTCTATTTATGTACTGACATTCTGCCTCTAACTTTCAAGACATGCCCGGCAGTAAAATCTTCGGCATGGAAAGAATTTTTATTTCTTTTCTCCTCCTGTCCTAATACAATAAAGCAGAAGCCATTCTTATATTCCCTAGGTGTTCAGACAGCTTGATCGAATGAGGAATATTATTTATGAACATTTTTTGGCCTTACTCAAATATTTCTTGATATCTCCAATATTTCTCAGGTTTGGTAATGAAAATATAAGGCAGAGATGTGCATCTATTTATAAAATAGATATGCCTACATAAATTTTTCCTTAAACAAAAAAAAAACATAAAACGCTTCAAATTATAAATTTAATTAAGTTAATTTAATTTAAAAACAAACGAGCACAAATTTTGTTTTTCGAAAAAATATTCAGATATTGTGAATTATAGTTAAATTAATTCATATATATATGCATATAAATATACCAAATTTCTGAAAATTGAGCAAAATCAAAAAGAAATAAAGGGGTACAGTGAATAAAACTCCATTGTATGCTTGTTATGCATAGCATGTCATTACCACATTCCAATCTTCACTTATAATACGTGGAATAGTATAATCATTATTGTAATTTTTTATATATACCGTTTATAATTAAATTTTATGATTAATAATATTTTAATTTTTGAAATTTTAAAAAATAATATTATTTTCTTCAACATAAAAAATATTTCATCAATAAGTATATTGTTTAATCGCATAACTTAAAAAATAAATTTTTAAAAAAGAATTTTATTCATTTGTCATTTTTAATGTTTTTATTCTCCGAAATATTTAAGAATAATGAATTTATGTAGTGCTACACAGTGAGAAAATGCACATAGAATACAAATTAAAAGAATATAGTGATATACATAATAACATGTAAATGTTGAAAATTTCATGTTAATACAGATATTTTTATTCATTGGTTATTAAATTAGATGTATGTTCCAGTATTTTAAAATAGCAAATAAAACAAGTTGATAGCTTATACATACAGACTTCATTTGTTTCCTAAGAGATTTTTAATATAAATGTTTTTCATAAACAAGGATGATATAACACTTAAATATATTGAGTATTTATCCTATCTTTAAGAGTGTGAAATAAAAAATTAATAAGTATATATATATATATATACATAATATATATATATATATATATATATATATATATATATATATATATATATATATATATATATATATATATATATATATATATATATATATATATATATATATATATATATGCTTAATATATCTTCTAGCATTGTATTAATATTGGGATAAACTTTCAAAGCATAATAATTCAAATATTATAAGCTTATTATTATCTTACCAAGTATGACATAAAATTGTAATCAAATGTTTTTGGGAAATTTTAAATTACAAAATGAAATATAATATTATTTCCGCAGAAAAAAATATTTTCCTGTCGAATTATAATATTGTGGATTCAAATTCTAAATTTGAATATATTTTGTTCTTTGATATGTTTACTGAGTTTGCATTAAAAAATTTAAAAAAAATTTCCAACAGACATTTTCATTTTCACTACTTTGTTTGCAACAAATAGTTCAATTTTCAATTAGATTATTGTAATGAAATATACAGATTTCTTCATAATGCATAGTATTTTCTATTACATTGTTTATTCAGAATAACTTTTGAAAGTCAAATACTTGATAAATCAAAAATATTCTTGAATGTTTTTATTCTCTCTCTATATCCTTCATTATTAATTTACTTCATCCGCTGAAGCTTAATAGATTTATCTAATAATTTTTAATCATCCTACTTGATTAAGTAATAATTGATTTAATGGTATGTTTTTCATCCAACTTTTCACGCCATTTTTCACAATTTAAATATTATTTTATATTTGTAACAGCAGTAAGAGATAAAACACGATAGATTACTGCTTAGTAAAATTATTTATTTATTCTGTGCTACTAAAATATTATTGAAATGAAGTTGAAATTTGATGTCATCGTTTTCTAAATTTCGGATAAAATGTTTTCTCGCGTACATATTTCATACTTCCAGATATTTCTAAGAAGAACTTCTTTTAATGAACAATTCCTGAAATAACAACAAGAAATGGGTTTTTCAATGTCTATTGATATTAATGTTTATTTGGAAGCACAAGTTACTTAGTTTTCCTCAAGTTCATTATTTTCCTTGATGGTATGAAATTTTTGGAATTTCCATTTTTCCATTGAATTGTATCAGCACAAGAATTGAAAGTTTTGGAATGTTTAAAATTTGATAGCAACTAAAGGTGCAAAGATGATGATTTGAAAGTTTATCTTTCATTGACATTTAAAAGATCTTTTCCACAGTTTGTTTTCCACATGCGTTACTAGATTTGTTACATTTCAGAAAAAAAGTATAATTTTCGAAGTTTAATTACTGCACTGAAAGTTCAACGTTCGTAACAGAATAAGTCTCGTTGAGATTCCTCTTAGTAATATTTAGAAAACGAA
The DNA here is from genome assembly GCA_037975125.1 of Latrodectus hesperus. Lineage (NCBI taxonomy): Eukaryota > Metazoa > Arthropoda > Arachnida > Araneae > Theridiidae > Latrodectus > Latrodectus hesperus. The sequence continues at coordinate 261,295 of JAJQOW010000018.1, read as the reverse complement.
AAGATGTATAAACTTCTGCAAAATTTCAACACTATGATGACTTATTAACTGCAAATTTGAAGGAAGAGTTTGTATGCATCTTCTTAGAAAGGGTGACTGAAATGATATAATATCGATTATAGAATGCACATACTTACTTCCATCATTAAGAATTCCAAACGAGTTTAATTGAAGATCCTGAAATACCTAAAGTTCTTAAACTTTAAAAAATACACATATTTGACTTTAAATTTATCATCTTTTATTATTTTGCGCTTCCTTCCAAATTTAATCTTCTATCTTTGAGTAATAAAAGGAAGTATCGAATCCTTACTACCATTGTGATGAGAATGTGGTATCCTAATTTTCTACAAAATTATATTTTTCATAATTTGTAAAATTAAAAACTTCCAAAATTAAAGAACTATATTTAGAAGTCATATCTTTCCACGTCTACCGACATTTTTTTGTACATATTTTTTAGTGAAAGTAGTATTTTGAACTCCGAATTCCAGCATGGAATGATATATGTCTCAGAATTTGAAAATATATGATTAATATCCTTGTGATTGCCTGAAATGTCACCTGTAATATGACAAGCAATAATAGTAAGGATGCTATCTGACTCAATTTTACGATCTTATCTTATCATTCCTACAGACTATAGTTACTAATTTAATATTGTCCCATGGCTATAAATTTTATTGATGAATAAAGTTAAACACATGGAACATTGATATTAAAATAAACAATTTTTTTGTCAAATGATAGTTTTTAATGCCTATGATTTTTTGCTGTTAGATGAAAAGCCACTGTCTTAGCTTTTTTTGGTTTTTTGAAAATATCGGGAACGTTTTTTCGTAAATGCTTTACATTTCTATGAATATTTTGCTGTAAGTTTTATTGAATTTAGGAACATTATCTGATATATATAGGTTGAACTGATCTAGCATAAACATTTAAAATATTTATATATTTATATCATAAAGATGTATATTTATTATTATGAATGTTTGATTAAATTTAATAAATTATATACGATATTCATTTAAAGTAATATAATATTAGCTTAAAATAAATGTAAGTTTTCATCTAATACGACGTAGAACGTAAAATATTTCTTAGGAATTCGCAACTTCACATACAAATTTAGATAGCTACATTGTTAGTTAAAGGTTAAGACATTTAATAGAGAAACTGTATTTCATGCCATAGGACTAAAATGCAGTTATTGTGATTCAACCATTTTAATTTAGTATCTTAGGAATTTTCTTGGAAACAAATTTCAAATTTTCTTCCTTCGTCTCGTCTCATTATAACCAGCACAAAACCTACAGATGAATAGCAACATTGCACAGTTACCTAAGCTAACAACCCTAAATACTTTAGATTTTTTAATCTTAATAATGTTTCTTAAGGAAATTTATTTTGCTAATCATACGTATTTTTAACAATTGATTTTCAAATTAATAATTATGATATGGACAGTGTCATAATTTCTACCGTATATTCATTAAAAATTATTTTGAAATATTGTTAACTTGCATTTGATGAGAATAATAAATTAACGACGTAAAAAAAAAAAAAACTTTCATTCATCTTAATAAATTAGATAGGATGCAAAATAGAGGATAAATAATGATTTTTAGAGACTCTTTTCAGTGCTGAATTACTAAAAAGATGAATTTACTAATGAAAAGGAGAACATTTTATGCTAAGACATTTATAATGAATTCCCCATTTTCTTTATAACTTTGTCATTAATTAATAATCAGTTTTTATGGAATACATAAAAATTTTAAGAAATCACTTTTATTGCCATTAAAAAAAATTGAATTTAATCTATTAATTGATTTTCAAAAAGTTTCTATTTTTTAATGATTAAGGTGTATTTTATGGCAAGTTATTTAATGCATAAATTTTAAAACATTTTAATATGAATGGTTTTATAAAGTTGAAAACTTCGAAACGTGGCAGTGGCCACAATCATATTTACATACATCTACATTACTTTTTATGTATCATATTACGAGAAACAGGTGTTGATAAAGTAATTTATATTAAGATAGCTTCTTAAGCAAGTTCTTAAATACAGGATTGGAAACGAAAGTCTCTCTGGCAATGTTTGTATTTAAAGTAAAAATTTTATTCACACACACAAAAACACAATTTGAGACAATTTGATTTCAGAAATTAATTTTGAATATATTTACTAAAAATAAAGTGATATTCCAAAATATTACATAAAGAATGTCAAAATATATTCATGAAACTTAATTACTTAATTAGAAACTTAAAGCTCAAATATAAGGATTTGAAATGCATTTTAGGCAATCCAATTTTTGAGATATATTATGGAATATAATTTAAAAAACTAATTCATTCACATTATTCTTCCCAATTTTAAAAAATTTAATTTAATAAAAATGTTATGGTATGTTTTAACGAAATTGGGCTTAGTCTTCAATCCTAAAACTAATAATGGATTTTAAGTAATTTAAAATTTATATCATTTGAGACCATTTGAATTCTACAAATATTAATTATGAGAGTTTTCTATATTGATATTAGTTTCGCATTTTTGAAATATCGCAATTTTAATATGGTTAAATTATATCAAAAGACATTTTAATTCAAAACAAATTTGCTAAAAAATAGCAACATAACATTTAATCTTTAATAACAAAAGAAAACATTTCGTATTTTCAAATCATTATCACTTGGCAAGAAGAAACATTAAAATAATGTATTAAAAATAATGAAAAATTATATCCAAGTTTATAAGACGATACTTGAGTAATTATGTAATTAAAATTTTAAAATCTTTATTAATTAAACAACTAAGCAACTTTATTATAAATGAAAAAAATATAATCGTTTGTGAAATAATTACAAAAAATTTCCGATATTTTTCTATAAAAATGATAAAACACTAAAGAAATTTATCTAAATACATCTACATTTAAAGTAAACTTCTTAAAAGGGAATCACAGATAAAAATTACACATTAGAGTCGGTATAAATTTATAAAAATAAAAATAAGTTATTCAAAATATATACTGCTAATATATATTCAAGCAATAATAACCAATATAATATAAATTATCTTGGCTCTAATTATCTTTATTTATTAGAAAGTTTAGGTTACATGTTTAAGAGTGCATTTTATAGTTTCGGTTATTTATTTCCGCTGATTAATTCTACAAGCCAAATAACATAAATTGAAGGGATTCAAACAAAACACACCTAAATAAAGATTCTCTTAAACTACTTTCGCATACCTTAAGGGAAAGTTATGCATTCTTAATTTTAATCAATAGCAGGCATTAATTTTCCCAGCGGTTCTCTTGGGGCATGCAAGCATTAAATTTGAGATGCTTCGTCATCGACGTTTAATGCATAAAATGTAGTCCTTTAAGTATCTTTAACGAGCTTAAAACTTCAGGGCCGTCACTGAGGTTTATAAGTTGCTAGAGGATTTTTTATTTATTATTTGAATAAATAGTATAAGGATAGTAAATAAAATCTTATTTTTCCACAAGACGCATTATTAAGGTAATCTTTAGGGAAATATTTGTTTTCAGGATGCTTAAGTGCTTTAAACACTTTGCAGTCAGAAGATTATTGAAACGTATTTATTTAATATATGTATCTCAATGAATGCAAAGCATGTCAAATTTCTGGTCTAGAGCCAAATTTCTGAGGCTATAGACATCAAATTCATTTACTTTCTTGTATTTTAGGCTTAAAACTCTAAATCATTATGCTTGAAATGTTATATGCTTTATAGTTATTTTATGATTACAGATTTCAAAGCAAAATATTCGTGCACTTAATCTTATTCTAAAGTTTCAAATACTTAAAATATTATTTATTTTGTAATAATCTAAATTATAATTATTGATTATTATTATTCAATAATTATATTTTTAGTGAAGAATATTTTTAATTTCAATGTCACTTTTCAGAGAAAGTTATTTATATGAAAAAGAAATTATGAGAATGCATAATGTCATTTACATTGTTTAGATTATAAATGGAAATAAAAGAAATTTGAAGGTAACCAATTTAAGTTCAAATTTTATTAAAAAATGTTAATCTTTATCATTTTACTTAGTATTAATGATCGAAATTTAATGATTTCCATCCTTATGAACATTTACAACTCTGTTACGTCATCCTTACATTAGCATTAACATCCAATTAAGTAAAATTAGTACCTAATCTAATTGATTGTTAATCATTAAGTTAAATATCTATTGGAGTAACATGAGTCAAATTAACTTATGTAAGTAAATCTTATTTGCTTAAGATATAGCTTGATATTCACATTACACCTATGTTCTTGTTGATAATAAAGAAATTCTGTTATAAATGTCAATAAAATTTTAGAAAATACAATAAATACCGAAATTATATTTTTACTGATTTTACTCTTATTATTATGCTTGAAACAATTTATATATATTTATTTACATGCATGATTTTGCAATATTTTTAAAAATATAATTGAGAAAAAATAAGCTATTGTCTAGTTAGTCATATATTAAAAATAATAAATATGGTTTTACTAATTTATATCTATTTCTGAAGTTTAAAATATTAAGCGATTTCAACAAGTAAACGCATAAACTGATTAAGATTTTTTTAATCAAAGAACATTATTTCCAAATTATGACCAAGAAATTATCCCCATATTAAGTCGCGCCTGATAACTTTTATATACATTATTATGAATATTAATTATAAATAGTTACAATACCTTTACTATTAATGTTTGATATTAATTAAATCAATTATTCATACTAAAATGGTAACAGTCTGAAGAAAATATATCTAGTCTTATATAGATTTTATATAAATTTTCAAAAACTTCATTATTTCTCTGGTAAAAACTATTTCATTAGTATAACAGTTATTAAAAAACTGAAATAAAATTGTGTGAAGAGTGAATGACAGAAAATAGTAAAATGTAAATAATTATTAAAGCTATGGCTATCGTAAGAATTTTTTTAAGTAATATTTATGAATGGAAATATATTTCATTTATATCCCATTACCACTTCAAAATTCGATAAAACCATTGATATCAGGAATATTTTTTCTTAAGTTTGAACAGTTTTAGTAAAGGTTATGAAATCATAATTACGCCCAATTTGTGAATAAGAAAAGGATTTCATAAAAATCCTACATTTAACCATTTATATTTTTTATTTTCTTAAGGTAACTAAAATTGTTAATAGTATGTCAGTTTGATACATATACAAAATACTAGTATTTCTGTTCAATCAAACAAGAAGCCAACAATTTTCTATATTATGTGTTTCTGTTACGTGTGTGATTATACTTTTAACTAATAATCTTACTGCCAGCCGAAGGATACCATGCGTTGTGAAAGATATGAAGAAAAAAATAAAATTATTGGCTGAGAATGAAGATTTTTGATAAAACTTAATGTAATACTAAGCTTTTTAAATACTTATTACAAAATTAAGATACACATTTTGCATAAACATGTCAAATTTTAAAGCTTTATTTTTAAATCTTAATTTATTACAGAATTAAAAATTTTGCACTTTCCTATAGCTTTCATTTCAGAAAGAGTCTCCCATTTTTATGGATTAATAAAAAATAATTTTTTTTAAATTAAAAATTTTGAATTAGAATTCTGAAAACAAAAAAATATCTGTCATACTAGACGCTAATAAAAATAAATACTTAATTTCAGCTTTTCTAATAATTAATATTTTAAAACCAATTTTTAATGGAGTGTTTCCTTATTTAGAGTAAATTTATAGTTTTCTACTTTCTTTTTAGACCCATTAAGAAATAATCTTAAATGTTGTAGAATCCTTACCATTAGTATGTCACAAGTTTAAGTGAAACAGTTTATGTTATTAAGAAGTGGTCGTTTTTTAAAGTTTATGACATCTTTACATTAATCCTACAGAAGCTATATAATCGAATTACTCTTCTTTCAACTGATACATAGCGTGATATCCTGTCTAATTTCCGAAGTCTTTTAACAGTCTTTCAAGTAGCTTCTTTTTCATTTCCGTCATGGGAGAACTTTCTTTGAGGGTTCGAATTCTTCGGAAATAAAAGTATTTCCTTTTTCTTGGGACTTTATTTATGTTTGTAGTCTAAGACAAAAATAGTTTATTTAAGCCATGGACAAATTTTTGCTTTTTAAGAAAAATATTTTAATGTAGTTTGAAATTGTATATTTATAATTTTGATTTGATCTAAGATGTGTATTAAAGTGAATTTTATTCATTGAGAGTAAGATGAATAAAAAGAAATAAAAAGCCAAGCTATTTTCGAAATACGATGAAATATAAAAAATGACAAAATTTGCCAATATGAAAATAAATGTTATAGTTACAGTGTTTTAATGAAGATATTCCTGTTATTTGTTGCAGTATCCCAAGAAATTATATTTCATTTTGTTCGTTACTAGATCATATTTTATCTAGCTTATTATGGCAAATGGTGAGATTATAATTGTTTGCAATACACTATAGTTGTTCAAGATTCATAAGCACATGCAATTATTTAGTGAATAAATGAATGGTGAATAAGTGAATGGGAAGGTAGAATAACGACGACGGATAAATAATGATAAACGTATATAAGTAGAGTAACATAGAATAATAGTAGTTATACAACATAGTAACGTCCATGCTGATGATTCAGAATCATTATTTTTCACTCAAACTAATCTTAGTTGGGTATTTCTAACAAAAAATTGAAAACGCAACGTTGCAAAATGGAACAATATTATTAAATATTTGTTAACCATTGTGCCATCTTTCAACATGTTATTTCAGTTAAAGTTGTTAATTCTTTATGAATGTACATACGTTTTTTTTTTTTAGTTTTTAAAAATCACTAATAAAACATACTAAATTATAAATAAGAGCAAAAATATATGCAAGATATTTTTAAATTAAAAAGAACAAGGAAATATCTTCGAAGTTATAATTTTTCCCAATACTCCACGATGAAATTATCTTTTCATTAGCTATTTTGTTTAAATTTATATATATAAATATATATATATATATATATATATATATATATATATATATATATATATATATATATATATATCAAAGCATGTCAATATATATATATATATATATATGATATATATATATATATATATATATATATATATATATATATATATATATATATATATATATATATATATATATATATATATAACATATATTATAAAAGAAAAAAATTAATGCTTATACATGAAATTTAAAATTGAATGAAAGAAAATTGGAAAAAAATTGTTTTATAATATTGTAATGTATTAAAATGTAGGTTATATGGTAATATATGATATATTTATTACTGCAGACATTATCTATAAAATTTCTGGTTGCTTCTTCAAATAGTAAATATTAAATATATTTATTAATCGTGATTAAATAAATGGAAAAATGTTTTACTGAAGAAATATTTGCAAGTTTGAATTATATGAAAGTTGTTATTTAGATACACACACAGTTTCTGAGTAATAGGAAAGATCGAAAAAGTTTTTATAAAGCATGGTTAATATTACATAATTGTCTTTTATTTTTGCTTAATCTTTAAATTTAAGATAAATTAAGTTTTTTACAGTAAAATATATAGAATAACTCTTGAGAAAGAGAAAAATATATATAATACAATAATTTGTCAGTCCATAGAAAACATCATAGTTTTCTATCGTTATATCAAACTATATTTCTAGAGTTAATAGAAAAATATTAAATTTATTTTGTCTCTTAATTTGCTAAAATGTTTTTCTTTGGTATATCGTAGAAACAGATACATTTATACCACAGTCTTATAACCCAGTATAAGTGATAATTATACTTCCCAATTTTGCAATTTCCCAATACCAAATTGCAAGGAAAACTTCCATGGTGTTATCATTAAGAATAAAAAAATAAATTTATTTCTTAGGTAGATAAATACTTTAAGCATTTCTTAGTTAGACAAATGCTTGTTATTTAATTTTAAAAGGCATATTACATATAAAAAACAATGTGTGTGTGTGTGAGTTTTAATAATATAATCTTTTAAAAATTTGAGAATATTTAAAATACATTTAAACTTTTAAATCTGTATCAATTTAATTATAAAGGGCTTTCTCAACTAAATTTAAATTTATGTAGAATAGATATATATGCACACAAAAATGATATTTTATAGTGATTTGTAGAAGTATTCTTTCTAATAAAAATATTATAACTTCTAACTAAAATATTTATTTTATAATATATTGCATTGAATAACTAAATAATGTTGAGACTTGAACAATTGACTCAAAAGTTGAAATGCAAATTCTTTTCTTCTTTAAAAAAATCTCAAAAATTTAGATTGTTCAAAATTGATTTTATTAATCCATTCAAAATAAACTTCAATGGTAAATGTTTACATATAAGCAATTATACTTTAATTATCAGGGAACAAGTTATTCATAAAAACTTACGAATAAATAATTTAAATTGATTAATTGAGTTATGTCACTTAAAAGACATTTAATCAGATCACAGAATTACACATAATAAATAAATAATTTTAATATTTTTATGAAAACTACTTTCAAACTTCAAAGTATTCATTAAATTTATTTTCGTGTGAGAGTTAAATTTTCTAAGCATTTAATTTTAATTTTAAGATTAAAAATTTTTAAGATAAAACTTTTATTTATAAAAAATAGCTTTAACATAGATATCAAAGTAACTTAATTATTTTTTATTACTTTTATATAATAAATTTGTCTTTTTAACAATAAATTTTTCTTTGAAACTAATAGAAACTACTTTTTACTTTTATACTCATATATTTTACAGTATATAATACAAATATGAATAAAATCAAGTTTCCTATGCAATTCCTAAGAATTTAAGTAATATTGGTTTGCGTAGTTAAGAAAACTATTTATCCACAGAGGCTGTAAAATTTATGAATATGAGTGTAAATTTGACTAATATTATAAATAATGCATTTATATGTATTTGCAGGTTAAAATTTTATTTTCATATATTCTAATAAATATTTCATTTAACAAAATGCTGACTTAAAGCTTAGTAAATAACGTGATAGAAAGAAAAATTTAATATAAAAACACATTGTTATTTTCTTAGTGTATCATAATAAAAGCATCTCAAGAATCAATAACATATATAGTCTTCTACATTTAGTGAGTGTTATGTACACTTTAAATAAGATGCCCATATACTAACACTATATCTAAATTACTGTGATTTAATACTAATGGCTTAAATTTAAGTATTACTTACCATCATCGGAATCATACAGATATACGATTGATTTCCAACGATAATATTTTATAACATCAATAATAGCTCTGAGGTATTGTGGTTTCATGCTAACACCATATAACATAGGCTTATTATAGTTTATCTGAGGCAACGATGGGCTAAGAAATGGCATATGAAAAGCATTGGTGTATGCTGCAAGCGTCTCATATGTTGGATCTGCTGTTGGAGCCAATAGCGTGAAAATTCCTCTATTCAGATGTGAACACACTGAAATGAAACAAATCAGATATCATTATTATTAAAACAAATGTTATTTAGTATATATAAACGAGTACAGTGGAAGAAGTAATATTTTCAAATAACATAGAAGTATTAGATTATCTATTAGTATATTTATATTATTAAATGATTTGCTTTATACATTAGTAGAAATATTAAGCAGTCATAAATACATAATAATAATCATTCAATTTTAGTTAATATATAGTTGTATCATTTGTCTGAATTGCATGTTTTTATTCACAGTAACAATCAAAATAATTATAAACTTAGCAATTTTTCCATTTTCCTAATGTGTTGCAAAGCCAAGACATATGTGTATAAGTTTATAATATATATATATATATATATATATATATATATATATATGTATATATATATATGCATACATACATACATATATATATATATATATAATATATATATATATATATATATAAATATATATATATATATATATATATATATATATATATATATATATATATATATATATATATATATATATATATATATATATATATATATATATATATATATATATATATATATATATATATATATATATATATATATATATATATATATATATATATATATATATATATATATATATATATATATATATATATATATATATATATATATATATATATATATATATATATATATGCAATACACAGAAAAACGGGAATATGCAATTTTACACTTTACACTTATTAGGCTCTAAATAGTTGAATAATATTTAGAAGTATGAAAGTATCTAAAACCATTTTATTTTAGCAATGAAAGGGTTTAAACAATCCATTACTAAATAGAAATATGCATCTATTTTTATATAACATGAAATTTATTGAAAAACAAATGTGGGTTATATTCGGCAAATTTTAAACTTTGTTAATGTATACTTTGATCTTCAGTATAGTCTAATTTTTAAAATATGCCAAACTTGCTTCTAAAGTTTTGTGTCAAGGGATTTTAAGTTTATGGAAGTTAAATGTATGTCATCTCTATAAACAATGGCCATCAAAAAATATCACATTTTCCTGTAAAATGATTTTCAGAAAAATAATTGCTCTCATGAAACAACTATGAAATTTTGACTATTATAATAGTATGTTGCAAATCTCAATATAATGTAACAATTGTTCTACTTCAACGAAAATTCAGTATTATTTCTCCATTTTATAGTATACATTGCAATATATTTTACACAAGTAAAATACTTCACAAAAGTAATAAGCTTTCCGCATTTATTTTACAGAATTATTTAATTTTACAAAATTACAGAGAGAGAGAGAGAGATGACATTTTTCCAAACTGATTTATTTGTAATTTTAATTATACGCAAAATATTGAATCTCAAGCAAGTTTTGTTTTTGTTACATACTGCCTGTAACCGATGCCAACATTAAAATGAAAAATATATGTTAAGGATTACTAATATGTTGTGTTTAAAACTATAGATTATAAAACCGCTTTTTTACAATTACTTTTCTAGTCAAATATACACATAATGGCATCTGGAACTATATTAGGATATTATTCTTATTTACTGCTCTTCCGGAAGTAATAAATACATTGTAGAAAATGTTTATTAATATATTTTTGATAGTGATGGTCCTCATGTTGTACTATAAATATATTAAGTAAGTAAAACCCACAAAAACACCATATTTTTTATCTTTATTTTAACGAATTTGTATATTTATAAATATTAACATTTATTTACTATATTTAATATAAATATGTAATATAGAAGATATAGACATTTTATTATTTCAAAAACAGACTTTTATATTTTGATTAGAGTCTTATTTATGTAGAAAATTTAATTTAATAAAATAATTCAAAAATAATATGAAACTAAGGAAAAATACACCAAACTCTTTTTATAAATATTCAATAGATAATGAATGAAGTTTATCCCAAAGAAGGAAATATCTTAATGTAATTTTGTTTACTATCATAATAGAATTAATTAATTTCTATGCATATTCACGTCATCCTTTAAGTACTTTTAATGGAATTAACTTTAGTTTGCAGAAAATATGAAATTGCACTTAAAGTACTTATGACATAAAGCAGACTATGTTTAGTATGCTTATTTAATGTAGTTAATTAAACTAAAATAAATTATTATTTCTAGAATTTTAAGAAAATTGCTAGATTTATTAAATTATATTTTTAACATTAATATGCTTACATGAGCATCATCTTATGTTATTGCATTATATATATATTATCGTAACATTTGCTTTCATCAGTATTTTGATAGATAATGAAATTTAAATGTTTTATTAGTATAAGCACAGTGTGAAAAATCTTCTTTAGAAAGAAAAATTTAGTATTTAACTTTTTTTTATTCTCGCTCTTTGTACTTGTATATGCTAATATACTACTTATATAAAATACATTAAATATGACTTTTTTAACATTTAAATGTTACCGTTTTTATAATAGAACAAAATAATTAAATTTTATTTTAAACCAAAATATTCAAGAAACATTTAATTAGACATATTTAAGTATATCAGATTTATTTGAAAATATTTTGTTTAATTATTTGCTACTATACTTCTTTAAAACGAAACATCAAACTACCCAATTTAGATTCATTTCATAATGTCATTGAATAAACTTTCATTACGACTAAAAAGTTACAATTAATTTGGTATGTTCTAAGATAATAATATTTTCAAGCTGAATAATTTTAAATATGAAATATATTATCAGTGTAAAACCTTTTGAGAGACAAGCTTTAAGGGTCACCTTTCATTTATTGAATTTATAACAAGAACGAGAACTTACAAATTTTCAACAAAATTGTTTCCTCAATTTTATGTTCCATGTGAAACATATTGCTTAGCTTGACATAAAAATTAGATTTACTATATAAGCACTTCTTGAGGAATAGAACGAAATTCTTCTCTGTTCGAGGATATGAAATGATACTCACATTTATCACCCTTAGAACTGAAAATATCGCCAAACTAATAACTTTGCGTGATTTTTCGATCCACTGATCAAAGTTACGGTCTCGTTTTTCATATAAATTGTTACAGTTAGACATTACAATGAAGCCGTAACATTTGTTACTCTTATTTTTTTCGTACATCATAATCTAAAAAGTATCACGTTTCTGAAATAAAATTATGTTAGAACAAGCTCTTTGTTGATATTTTTTACGTATTTCTGGATTTGAATGACATGATTACTTAAATTGTTAAGAGAAGCACACGACTTGTTGAAATAATAATATTTATACAAATGTTATTTATTTAAACATTTTTGTATTTATTTTATTTTATAAATGAGCAATGATATTGATAATATGAAATGAATGTCATATTATAGCATGATATTGCTTAAATGGAAATATTCTAAATCATAATATGTGTATAAGATATATTTTAAGTAAAAATATAATACTATACTTCTTTTATACTTTGTACTACCAAATGAAGGATACTTATTTTATTCATTCATTTAATATTATTTTATAATTTTGCTTAAGCTTAAATTTAATGCATGTGTGATAAAGTGTTGCTTTTAAAATTGCTTCACATGACCTTTATTTTCTAAACGTGAAAATATCAGTAGTCGTCCATACTAAACTATGAACAATTACTTATTTTTTCTTTCTAATATTTACACTATCAACCAAAAAAGGAAATACTGAGTAAATAAATATCAACAGAAAATGAAGTTAATACCATTCTTTGTAATGAATGTAAATATACTATAATGACTGGTTTTGATATTATGTATATATACAAGAGAGAGTGAATATTTGTGTGTGCAATTTCCTGAAATTATCTTAATAGCTATAGGCTCCAGTCAAAATGGTCTCTGAGAGCAGAAAATAAAGCTGAATCATCAAGCAAATCTCTAAAAATAGTTTTAGTAACAAATAAACTGCATAAAATTCTGAAAACTAATAACCAAGCAACATTCATGGGATCTCTTAAAATGCAGTTTGTATGATCAATAGCAAGTGACACAACTAGCATGAAAATTCCTAACTATGTCCAAGTAGTCTTCATAGAGACAATATTAAATTAGAAAATTAAAGTGTATGTTAAATTGATGAAACTTTAATTTTGCTTTTATCATAATGCATATTAACTAATATGCATTACAGAGACAAATGTCATTCAACAATTCATTTTGAAAAATAAATTTTCAAAAATGTGTATTAAAATAAATAGTGAACAAAAATGAACTCACTCTTATTGTATACTTTTATTCTTTCTTATTAATAAAACAAAATATTTTGAAAGCAAACTAAACAAATATTGACGTAGTTAGAAATAAAACGCATGTCATTCGAAGTTAGAAGAGCAACGAGAAATCGCTTATAATTGCAGGAACGTCAGGTGAGCACCCAATTGTGTCAAAGCTATCTTTCAAAACGGGAAAACGACAGAAGGGAAACTACAAGCACTGCCTAAAGAATGAACGATCAATAACTATGAATATAGGACAATGACGAGGCTGACAGTATAAGGGGTTCTTTTGTACCTCAACTTCTGTCCCGAAGGAGTTTCTACTCTCTACCCTCACCATTTCATTCGACGCTTTAAGTTACGAAATGAAATGCATTTCTGAGGGGAACTCCAGGAGATGTAATATCCGGCTTCCCCTGGCGTTCTCCAGCGCTTCCTGTCCCCCGTGCTTCCCACAGCGTCGAAAACTGCCTAGGATATGTATTCGATTTTGACAAGAGATGTGACATTGGTGGCTAAAGTGAACATAGTGTTTTTTTGTTGGTTGAAAATCAAAATTTCGATTTTTGTAGCTTTTCATTTTGTTTGAGGCATTTTTGGGAATTATTTTTTTGTTTTTTAAGTATTTCCTGATGTAAGATTTTTTTAGAGGGAAAGAACAATAGAATACTTTTTTATGCTTACATGTTATTTTAAATTTGAAGGCTTCTGATCACGTTAATTTAACAGTTTAGGAAATGTACTTTCTCTTGAATTGATTTATAAATTCGTCCCTTGAACATAATGTCAGAGAAACATTTTAATATTTTAGTTGTTCGCTGAGTAGATTTTGTAATACTGTTCTATACATTATTTTTCTATAAATTACTTCTCTGCAATATTTGTTAATTAAAAAATCTTTAATTATTCATTTTTTCAAAAAATATTTGGTAAATATCGTTTCCTTGTCTTAGAAAATTATGACAAGCAGAGAAACAAACGGTCATTTTCTTATCATGATATATATATAAATAAATAAATAAATATATATGTATATATATATATATATATATATATATATATATATATATATATATATATATATATATATATATATATATATATATATATATATATATATATATATATATATATATATATATATATATATATATATATATATATATATATATATTATTATTATTATTACATACGTAATATATTCTTGATATCCTTGATTTTATATAAACTTATCAGTTTTCAAACACTGCTATGTAGAAAATGCATTGCTATTCCATTTACAAAGCATATATTTTGCTCCTATGCTCATTGAATAACTTTGCTATATAAGTTCAAAAAGGAAGAATGTTAAATAACTATTATTTTAAAAAAAGAGTCATGTGTCATATTTATAAAATTCAACTGTATCATATAGTAATTAATTCGCCTGAGATAAGTGATAATTTTTTTTTTAAATTTCAGATTGTTATTAACTCCGAGTCATCTAGGATTAGATGCGTTGGTGTTTATAAGCATCTAAAATTGGGTTTAAATAAAAATGAATAACTAAACATGATTAATCATAAAAACTTTCTTTCAAACAAGGATAAATTCATAGTAAACTCGTTTAGAAATCTGAGTCTGTTCTGATTGAAATTTCTTGAAAATAATTCTTATTTTCTTTCATTTAAATAAGTAGAAATTCAACTGAAAATAAAATCCGCAACAATATTCTTCATAAAATATTTAAATTCTAGATAATTTATCGTTATTTTTTAAGATTTAAGTATGCAAAACTTCATTAAAATAATCTTGAAAATGGATTTGATTATGATCATTTGGATTTACAAAAGCACACACATGTAAGTTTTCTTTAAAATACTACTTCTAAATTCAAACTGCACATGTGAAAAAAAATTCTTAGAGCAACCGTTATTTGATTTCAGAAAGATAAATATTATATTATGAGTTCTATAATTCATGTAAGAAATATTTTATACGATGATGCTATTTTATTATTCTTATCAAATTGGATGATTAAAAAAAAACAATTATATATACATTTTATTTCCGTTTATTTAAAGAAGCCATCAAATGAAGTTAAATTTTAAATTGCATTTAAGATTTATGTATAATGAATTGCTATAACTTTCCCGATGAACATTTATACAAAATTAATTTTGGTGTTACTTAAAATACGCTTCACAATAATTCAAATATTTAATCAAAGTATTTTAAGTAATACACGTATGAAATTTGTAAATGATATGAAAGTATCCTTTCTGAAAGTCCAGAAAAAAGTACTTAGAACATCTTAAATAACGTCACTTTGTTATGAGAATCAATTTAAAAGTTATGCAATAAAATCTTCCGAAGTAATAAAATCCGCAGTGATGAATATCTACAAAATTATATCTACTATGTGCAAAAAAACTTATAAGATACCTAAAAATTTGTATTAATACTTTGGCCAATTATCGCTAAATATTTTGACTTTTGTAAGAATAAATCAACTAGTGTTTTTATATAGATATATTTTCAATAAAACTTTAAAAATGTTTGTTATACTTGATAATTATTTTAGCATATCATGATATTTATTTTAATTTTAGCAATAATTTTGTCTGATATATCCATAATTTCAGCTAATTACTCCCTTTAGATAATAATTAATAAGTTTCAAGTTTCCAGATTTTCAATTTAAATAATATTAATTTCCTTATTCCATAGCTGTTAGTATAATTTTTAGTTTTGACTGATTTTATTGTTCTTGAAAGTCATATAATTGATTGATTATATTACTTAAGAAAAATTATATCCTCATTCTTATTATTTAAATTTTATTTGATTTAGAAAAAATTTTATAAAACAAGATTTTGTAACATTTTTACATTAAATTGTTACTTAAATCGGGTTTTACATTATTCTTTTAAAAATCCCTTTCTATTAAAAATTTTATGTTAACTTAATGATCTAGGCTCAGGTAGGGTGTCATGTGCTGTTAGTAACATTAATCTGCAATGAATATTACTAACAAGACATGTCAACATGATTAATATTGAAATTTTTGGTTTAACATATTTTACACAATTAAAATTTTTCATGTAAAAATATTTTTAGCAATGTATTACGCATTGCAATAAATTTCTTAAATTATTTTTTCTTGAAAATGTTTATTCCTCCAGTAATAATTTTATATAACAGTATATAAACCTTGATATAAATAATTTTTTACTATGTAACTGAACTATCAAAATATTAGTCACAATACCATGATTATTTAATAAGGCATTAAAAAAACTTTTAAGGTATTAAAAAGCTATTATTTTGTAAACCAGTTTTTTTATTAGGACTCACTATTTTCCATAATTTGCAATTTATGAATAAACATCTTTCTGAATATCTTAATTTAAATTCAATTTTACCTCTTTCTGAAATTTTAGAATTATTATCTTACTTTCTGTGCTATTACTTAAAATAGACCCTAATTGAAATTTATAATTTCAAAATTTTCATTAATTATTCATATAATATTTTATAAAATTATTCTTTTTCTGATAAAAAAACATAAGTTTTTTTACTAAATTGCTAAAAGTGTTAATTGCTTGGTAATGATAAACCATTGACTATTATAATTGTTTGGATCATAAGAGAAATTGGTTTCTCTTTAAGACTACAATAATAAAATATAGTAATGAATGTCTTAAAATACAGTAAATAATAATAATAAATAATGCCTTTATATAAGACCATTTGATACTATTAAGGAAAGAAACTTGCTTAAAAAGGACTAGCATTAGATTCATATCGTTTTTTACTTTCACACAACCCAGATTATAGAAAGTGATTTGGAATTTTTCATGGTAAATAATTAATTATTTCATTTTATGTGTTTCTTTCCCTCCAGATTAAGCAGCAGCTATGTTCCTGTTGTCATTACAACGATTCCAAATAAAGATTTCTATTTAACATGACAGTATATTGTTCATAAAGTAATGCATTTTTAAGATATTTTTAAAATAGCCTATTTTTTACAATCAGTATTAAATTTCTCTTTAAATATTAATAATTTTAGAATTTTTGATTTAAGTATTTTGAGAAGAATGATATATGTATTCGTCTTGAGATATTTCAAAGAATGCTTAATTATGTTTTAGATTCACCTGATCCTCTTCTAAAATTTAATAAGATAGTATTAAATGTTTGCTGAGAAATTTTACAATCTTTCACTTTTACAAATGGATATTAATCTTATGCATAATCTTCTAAACCTATAGATACTATAAAATATAAAGAGATTTTTGAAATTACATTAGAAAATAACTTAATGAAAATATGGTTTTAGAATATGTGCATAGTGAATTAAACATTTTTAGAAAGACACTCTGATGAACCAAAAAATCTATTCCATTTAAAATAGTTCGCAATCATATTAATTGCAATGCTAAGAAAAAAACTCAGCAATACTTTTAAATCTAAATAATGGGCTTTTGTTAAAGTTACAAAAAATTAAGGAATTTTAAAACTAAACAGACCATGATATTGTTAAGGGAAGTTAAGAAAAACCGACCTTTAGAAGAAAATTATACGTTTCATTTAAGGGCTTTCATTTATCATATATTTTTAAAGTCTTTTTTAATACAGTGAATTTATATATTTCACACTTGATTGGAATAATAGGTACAAAGATATTTTTTATGAAAAATATTTGAAAGGCATTAATTTAAGAAATTGAAAGTTATGTTCACATTTTTCTATCAATAGATAGTTGCATGACACCTTCATTAAATAAGCTAAAGTAAGCTAAAAATATGCTTTGCTTAGGTACCACACATGAAGTCTTAGTACACATTTTTTAACATTTTATATAAAGCATTTAATTTTATGAACTAAGCACCTAAGCAAAATGTATTTTTTATGGAAGAAAACTTTTAAAATCATACTGCTGCTTCAATGTATGATTTTTTATGAAATAAAATTTCATAAATCTCATTTTTTGATATAAAAGAGTATTATATATATATATATATATATATATTAATCTGAACTCACTTATATAGCTTCCAATTAAATTTTCATAGAAAAATTTGTTTGGTATAAATTATTTATTTCAAGTTTTCTCGGGTGGCTCAATTCTTTAATATGTAATGAAAATTTTAAAAAAAATATATTAAACAACAAAATTTGGAAGTCAAGTGTGAAGTAATATTCTGATGAACTGATAAATAAAAATTCCCCTGGAAAACATTTTGGATTATATTACTGCATTTTATTATACTTGATTATAATCTGATCAGATCATATGTGAAATTTTTATGAGTTGATACTAAAAATTAAAAAGAAAGCCTTTTATTTTGTTATTACTCTTGTTAGTGTTTATGAACTATTCATATTTTATAAAAGTTTTTGTTGAAAGGAATTATTTCAATAATTTAACTTTTATGTGATTTTTTAAATGGTATTCTTGATTTATATATTATTCCTAGGTAAGAATACAATAGTTTCTGACTTTTCCCTTTCTTTTTTTATTAAGTTTGTATTTAGCTATTAAGTATAGCATTAATTTTATTCACTTATACCATTGTTTTTAATAAATGAATGTTTTTCCAGAAACCAGTTAAAATATATAATCTCATGATAAAATGTGAAAGACTTATGGGCCAGAGAGTTTAAAAAAGAAAGTCTTCTCTCTCGTTTCCAGTAGGCAGTGTGTTCGAAACCTGACTCAGGAGAAGATAGTCATATGGATTTGAAATATTCCATAGATGTTTTTGTTTCAACGCTGATTAGTAGACGCTGGATGAGAAGCTTTGCTGTTGTGTTAGGATTGAAAAAAACATCACATGATAATGTTTCACAAAACTAGACAGTTTGTAATATTTAAACTGTTAAGTTGACAGCAGTAGGGAGAGTATCACAATAACACTACTTTAAAAAAATAAACTTAATTTAATGAACTATGAAATTATTATATGAGCATATAATTTTGTTTAACAATACTTTTATTGGGTTCTCTCTCCATAACTTTGCACATATTACAAACATATTTGAAACAAGAAATCATTAAAATATCAATAAATAAAACAAATGATGTGCTTTTTCAAACTACAGTATTTCAAACAAACAATTGTAAAATAATAATATTTACATTATTTAAACGATTTTATATAAGCCATAATATCTTGTAGATAAAAATTAATAATAATTGCATACAAGCGAAAAAGGTAATTTTCATAATATTTTTAATGTTTTATATATAAAAACAGGAGATCAAAATACCACAAATAATATGAGTAAAATATAGCTGAATATGTTCGAATTAAATATTTGATAAAAAAACATAGAATGATATCTGAAAAAGTGAACGACTGAGGCATGATAAATATATAAAGACAAGAAATGTTTCTAGAAAAATATTACGGTTAAAAATGTTTCCAGAATAAACACATTTCTATTCTTTTATTTGTGAGTAAAGTGTGTTATATTCTAGAAGTTTTCCCCCTAAAGATTTGTTGCCTGATCATGACATATGTAACCTGAAACGGTATGATGTATAAAAATAATTCTTTTTATTTTAAATAAATGCTTTAAATAAATGATGGAATTGAAAACGTATTTTTAGATAGTTCTTGCATTAATTTCTATAAATATGAAATAAATATATACAAGTATAGCCTGAATACATTATTACTAACATGAAATATTTATTTACATAATCATAAAATTAGTAAGTATTTATGTTATAATGTATATCGAAAATAATTTTCCTTCGTATTTTATAATGATAACGGTATAATGACATAAGAAGGAAAATGCAAACATGAAGGAAGACATTATAAATTAATATCATATATCATATGTGAATATGAATAGAGAGAGCACACACACATAAATTTAAAATGATATGTATTGAGAACGAAATATAAAGTAGTCTTCCATATCACACATTGTTTTGTCAGTGAAATTATAATGTTCAATTAATTATAGTTTCTTTGGTGAAATATGATGCAATACGTGATTGTGGGAAGACAACTGATATGTTTATTTAAGCATTCCTTCAGCTAATTTTGGCCGGAAGAACTACACTAGAATAAAGAGGAATACTGCATTCCAGATATAAGATAGTGCTTTTAAAATTAACGTAGATTTCAGGTTTACTCTTAATCACTAAATCACTACTGAACAACAATAGATAGATTTTATGCTTCTGCATGTATGTTTAGGAAATTTCCGTGTTCTCTGTTCTATCTCTGAATATATATATATATATATATATATATATAGTATATATATATATATATATATATATATATATATATATATATATATATATATATATATATATATATATATATATATATATATATATATATATATATATATATATATATATATATATATATATATATATATATATATATATATATATATATATATATATATATATATATATATATATTATATATATATATATATATATATATATATATATATATATATATATATATATATATATATATATATATATATATATATATATATATATATATATATATATATATATATACAGGAAATAAAAGCAGAGTTTATAAAGTTACATTATTTTTAAAATAATAAATTTAATATTTTATTTAATTTTTGTTAGGTTGATGTTTGATAAAAAAATAAAGAATGTAATTAAATGATCTTCCCACTGTCTAAAATTTTACAAATGTGTTTACAACTATACAAGTATCACCGAAAATTAATTGAGGCTGTTATATTGTTGCCATGTTTTTTCTCGGAGCAGTATCCGTATAAAGTAAAACAGACTTCATTTATTTATCTAAACTTCCAAGTCCTGATATCCAAACCCAATCATATAACTTTTAGATTATCTCTAATTTATTTGGACAATATTCATCAGGCTTCCTAAAATTTGGATGAGGTGTTCATACTTTAGCTTACAAATCATCAAAGAGGCAATATTTTTCAGTAGACGTTCACTTTAGAGCAATTTCATGTCTTCTCAAATAATGCATGATAGTCTTGGAAATCATTTCTAGTAGTTAGTTGACTGAAATTCAAAAATATATCTCAGGAAATTACGAATGTTCGGTTATTATAATTACTGAGACTTCTTTCATGTACCTTTATTACAGTTCCTGGTGATTGAATGTTGGTGAAAAATTGTATTATACAATACCCCAGTAAGAATTGCACATGTATTTATAATCAAAATAGAAAAAAATTATTTTCAAGTGCTAAACTTGTAAATTGTAAAAAGCCTGAAAATTTTCATTTAAATGTATCGTTTATTTAGTGTGCATTTTATTTGTATCTATTAGTTCAATGTCTAATAATTTAAATTGAAAAGTGAACTGAAAATATTTTATTCTAAGGGAATTTTTCAATATAATTTATGTTATTTCTTTCTTGCTCTAAGAATCATATAAGGCGATATTTTGAAAAAACATAAGCCAGGAAACTTCACAAATAGAATTCATGTAGGAGATTCATTATATAGAATGAGGTTCGCAAGTGATTTAAAAATAACTCATTATCTTATTTTGAATTTTAAAACTTCTTCGATTAAAAAATTTAACGTTTTTCCATTTTTGAGCTTTCTATCAATTGATTCAATGTTGATTACACTTCAATTACAAAGATGAGTGATACCTTGCAGCCCGATGTCTCAAAGCTTGGAAATGATAAAAGCATATGCATGTAGAAAAAATCATATTAAACAATATTGCTTTAATACTAAATTGACAAAAATTATATTATATTCACTTAACTGTATATGCAACTTGCATAACTGGTACTGATCACAAAATTTTATTTTAATTAAAATAATAAGTAAAGTTATAAGCAGGTCTATCAATGTTGATGAATTACTTTTCAATGAAATATATGTAAATATTTCTTAATTTTAAACATGGTAAATGTATTTAAAATAATTACTTAAAAATTTCTATTAAAATATAAAAAAAATACCATTTTTCAAGCCAAATAATCGAAAGTGCATGTAATTAGATTGTAGAAGATGAAACATGAACTTTTTATGAAATAATATTGCAATTTATTTTAAATAAAGTCTATTTTTCATCACAATTTCCATGCATCTATTTTAAAATTTGACGGTATTTAAAATGTTGGAATCATTTTATGGATTTTTATGTTACAAATGTTAATGAAGTTAAGAAAGTAGGTAAAACAAAAATGTTAAGGGACTTATTGCAGTTTAATCAGTTTATTGGAATACTCACTTTTTCAATTAATTATTTTAACTTGACCATTATAAAACAAATAAAACACCCAATATTTGATATTTGTATGTATTTTTTTAATATATATATACTTGTGAGATTAACTAAATAGTCTGTATATTTCTACATTACAGTAGGCATTTATTTTTATAGTTGTGTTTTCATAGAACAATAGATTACTAAAGGATGTGAATACTATTTTAATTTATAGTTATTTACGTATTAGTTAAAAAATTTCCAAGGAAATTAAAGTGTAAAATTGATATTTTTAACTATGATTTTAAATTGTACATTTTAAAATATATATTTAGAAATATCAATATTTACAATTGTTTTGTATTTTTAAGATTTGAAAATCAATAGAATAAAATAGTATGTTACAGAAAGAAATTACTTTTAAATTATTTATGGTTTTAGATTGAAATGATAACATAATGAATTCATTAAGTACTTTAAAAAATACAAATTTAATAAAAAATAAAAAAATTGCGTTCAATAATTTAAAAATAGTTTTTATTTAAACTCCTAGCTTAAATTAGGTTTTGTATATTATTACAACTTCAATAATTTTACTGCATAGAACAATAATAATTGAAAACGAGAGAAAAGAAATTTAATTTAAAAAAACTATTTGTGTTTCTTTAATGTTAGAGACAAAATATAAATTCCAATAAAAATAGTATAATTTGAAAGTGATTTATATTGTATAAATTATAGTTTTTGTGAGTTATTTTTAAGGTAAAATATTAATTTTATATGTTTTAGTTTACACATTATTCAAAATAGATTTCATACAACACAAAAATATCTTTTCAAAATATTTTATATGAAATACAAATTTATTTCAATTATTTTTGATGTAAAGAGGTTCAAAAACATAATATTATGTGCATGAACTTCTATATCTTGTGCTTTCAGCTTAAAAAAAAGAAAATAAAAATTTCCAATCTTTTACTCATATTCATTTTTTCAGCTAGAATCTCGTGGAACATTTATTTACAATATCTTGAACACGGTGATAAGGCAAAGAAAATGAATGATCACCACCTATTTTTATTAGTTTCAGCTTGATGTATTCAAGTATACTTACTTGGTTTCAAGAATTACGATAAAGCTCCATCACGTGAAATTTATGACAGATAATTTGATCATTAAATACAGTATCGTTCGAATTTTGTTTCTCATGATTATTAGAAATATAAACTTCGTAATTAATATAAAGGACTATGATAAGAAATTTTCTTATGCGAAATGAGATATTAGAATAAGGCATAATATAGACATTAGAATTCACTGATTTAGAATAGCAAGTTTAAAAAAGAGATAATTTTTTCTTAAAATTATTAAATTTTTATGATAATATTAATAAACTCTATTTTAATATCATTAATAAAGTAAAACGCAAATGTTGAAAATTTTGTAACCTTTCATAGATATCTTAAATTATAAATTTATTTTAAGTTTTGTTAGGATTCAACTAATAGCCAATTTGAAATCATAAAGCAAACTTAACAAAAACAGGAAAGGTGGATAAATTCCTTTTCTAACAGTTAAAGTTGTAGAAAAACTACTTTTTTAATGTTATTTGAAATTAAGAGAATTAAAATTGATAAAATGGCTTGATACGTGTTTAAACATATTAAAAATATAGTATGTTAATTGGTAATGAATTTTATTTAGAAAATGTATGTAATATTAATGTATCTCAAGCGTCTTAGTAATGTTAATCTTAGACAAGTTTTCTTTTTTTTTACTTTAAATGTTTCAGAAGAAGGGTAATTTCTTGAAATGGTTGAACTGGATTACTTTCAAATATTAAGCAAAAGAGAGTTTTATTCTTTTAAGATTTTAAAATAACCTGTCAAATGACACATTTACACGATACACCATAAATAAGAGCAGTTCAATTTTATAAAGTGATATAGAAATTTAGTTAAAACATTATGATAAAAACTTAAAACTTAATTTTTGAAGCTGTTTTGCATTCTTATTAAGATTACTTTAAAAGTGACTGATTTAGTTTGTAATTTAAATAGCTATTTTTAAAATTAGTACATAAACCAATCAGCAAGAGTCGACAGGAATGATTATCTATACCTTGAATTGATACATGTGTTGGCGTTAATTCACTTTATAGAAAATTATTGATTAATTACGTATATCAAATTGTATATCAAAGTAGCAGTGAAGGTAACGCTTTATTTGTCATTAATGACAAGTCTTAACATATTTTATGTGTGAGTGATTATGTAAAGTAAATTTTCAACATAGAAAATGTTTTAGTCGAATTATAGGCGATGATTATGGAAAATTTCTTTACAAACTAGCACTTGTATGTTTCAGTTTAAAATAGTCACTGCAGATTTAAGCATTTTATTATACTTACAAATATTTCATATATATATATATATATATATATATATATATATATATATATATATATATATATATATATATATATATATATATATATATATATATATATATATATATATATATATATATATATATATATATATATATATATTATATATATATATATATATATATATATATATATATATATATATATATATATATATATATATATATATATATATATATATATATATATATATATATATATATATAACAAATAAATATTATATTCTTATAATCATGAACTTCTTTTTGGAGTTAAAATTTTTTGTATGTGATTCTTTATGTACTTATTGGTGATAATTCTTGTATTTTAGTTTTACAATGATTCCATATAAAGAACAAATTATTAATTAGGGTATTAATCAAATGTTTTACAAGTAAAAAGTTATTTTGCATTAAGTAAATAATTAATTAATTAATATATATTAATTTTTATTACTTTCTTTTGCATTTACTATCAAACTAACTGCAAAAATGTCCTTCTTTTCTGTGGAAATTATAGTTAGATTCACATGTAGACGCATATATAATACTCTTCAAATATAAAAAGAAGTGTAAATTTCCTCTTTCATATTTTAAATTAAATTATTTTAAGATAAATCACTATTTTGAAAAACAATTATTATTCAATAGTTAAATATATATTTACTGTAAAATAAATCTATAGAAAAACTTTAACATGAACAATACTTTTTATGGGATGATGAAATGATACTTAATTAAACAAAAATACGCTCCATTATACTTTATTAAATGATAAATATTATAACTTTATTATTATGTCTTTGAATAAACTTTTCATAGTTTTAAGTACTGTCTAAGAAAGTCTGATTTTTTTTATTTAAATTTCATTGGAAGTTACATAAATGAAAATATCTCTCAGAACACTAGCTGTAGCTGCATATTGTTTTAAAATAAAATTCATTCAAATCTAAATGTTTGAGAAATAACTGAAAGTTCTTGTACAAGATTATATTTGTGTGCAATATCAAAAAATGCCGATTTGCAGGAAATAATATCTTTTAGAAACTTAAAAATATTTCAGGACGTTATAAATGGATGGAATAACTTGTATCGAAATTTATAAAACGTAAGAAAGAGCAAAAATCGCAGCAACGGTAAAGATGTCATAATGGTGAATCGTGTCCATCATTCGACTTTTGAGGTCCTCACTAAAAAAGAGACATGCTCCAATGGCAAAGCCATTCTATAACATTATTATTATTCTCTTGAAATATGTACATACATTAACCTTTTCTGACCCTCTCTGAAATAAACGAAAAGCATATGATTTAAATTTCAAATGAGTAAAAGCTAAGAATTTTAGATTGACATCAGAGAGAGGGAGTAAATCTTTATCATAAAAAGATTCAGATCAATGAAGCGGATTATTTTTTAGTTTGGTTTAAATCCTTATGAAGTTTTGTTTTATGCTTTTTAAAGTATAAAAGTATGTGATAAGCGACTCCACTTAAATATAATTTTATACGTTCTTATTGAAATTAACATATTTAAGTACTTAAATAAAACTGATGCTACTTCTCCTTATAATTTGTTTTTTGACCCTCTTTAAAACAAAATTTTGTTACAAAAAATTTTAATTTTGTGATATTTTATTCAGATAAATTTTCTAAATTTAATCATATTTCAGAGAAACACACAGCGAAACAATGTGCAGAATAAGAAGAGATATATTATGATTTTTTTTATTATGCTATAGTTATCATATTTATTTAATAAGATTATATTAACATTTTAGTTTCAAAAATTTGGATTATATTTGTCAAAAGTCTTATTGTAAGAATTTAAATAACGTGATGACGTTTCAGTATAAAATAGTAATTTTAGTAAAGATCATATTTTTTACAGGATTAAACTTTCAATTGTTTTATTCATCTATTTTTTAAACGGAGGATCGTTTAATAAAAACGGAATTCAAAAAAGTCACACTAATTGCACAAGAGCTCATGGTAAAAAAGAAGTAAAATCTTACTTATATATTTCAGAAATTTTCTAATCAAAATAAAGAATTTATTATGCTTGTATCACTCAAATCTATATAATACGTTGAAATATTTAATAAGTTGTACTAAAATCCAAAATCAGTTTTTCTAACATCTTCTAACCTTATCAATGATTTTAATAAGTGTTTTTGTAAGCAATTTAAATAAATTAATAACTATGCAGAAAAAGTTTTGGCAAATATTTAACATAACATGATATGTAAATTATCAGGAAAAGTCTATTTTAAATTACCAAAAAATAAATTGACATGGCAAACAATATTTTATGTATGTTAATATTTCAATTTTTTTACAATGTACATTTTATAACATTGAGATTATTTGGTAAAGGGTTAAATAAGAGCTTTGTAAAAACAATGTTCATTTTTTCCCCGATATGAATATTTTGAGTTTAAAATAGACCAAGAATTATATTTATCATTAAGTATTAATGATTGTTTGCAGAAAGTTCTATGGCATAAGTTAAAGATTTTCGATTCTATATAGTTTGATAATATTTAAAAAAATTCTTATACCTTATATCTTTTTTATTTATTGGTTGCCACCTTTTTACAGAGCACAATGAAACAACAAAGTTCCTTACTGACAACATCTGTTATTGATAAATTGGTTTTAACCTACTTCAGAATTTATCAACCTTTAAGAAGCGATTCTTTCACACCAGCATCATAAAACTAAGAAAAAACGAAAGAAAATTTCTATTTATATATAGATATATAAAATTGCATTTCTTACAAATCGCTTTTAATCCTTGTTTGAGGGGGCTCTTGGTAAAATGTGTACTGTCTGATTCTGACAGGTTTGTCTTGATAGATGACAAGCTCAAATGGTCCTGAGCGTTTCAAGTTGTTCATAAGATAGGACCTCCCACTGCTTTTGACATGGAAGTTTCGCACTATTTTTATGATATTAACTTTCATTAACTTGCTTTTGACTTTCATACTTCCTTTCATTATAACTCTTTATTCTTATATATCAAAAAATATATTTTCATTTCTTTTAAATAATATGAATTTGAGCTTTTAGTGTTAATGGGTGAGTTAATAATAATTTTAGAGCTTTAATAAAATAAATTTTATATAAATTATGTTTTTATTTATTTCTTAAGAAATCCATGAATTCTCTAAGTTGAATTTGCTTTCTCCACTTTTATAGATTTATTTGATATATTAATTAAAAATCACATTTAACTAATATGTAAAATTATGTATATAGATTTTATATATAAGTTAAAAATCACATTATACAACTGGTTATAGTGTTTGGATTTTAAGCTTTTATATCTTTTTTAATAATTTGTACTATAAATTCAAATTAACTTTTTTAATACTTGTAAGTGAATCATTTATATTTTTAGATTAGAAGTGTGTTTCATAGCTTAAATGCATTTATTTTTAATCAAATAATGTTTTATTTAATATTATAAACAAAATCTGGTTTATCTTAGTTGTTGTGAATCGTTTAGGTACAATTTATTTAGAAACATTCTCTAAATCTATCTCCACCTGCCTTTTACCTCTTGTGGTGTACTGATTAACAACAACATATTCTACTCGAAGAAAGGAAAACTTTGATGAGGCAAAGGGGACAGACATGCATTGATTAAAATGCTTATCTTCCGATTTAATCTAAAACTGTTCCATAATTTGCTTCGATTTTGTTTCAGAATGGTCCTATACTGGCCATTGCCAACTGTTTTTTATAACATTATTTTGCAAATTTAAATTATTATAGGATGTGAGTAAGCAATAGGAACAGAAAATTAAAATTAATATCGACACGTTTTTAAACTGCTTATTAAAATTATTTTAATTTAAACTGATGTTTGTATTTCTAATTTGAATATTTTTTAAATATTTATGTATAAATAGATTCTATTTCAGAATTGAAATTATTGAACTGTAAAATAGTGCTTAAATATTTCATAAAGTATTTTTAAAATATTATGCTGATTCTTTTTCAATTTAAAAGTTTGCATTTTAGCTACCTATTTAACTGGATTCTAATTTCGGAAAATATATTATTAAACTTAGTAAGCAAATTTTATTTATAGTTGCTCGTAAATACGATTGAAAATATTACCAGAGAATATTTTACTAAATTTAACTAAGTTAATGGAATTATCTTAGTTAAATTTTAAGAAATAAACTGAATAAAATTACTTATCAATGTTACAATGAAGTAAATGAAAATAATGCAATCATGACATACTATATTTCTTAAAAACATAAACATAAAAATTTCTGAAAAACTCTGAAAAATGTATGTAAAAATCGTACATACATTTTAACATTTTAAATGCTTACAAAAGTTTTCCAAATTACTCTTACGAATAATGATGAAACATCTTTTTAAATATAGTGTGCTAATTTAAAATTTTAAAATTTATTGGAAAAATAACATTTTTAAAGTTTCTTGACAATGGCAAAATATCTAAACTCCATAATAGAATGATTGCCTGAATCCGTTATTATAATTAAATAATTTTAAACTAAAATGTTATTTTATATATATTCGGTAAAGGATAAAAATTAGTACGTAATATACAAGAGAAAAATCTGCACTGTATTAAGAAATTATACTTAAAATTACATTTATCAAGTATGCAAGTGTTTTTAAGACAATTATGTTAAGATTTCTAATTTCTTAAATAAAAGTAAAAAATTTTTCCCACAAATTCCATGAAATAATTTAAACTGTTTTATTTAAAATAAATAAAATTGCGATGCATTGTCAACTACTTTCTAAAGTATCAAATATATGTTGTTTTTTTTCTGTTTTGGAGACAGAAGTTATTAAATAATGAAGCATGCATAAATGATTTATAAATATTATGATTTGAAATAATACCACTAGAATTTATACAATTAAATGAAATTCTCTGGCAAGAAGGTCAAGTTTAGGAAATTTGTTGTCTTTTTTATAGTTTTTTTTTCTGTATCTTCTTATTGCATTTAAAAATTGATGTTAATTTCCTTTGTCAATAACATAACTCAATAATGATTCAAGAATTAAAGATAGCTTCTTCAAATAATTTCATGGTTGAATTGTGTATTTTTCTTTTTATTAGTATTGCATTAGATAGTTCTAGTTCAATCAGAGCATTATGAAAGGGCAGAATACTTACTTAAGGTAATAAAGTCTGTCAAATTATTTTATATTTAAAGAAAATCTAAGATTATCCACATTCTCGGAAAATTGCCACAAAATATTTATCAAAAAAATCATATCAAAAAAAATTTTTCATAGTTTCAAAGCATAAACAAGTCGCTGGATCCTAAATTTTCTACATTTCTTGAAATATTCTTAATTGAAGGAAAAGTTTCTTCCTAGCAACTCAGAATGTAATAAATTTACAATTTGTGAATTTTCTGTGTATACGGCACTCCTGATATAAGTAGTTTCAATAGGCACTTTGTTAGAAACCAAAGAAAATTGGCGCTTTATTAGAAAATCAGTAGAAGCTCTAACAAAGTTAAAACTTATGTGAAACAACTTTTCACTTTCTTCAACTTATCCTAGGCCGTGGATCGCCGCTATCTCTATGTACCTAAGAAAGTAACAACAAAAAAAAGATATAAGCAACTCTTGAGCTAAATTTCTCCCTCTTCTTTTCATTATATATTTTTTTCTGAATTTCTCTGGAGTAATATTCTCGAAACACTCGAAACATATACAAATAAAACTTCCAGTTACGGAAAGAAAATGAGGTTGAACTCGAGCCAATTTAGCTGGAAGCGTTAGAACTGCATTAAATAATTCCTTTTTTTTATTTTTAAAATAGTCATCTCGCATTTATATGCTAATCGAAATGCAAGACGTGTTTAATGATTGTGAATTCTGTTAAGTTTTACTGGTTTCAATAAAGAAACTACAAAAAAATTTGCATTATAACTTTAAATCAGTGGAAAATTTCTTATTTTAAATAAAATAATAAATTTAATCATTATTTTTCTTGTATCAGTAGAAACAAAAGCATATATTTTTTTCTAAATATTATAAGAAAATAAGTGAATTTATTATATTAGATGAATTCTATTTTAATTGAAGGGAAAGGCAATTTTTTAATGTAAGATATTATTCAGTTGTAATTTGAAGACAATTTTACCGCATTTTATTTCGAGTAATTAGACATAATGTTTTAGGCTTAATGCGATTAGAGTAATTTGAAATAAATATATTAAACTCTTAAACACACACACACACTTAATTTTTTTTTATATTTAACTTATATTTTTTAGTTAATGCAGAAGCTTTTTATTGAATTAAAAACTCAAGGAATTTGTGACAATTAATATATTTGTTTTAAACAAACAGGAATTTATTTTTATCTATTCCTCACAATTACTCGTAAGAAATAAATGTTTTTCTTTTTAAAATAGCATGATTGAATGTGATATTTAGCTTAATGTATGCAATATTGGTTCTAATAATGTAAAATATACATTTTATTTTTCCAGTAAGGACTAATGTCAATTTTTATTTTGTATAAACAAATGTACAAGTGATAGTCGAAAATAAAATTTTTTATATTTTTAAATATTAGGAAATAATTGTTTTAATTTAACTGTACAAGACAGTTAACAAATACTAAATATATATATGTGTATATATTTATATGCTTCTTTGTTCAATAAAATTGCTTTTTTTTAATTTTTTGGAAATGGCATCATATAGTTGATAAATTAAAAAAAATACGTCCAAATAGGAAATAATAAGGCATTAATTTTGAAACTCTAAATCAAGTAAAATAAAATCAAGTTTATAAGAGTTATTTTTTATTTGAAGAACATATTTATCTGTAAGAGTTTCTACTGTTTCGTGTCAACAGTTTTCGCCAATAATGTATCATTGAACTTAATCTAGATTAATCTATCATTGATTTTCTACATCCACTATATATCCACTATATGCATCTTATAATCAAAATTTTAACTTATATTTGAGTCATTTATTAAAACAATTTTATTATTATTGGGTTCCATTTCATGTAGATATTATAATATATTATAACGTCAAATAGTTTCTTAGAGGTTTTATTCTATCAAGAAATAAAGATATTAGTATTATTTAACTTGGTTATTCAGGAATTTATCTTTCATTTAAAATATGATCACGTGAACTAAAAAATTTCCAAAACTAATATTTCAAAATAAAAATAATATCGAATAAGCAAATTTTTCAAAAAAGACTTTTCAGTTATTGGCTTATTTGAAATACATTTTTTTAAATGTGTTGAAAATGAAAATCATATATTTATGAATTTAGTATTATTAATACAATAAATTAAGATTTTGAAAGATTTTAATAATATTAGTTCATAATATAACTAAAAAAGAATATATATCTTTAAGAATAACAATTGATTGTACAGTTCAATGAATTTTTCTTATTTTGAGTGTTAACATTCTGTTATATTTTAATGTATTTATATCGACAAAGTTACATATATTATAAATTAACATTGAAAAATCAGAAGAAACTAAGCAACAAAATTAATGTAAAATATCTAGTAATATTAATGAATGCTTCGAGAAATATTTGGTAGTATATTTTAATAACAGATATGATACGAAAATTAATTGATAAAACAGCCTTTTTTATAAAGTATCTAAAAATATATTTTTTTAAAAATATTTTTCTTTAAAACACATATTATAAGCTTTTATCGATTTCTTAAATTTTGCATATCAAATGAAAGTTACTGTAAAAGAAATGATGTTCACCATCAGAATAATGGTTTAAGTAAGCATTTATATATAAAAATAGAGATGTAGTATTGCAAGTTATAATGGATTTAAATTAAGTTATAAGTTGTACACGAAAATATCTATAAGAAGTTTTCAAAAGCAAAATATTTATAAAATCGATAGAACTAAGAAGGGACCACTTAATGTAAAGAAAGATAACGAGACTGTGTGATGAGTTTAAAGAACGAAATGTATCAAAATTCTTTATAAATATAATACGGTAGATGTTACAGAAAAAAAATTATAAATTGAAAATGTGTAAAATATAATTTAAATTGTATTTGTAAAATTTAACAAAAAATTACCATATAATGGTAAAATAGTGATATTTAACAAATCTTATAAGTGCAGAGAAAAATTTCAAGAGCAGAATATTTATATTAAGATTTAAAGAGGTTAAATGCATAAAACAGGAAAATAGAAACTCTTAAACTGTAACCGAGCATTTTAGGAAGACATATTTAAAATCAAAGGGTAAAATAAAGTACATTATAAATATGCTGGAAAGTGTTGCTTGAATGTGGAATAATATTCACTTTTAATGCAAAGGAAGCAACCAACATTAGAATTCAGATTAATATATGAATGCTAATGTTGAATGCTTCATTAACATTACCTTTCATTTATTAATTTGTAGTGTCAATATTTTCTTGCCCTTAATATATTGCACCTTTTCTATATTTCCAATGTATAAAGTTAAAAATCTAAAAACATCTTGAAGAATTTCATTTGGAGTGATTTTGATTTATTTATGCTATGCCGAGCTGAAATTTGCTTGAATAGTATTTATGTCTAGTTGAGATATGTTTGGAGAAATCCGGCTAAAACACTCATTATATAGTAAAGCATTCTTCCAGTTATCCTCTATTATAGCAAAATATAAAAATTTCTGGCAAATATCTATTTACCCTAAGATATAAACAATATTGTTTGATTTATAACACCACAAATTACATCATTAGAATCCAAAAAATTACTTTTTGTTAAAAATGAAGTATAAGTTCTATCAGTCCTTGTGGTATTTCAATACATTTATTATCTACACGACAATTTAACAATTATTTAATACAATATACTTTACTTGAAATTAAAAATTTTTTATTTATTTATTTGATATTTGAATATTTTTCAGAATTCGGTTACTGTTTTACCAAATTCCGCTAGCATTTAACAACCGTTTTAAACAGGAAGTTCTTGACAAAAAGTTACAACTAAACTACACTCTCCTGGTAAACTTCACCAGCTTCTTGATAAGGGGATTTTAGCTGTGTGTTTATTAAAAAAAATCAATGAGAATGACCTACTGCAGCATCTTGGATGAGAGACAATGAGTTAGCTATATAATTTTATGACAGTGATTTCTATTATTTTATAATTTTTAAGTTTTCCCAAATGTTGGAATAGACTTTTAATGTTTCTGGTTTTTTTAATTTTTTAAAAAAAGATTATATGATCCCATTACAAACTACATTATAATGACGATAATACTACATTATGATGACGATGGTATGGAGACTTCTGGCAATTTCCATCAAAAATTCCATCCTGCTTTCTCAATTCAATTTATTAAGAATATAACTTTTATAAATAAATAAAAGCGTCATGTTATATTATATCCTCTTATTAAATTCATACAAATATTATAATGATTCTTATCTTCTGGAAATTGAAGAAACGTTTGAGGGACATGCATTTTTTGTGAATATTTTTAAGGCAATTTGATAAATGCGCTTATGAATACCATCATTTACATGAGATTTCTTTTTCATAATCAATTGAATATTTTTATAATCTCCTTCTTATTGAAAGTATTAATGGCAAGGTGATTTTTATTGGAGAGTTTCTGAATCCAATATTGCCTTCGGTGAAAGTATTTCAAAATATCACTTGCTAAGCTAATTTAGTTGCTTTATGGTGGTTTAACATTTTCTTATCAAACTCAGCTTAGTTGTTGTCCTTGAAGCTTTATTCATTGTATATGAATTTGTTTATAAAAATCTGTAGGTTAATTCAAAACTGTATAGTTATTCAAAATACTTTTTATTAAATTGAAATAGGGGAAATTTTCGTCATTAAATAAAGTGTATTGTTTTGGAAAGAGAATTTACAAATAATTTCAATTTATACTAATGTAAAACTAGTGTTAATTCTTGAAACTGGAAGATTCTTTTTTATATTTAAATTGTTTTAGATCTTCAATTATTTAAAGGATAATAACCGAATATACTAACTTTATTTGCAAATTTTCAGGCTGACATAGTTGTCGATACTGAATAACGGAAATTCTGGAAATGCCATTTAAATTTAATTTCTTTTATAATTCAACACTTGGGAATGTGAACGAAAGATTTACTTAGTACTAGTGCCTTCATTTTTTTCTCCCTTAGCATTTGTTGTTAATTGATTGTTCTTTTCTCTACATTACTAATTGTGTCCTTCAAAGTGATGAAATTTCAATGAAATCCAGTGGAATTGCAGTATTTAGAATTGAGTAGCAAACTTTAATTATGTATGATTACAATCACGGATCTTTATTTAAGTAATTCAAATGATTTATGTTAATAGAGAAACCATATACTTATTAAATAAAGTAAACAGGAGATATTGATGCTTAATGACGCTATTAGATGCAAAATTTAAAAAATGAAAACGAAAAATCTCTTTTTCTTCAAAATGTAATATAAATTTCCAATGTTTCTTTTTATTTTTAATCATTTAGTTTAAAGAGGCATTACTTATGTGTTTTTATAGGACAATTATTTTGCCACTATTATGTGTTCTTATAGGACAATTATTTTGCTACTATAAGGAACTCGAATATTTTGTTACTGAAATAATAATTTATTTTTCGCTTCCTTTACAATTATTTCTTACAATTTAGTATCATAGAGTTGCATAAACACAAATGCACATTGTATTAATGGATTTATCAAACTTGCTGTTTAATTATGAAAACCCTGTAAGGTATTATTCAATTTCTATAAAAAGATGAAATTCTTAAAAAGTTTAAATAATTTATGTAATAAATGCCAAAAAGTTAATGTTTCTGTAAAAATATAAGAGACTAAGAAATAATCATTAAAATTCAGAAACTGACTTACTATATATATATATATATATATATATATATATATATATATATATATATATATATATATATATATATATATATATATATATATATATATATATATATATATATATATATATATATATATATATATATATATATATATATATATATATATATATATATATATATATATATATATATATATATATATATATATATATATATATATATATATATATATATATATATATATATATATATATATATATATATATATATATATATACATATATATATATATATATATATATATATATATATATATATATATATATATATATATATATATATATATATATATACTTTAGTTTTAAAGGCTATGCTCAAAAAAGTTTATAGTTTGTTTTTCTATCTAAGCTGTTGATTAAAGTCTTAAATGTTGGAAGAAATTTATTATTAAAGGAATTGAGAACAACGATAAAAATAGAGAACAACCAGAAGCAAAATCGCCTTTAAAAATTACCCTGCTTAGTTGGAAATTTAAAAAAAAAACACAAAATTCAGTTATATAACTGCACGCTGCATATTCTAATGTAAAAAGATTCTCTGTAATGCAAATACAAATGTAAATATAAAAATAAGTATATCAGTTACTTGATGATTTAAGAGAGTGATAGAAACGATTCGTTTAATTTAAAAAGCAAATGAAATTCATTTTAGATTAAAGCCTTAAATTATAAAAAAATATTTTAATGCTCAAAATATGTAAAGAATGCACTACTATAAAATTCATTTAAAGCAAACATTTTTTAAATAAAATACATTAGATATAAAGGTAAAATTCATGTGTTTATGTCAATATTATTTATACAAATACATAATTTAATTCCAAATTAGGTGATAATTGATTAATTGGGAAATGTAATTGCTTTCAAAAGAGAAATATTTCAAAATATGAATACTCTATTTCCTTAAGAAATGTGTAATGTTATTCCTCCTCATTAAAAGTTGACCAAAATTGAGATCTTTTAATTTAAATTTTAATAATTTAATGTTACACGAGCGCATATATATATATATATATATATATATATATATATATATATATATATATATATATATATATATATATATATATATATATATATATATATATATATATATATATATATATATATATATATATATATATATATATATATATATATATATATATATATAATTAGCACTTATATAATTTCTTACTTCCAAAGAAATCTTAAATTAGGAAAATCAGATTAATCTTTAGATTAATATTGGAGTTCATGTTTATAGGAATTTTAAAAATCAATATGTTCTCTAAATTGAAAACAAAATTAAATAGAACTCAGTAAGAAAACATATTTTTGCTTTAAATAAATAAAGAATTATCATGCATATAGAATTTTTAATGAAATCATTGCCATTGTTTCATTATCATTATAAAATGGAAGAAAGTTCAATTCTTTAAGAACCTATTAATTAAAGATGGAAATATTTGTATTCACAAATGATTCTAGCTTTTTTGATTTACTTGGGTCAAAAGTCAATAAATTAGAAGATTTAAATTGACGTGGTAAATTGTTTTAAAAAGTGAATGGTATGAAACTACATGGAAGAGGTTTATAAATATATTTGGTTATTTCATGACAAATGAAGGGAAGAAGGTCCAAAATGTCTGTCATTCTTCAAATAGGTTTATCCTCAATAATAAAATTGAATTTTAATTTATACTCTAAGTTTTCTTACATACATTATCAATGATAAATAAAGTAACTATATCAAGTTAAAGAGCATATAATTCCTAACTAATATTTTCCTCTTCTAATCATGATAGGAATTTTCCTCGTAAAAAAAAACACCATGAAAATATACAAAATACAATACATTAAGTGATGCTTAAAATGTTTTCCAGTAGTCATTCTAGGTTCCATAATCACGAAATAATATTTGAAACTTTTGGCAAAAGTTTTGCAACTTTTTGGTAAATATATGTCTAACACATTTTAATCTTCACAAAATAACTGTTCATGTACTGCATTGGTGATATTAGATTTATTTAAATTTGTTAACTTATAATTAATGTTAAGGAATAAAATAAAACCATTTCTCAATAAAAACTGCTTTAGAATAAATTAAAATTGTAGTAGAGTGAACAATGCATAAACTAAAAATAAATGAAAAAATTGTTTTCATGACTTACTGTTAGGACTACATCTGAAATTTTAGTTTGAATTTTTATACAGATTGAAATGTAATTGGTTTTTAAATCATAAAGTTCTTAGATAATTTAAAATACACATTTTATGATCTTTCATACCATTTAGTTTTCCATATAAGTTTTTCAATACCATTTAATAACTTCATTACCAGTGGCATAAATTGTGCCATGTAAATATATTTTCAAATAATGTTTTTATTAATATAATTCTTTATGTAAAAATTTGAAATTTATCTTAAATTTTTTTCTTGTTTTAATCATTATTTGAATTTGTATAAAGCATTTCAATCATATTCGAAAAGAAGTTATCCATTTTATCAGTTACACTTCTTTAGATAAGAAATTTGAAGCTAAAAATATATGGGCATTTATATATTTCCGAGTTTCGTTATATTTCTTATGAAAGCTCGTAACTAATTAATTGGCCCATAAAAATTATATGGCAGTCGTAATTCGCGTAATCGTTTTATTCCCTTTCTCATTGCTAATAAACTGTTTCTGCCGATCTGAAATATTTGGTTTCATATAGATGATCACAACATTTCTCTTCATTTCGTTATATCTTCGTTGCACTGGCATTTGTAATCAATTCTTTCTGCTCAAGTATCAATGAAAACGAAACTCTGCTTGAGAGAGAAGGAAATTATCTCATTTGTAGCATTTAAAATCTGAAATATTTGCTCAGGACTTCATTAATTTTCATGACTTTCTTAGCTATCTATAATATGTGCCATCTCTAACAGACCTTTGTTAAACAATAAGATGCAAATAACTGCATTATAAGCTTTTTATATGATTAAAAGCTTTTTATATGAATAAATGCTTTACTTATTTTTTGAAATAAAACATATTTAACGTATTTAAATTAATGAAATTCAACTGTTATAAAAATTTTTAATATTTTTTGTAAGATATGCAAAGAATCATTACATAATTGATCCTGCATTAAAATATAAAATTAAATTCGGAATAAAAGTTATATGGATGTAGATTATATAGATTAAGATCCTATGAATTTATTTTAAAAATCGTGTGAAGAAACAATCGTATGAAGAAACCATAAACTATATCAAAATAAGTGGGTAATATTATAATGTATTTTTTTATTTTTAAAATCATCTTGCAACGCACAATATAATTTTTAAATTACTTAAAAAGATGCCTCCTGCTTTTAATTCAGGTATAATTTTAAAAACAGGTCAATTTAATAATAATGCATGTAAATTCAGAAATGTTCTCAAAACTTACAGTATTTATATAATAGGAACTTTAAAATAATGTTTTTTACCTTTGTTATATTTACGCTCTGTATAATATAACTTTTTAAAAGAGGAATTACACTTATAAAAATTATTAATTACACACAATTTGGTAACTCATAAATATTTTATTAATATATGTGTAAAATGTATAATTTTAAGTTACACTCACAAAACATTTTTTCTTTGAGTTAATTTTTTTCGCTTGATCATATTATTTTAGTACCACTTATAAAAATAATAATGAAGCAATATCTTTTTACTTTAAAAAACATAAAGATTTATTTTCATATGATGTTTGAAATAAGACTATCTTAATGTTAATAAATGTATTATATATAAATACTAAACTAAACAACATGAATTTACCTGTAGATAAAAGTATCGATGTCAGCAATTATTTTGTTAAAATTGGAGCTAAAATTTTACTGTTGTTGATATTAAATTTACTGTAGTCTTAAAATTGATGCAACGTCTTTCAACATTAGTTTCCGGGTGCATAATGTTTCAAGATTACGTTATTCAAAATGTTCTCTTACACTAGTTACCTATATGTTCACGTTGAAATCACGGATAGAGTGAATACAAATGTTTATTGAGAAATTAAATTAACGGTAATATTATGTGAAGGCTATCATTAAAAATAATGTCATCTTACATATCAAAAATTAAACTGCAATATATCTATGTTTGCGAAAGAGAATACTTCAGTTTTAATCAATATGTAGAAATTTCCTTAACACCAACTGATTTCTATTTGAAAATATTTTACATTTTTCAATGAAATTTTGGTATTTGCAAGCAAAATAACTTCAATAACTATAGTAAAATTCGGGTTTATAACAAAATAACAAATGTTTTATATTGAAATTTTGATAGTAGAAATGATAATTAGCTTAAGCCAAAATTGGTGCTGATTTCAACTTACTGTAAGTTTGCTTATGTCTTTATACAATTAGTTTAAAAGATATAACAATGTGCCCGAGTTCTGCTCTTTTTATAATACGAAATTTGTGGTAATTTTCTCCTTTTTTAAATTGTCTTCTATGCGTAATCTCTGTTGGCAAAGAAAATGTATGTAAGGCATCGGATTCTCTTTTCTTTCAAAATCCTCACCATGTAATTTTTTTCAGAAAATTATGGTATTCATAATTTTGTGTCGATTTTAAAAACGATATTGTTTTTGTTTATAGTAATAAACATATTTCCGATATAACCAGTATACCTCCAATTGAAAATGAGTTTGGACATAGGTTTTTCAAAATCAACACCTATTAACTTCACAACTATAAGAAAATATTATTTCCCATTCCACATTCAATTTGCTTTTATCTGATCTAAGCCTAAAATATTTTGGTTTTGAGATCAGCTAAGTAAATAATATCAAAAATCATACACATGTAGTTATTTTCTTTCTCATATCACATATTTTCCTGAAATGTAGGTATATTTATTCAATGTAAATTACTACTTAAACACACAAAAAGTGAAATTTCAGCCCCAAAATTGTGATAATATTACTGGATGCGTTATTTCATTGTATAAAGCAATTTTACACTCTAATTGAATAAAATAATTCAATAGTTAGAAAATAAATAAAAAACTAAATAAGCTATTTTTAATAATCAAAAATTGTAATACTTTATTCACTTAATATGACTCTTAAATAAAGCTTTATCAACCTTATTCTTATGTAAAACGATACATTAGTTTTTAAAGTTTTTAAGCAAATTAACTTTAAAGTTTTAAGTAAAGAATAAAGAGTTGTATCGATGGAAAATATCTAATTTTAGAACAATTTAGCTTTAAAATAGGTTTTGTCAACACATTTTTATTTTCTGTCTTGCTAAATCAGACATTAATAATCTTGAATATTTAAACAAGTTTCATTTATGTATATATCCACTGTCAAATTAAGTTTTCTACTATATTTTTCCCTACTATATTTATTTATAACCTACTATATTTAGTTATAAGCCCTTTTTGTTTCCAATATAATTCAAAAATACTTCTCAAATCATATCGAAAAGTTTGTGGAGGGTTGCTAATTTTGAAACCAGATATTTCATTAACATTTTGAGCACCATCCTGTTCAGCTATGAGTACCACACTTTGCAGCGTAAGAGCTAACTTTTGAAGGACATTTCACTCGACAACCATTTCTCTAGACAGTTACTGGAGCTCAAATTTAATGCCTGCTTATTAGCCGATGTTAGCCTCAAGGACACATTTGCATATGATAAGGAATCCAATTAATGTAACAAGCAAGCTTTAAATAAATGACATCATCATTACGGAACAACCATACTAACGACAAATTCACTTGCAGAACATTTTCCCCCATATTCCTGAAGAATGCATCTTAAATTTCTAAATATCAGTATAAAATTTCCTCTAGACTACAAGGTATAAAACATTTTTAAGAAATTATCTTACATTACCATGTATTTATAGTTAAATAAGTTTTTAGCCATATACTACATTAGAATATTCATTACGCAGTTAAATAATTTATATTATAGACAAAACAGATAAAGAGATTCTTGGTTTCTCTCAACTAAGTTATAAATTAGTATTCCTAAAAAATAAGAGATTGAAATACTGTAACTTTCCAATAAATCCTGTAAAATTGAAAACTTCCTTTATCTAATCTGATAATAATTTTCTCTTTAATTAATTGCCACATTAGGAAGTACTAAAAATATATTTATACGATTTTAATATCATTTCTTAAAAGTTAGTGAGTTTTATGAGCACTTGAATAATACTTTGAAGTATGGTTACTTAATGAGGTTAAGACCCATACCTGGAGGCATGAAAAAACCTAAGAAATACTTGGAGGTACAAGTACTATGCATATGATCAAAGTGACTGCGCTAAAATACATATAATTAACCTAGTAACTAATAAACTAAAAAATAATTTTACCAATTATGTTAAGTCGAAGATCCAATTACACGTCAATGTGCAATTAGTTTTCTTTATAAATAAATAAATATATATATGTATATACATTTAAGATAAAAAATTCTTTTGAAAAATAAATTAATAAATTTAGATTTCTGAAATGTTATGTTAACAAACGTTAATGCTAACAAATAAAATAAATAAACAAAATGTTAATGCTTAATGGAAACAATTATCAAAGCATTACGATAAAAAAATCCTAATTAAATACTAATATTTATATAGAATTTCGTTTTTACATCAATTAATCATTTCATAATTTAGTTCATGACTCTGAAGTTATCGACTATTTTCTTTATTCAGGGTCCCTTTATAAGCCCACAATTTTTCTTCAAATCAAAGAAAGCACTTTCATTCCTATATACATGAAACGTAAGTAATTCCAACTCCCCCATTTAAAGCGATCAAAACATCTCCAAAACTACTCCCTGTTATTGTTTGCGACTGATAAAGAAAGATAGATCTAGAAATTCCTTTGATCATTTTTAACTTTTGTTCCACTCTTTGTTAAAAGAATTTTTTACTGTTATTCTGATAATAAGAAAAACATCACAAAGAGATACATGGAGTTTTATCATAAAATGGTTATGTTTCTGAATGCAGAAAACCAATTTTAATAACTCACATCTGAGGCCTTTCGCTACAATTTTCATGAAAGGCTTACATCAATGAATAGTATTGTTCTGAAGCACTTAGTGCCAAATGACGAATTAATCAAAATGTTTTGATGAATGCAAGTAAATAGATGCATTTTAATGCCCAACTGTCGACATTCAGGCAGGCTATTATTCATAAACATAATAATTGTTTCGATTAAGAAATGTCATGTTTAACAACAAACCATGTGCATACAAAACATTTAAAGAGTTAAAAACAGCATGTAAGATTAGTAATTAAAATCCTATTTTGAATTATGAATACTATGTTTTAAATGAATTATTAAAATTTTCGTTATGAATTTGCAGCTTACAGTTTAGTTTTAAAATTCAAACCATTGTTACACAGATCATATTTTGCGTTTCTTTTCTTTTTTTTAAACTCTATACTTTTACAATTATAAATTATGCATAAATGATTAATATATAATTTAAATAAAAACAGTTGCTTGAAATCAGGAACTTATAATTAAATCCTGATTATTCCTTTGCAAAATTTGCAAGAATAAACTGGAAATAAAATACATTCTTTATTTTTCAAGTAAGATAATATAAACAGGAAATTATAAGCAAATTTCAATTCGGCTAATTTTAAAATTTAAGATAAAGAAAAATTAGTATAGCCTTCTGAATTCCTAATGTATAACTATTGTTTTATCCACATAAATTATAAGAATAAATATAAAATACTCCCTATTTTCCTAATAAATTAAATGATTTTGAAATATTAAATAATTTCTTTGTGAAGATCTCTAAAATATATTAGCAAAATATGTGATAAAATATTTTTTATTAAACTATACAGTTCCTAGTACATTTCCTTTAACAAAAGAATTTTTGCATGACTTCTTTCATAAAACTATATTCTCTTATAAAAAGAATTCTATTGAACACTGCATTCTAGCAATAATAAATCGTTCAATGTTGTCAACATGCTGAATACAAATCATTTTGAAAGTGAAATACAAAATTGACTTCATGAGCCTCTAATGTATGCAGCCACATTTTAATATTAGATAAGTATCTTATGAGGTCTTTCATTCCTTAAAAGATATTCCTCTCTCGAGAGAAAATAAATAAAATGCACAAAAATATGGAGCTACCTCGGCTTTGTTGATGATCATTAAAGTTTCTTGGCTCTTGAGTACCAATAATCGACTTATATAGCATCGTAAAGCTTTCTAACTCAGCAATGCTCCCAAGTTTAAGAATCTTCATAAATGCACCCATCGATCAAAAAAGCCACAAGAAAGAACTAGGGCTCGATGATATTCGAAGCAGCAAATTTCTATACATTTTTTAGTCATTAAATTCACAAGAGGGGAATCTTTCATTTACTGCTGAGCGGGAGTGAAATCTATTTAAGGGATAAAGCATTTATAATCTTCCTTCGAAGGATTT
Organism: Latrodectus hesperus; assembly: GCA_037975125.1. Lineage (NCBI taxonomy): Eukaryota > Metazoa > Arthropoda > Arachnida > Araneae > Theridiidae > Latrodectus > Latrodectus hesperus. The sequence continues at coordinate 216,501 of JAJQOW010000018.1, read as the reverse complement.
TTTTACCTCTCGTACATTATTTCTTCATCATTGTTTCCAGATACTTCTCAATTATTGGTGTTTTGCATTTTTGACTTCCCTTAAGCGAATAATAAATAAATGATAGTTTATAAGAAATTTACAGGTTATTTCTAAGGAAGAGAGAATGAGCTATAATCAGCTTTCAAATGAAAAATTAGTGTAAACACGATAAGGTGGCTTCTATAATAAAATATAATATTATTATTTACATTTTAATATAGCCAAAATATATTTTATTTTTTTGGCGTATGATATTCAAAATTACTCTATTATATTACGATTGAAAAATAATTATAGCCTAAAAATGTACCTAATCAATCAAAAAGCGTCAGTTCCACTATGCTTAGTTTTGCAAATATATATATATATATATATGTGATGTGTGTGTGTGTGTGTGTGTGTGTGTGTGTGTGTGTGTGTGTGTGTGTGTGTGTGTGTGTGTGTGTGTGTGTGTGTGTGTGTGTGTGTGTGTGTGTGTGTGTGTGTGTGTGTGTGTGTGTGTGTGTGTGTGTGTGTGTGTGTGTGTGTGTGTGTGTGTTCAGGAAATAAAATAAGATTAATTCAGAGTACTTGATTTGCATGTTTCGTTACTTTTTATATAAAAATTACATATAATAAAAATTTATTTATATAACTTTATTTTAGATATGTTAAGCTAAAATAAATATAAAAGCTTCTCTTATTTATGATTGTTTCTAAATGAATGATGTTATATCAACTTGATTAATTCTAACATATAATGATGAAGCTTTAAAATATTTTCAAAGTTATCAGTAAATACATATTTAAGAAAATACTTTCTTTCAAATAAATCAAAAATATTACATTTATATGCATTTAAAAATAACGCATGTTTTAAAATGTTAGAAAGATTAAATAAAGAAAAGGAAGGCGAAATATCTGCTTAAAATATAACTTACATGATCTGGCTATTTTGAAAGCATCTGGACTATCGATAACATCTATAACAGGTTCTACTTTAAATCGAGCTTGAGAGTCGTTGGTATTGTGAAGATGTATTGCAAATCTAAAAGCTGATTGTTGCTCTTCTGTGTTTGGAGTGAAAATAGCACCTGAAACGATAAATATGGTATTATATTATGAGTTTATATACACACTCGCATATAAATAATATCGCATCATATTTTTAAATACGAGGTTTGTCCAGAAAATACGTATAAAAGTTGAATAATATCTTTATTTTACTGTTTGCAGTCACCGCCAGGTGGCACTACTGATGTAACCAATCCCATCAACGCTCAGTTTGAGTCAGACCACTCTGTGTAAGTAGGACTGTGCGGCTGCTTGTTGAAAGTTGCCCTTTTTCACCTGCCGTCGGCATGGAGCTCTCTCTGATTGAGAAACAGAACCAGAGAGTGATCGGAAATTTTTACGTTGAAGTTTTGACACGTCTCAGAGCTCGTGTGGCCCAAGTTCGACCGGGTTTGGCAAAAGGAGGCAGGTGGATGCTTCATAACGACAATGTGCCCGCTCACACGTCGTTCGTTGTGCGTGACTTTTTGGCTCGAAGCTCAGTCACTGATACAGATCACCCGCCTTATTCACCCGATTTATCCCCTTGTGATTTCTTCTTGTTCCCTAAATGCAAAATGGTGCTTAGGGGGCGGCACTTGGGAGATGTGGAAGGCATCAAGTCAGAAACGACACGGCAACTGAACAGCATCACAACTAAAGACTTTCAGCAATGTTATTAACAGTGGAAACTGCGTTGGCAGAAGTGTATCTCGTCTCAGGGTGAGTACTTTGAAGGAGACCATATTGTAATACCTGATTAATTTAAAATAAAGTTATCATTCAACTTTTATACGTTTTTTCCGGACAAACTTCGTATATGAACATTCATTTTGTATTTTAATATATTAAAATATCAGAGTCTCGTAAAAAAATTAATTGGCTTGCGTTTTTTATTTCAGTAACTAGTAAGATTTTATTAATAACATCATCCATAAATATTTAACAAATTAAAATTAGTTTAAAAAACAGAAATGAATAAATTTTAAGGAAATGCAAAGATAGTTGAATGTAAAAAACTTTTAAGAATTTGAAAATGGCATAAACTAACAAAAAATATATCTTTAATGAATTGTCTTACATTTACTAACACCATATTTTAGTCAAATATTGTTATTTGTTTTGAATGATAAAAAGGATATGAATCCATAATGAATAAAAATTGCATATTAATCCAATTATACATATTTATTGCAAAATTATTCAATTGGTATCATTTTTGAAATATGCAAGTAAAATCAATTTCTGGCAAATGACACATTGGAGGAACGGAATTATCTTATATTGCTGTAAATATTTTTCTTTACAAATTAAGTTTTCAAAAACCTACATATATTTTTGATTATTATCACATTCTTATTCTTAAAAACATCCCGTTCATAATCAAAAATTTATTTGAAGAGTGCAAATCATTATAAATTCTTTAAGGCGTATATCCAAATTTATGTAATTTTCCATGTACTTAAAAATAGGTAATATTCGGCTAAAATAAGTTAACTGAACTTTTATTTAATAAAAGCTGATATGAAGAAATTTTAATCTGTAACATTACAACAGTGTTTTTGCTTTGTGATACTTTGTATAACACCTGATATAAGTAAAAAACGTTCAAGGTAACACAAAATTAAAATAAAGAATTATTTTTTCATTTAATTTTTCTTTTGACTGAGGAGAAAAAATATTCCCCCTCGAATCTACACCAAATTCAGCAACGAAAACAAACATTTGTTGTATAACAAATTAATATTGCGTGAGCAACAAGTCACCATGAAATGACCATTAAATATGTAGTTCTTACTCACTCAAAAGTGAATTATAGTGATTAATAAATAATAATAATCACTTACCAAAACTTTTGTCGAAATCATTTATCATTTACCCTGTAAACATCACTTTTATTTGAAACATCATCCTTTTTGTTGAGTACGTTTGCATTAATAATGTCATGTCAAACGGAAATTATCATGTAAATATCAAATTAATGGAAAAGAAAATGAATGAAATCAGTAAATATTTAATTGCTTCCCAGATGAAACACAAATAAAAACTTCATGCTTAATATTTAAGGAATTTATAGAAAATACTTTCTGGTAACAAACTAAATATTGTATCACACAATATAATTGTTACATATTGGATCATATATTAGAAAGATTGAATACATTATAGATTATTTAAAATACATTGAGTTCGCTGAGGAATTATGATGAATGATTTTTTTTTCTAGTAATAAAATTCATCCAATATTTAATGGAACTTCACACATTTTAAACTATAAGCGTTTTTATAAAGTATACAGTTTACAAATTACTTACATTAGTGACTTCCCCCAATGTTGTGATTAAAAATATTACAATTTATTAGTGACTCAACTTACGCTTTATAGAAGGTTTGATTTAAATCATATAAATCAAGCAACTCAAATTTTTAAATAATGAAAAGCAAACGTATTTACAGTAATCAAACAGGTATATAAATTTAAAAACGTAAGTATGCATTGAAAAACTCTTAGAGTTTTCTTCATTTTCAAAATTTATGTAATTATTACCGTTACATCTTTTGAATAAATGCATTGAGGGAAAATATATTAATGTTTCTTATTATTTGTCCCTCGTGAATTTATATATATATATATATATATATATATATATATATATATATATATATATATATATATATATATATATATATATATATATATAGGTTCTGTTAATCAAAGTTTTCTTCTTTTTTTTGATTTAGCATTTTAATAGCTCTAGTAAAATTACAAAGTCTAATTATGAAAATGTAAAATAGACTGATATAAAAACAGATTATTTTAATAAAATGATTAAAGTAAAGGCCAGCCACTTAAATGAGGGAGAGGATATTAAATATGGTTAATGTCTAGTATGATCGTTACAAATTACAATGTGAGATAAATGTTTTATTAAGACATTTATTCATTCACTAATTTACGATATACGATAAACTAATTATCTACTTAGAGAAACTTATTTTATAGAAACAAAGAAAAGAAGCAAGTCATAAATATATTGGTTACAATGTAATGGAAAAATATGAGTTTATACACGATTCCTATTCTCCAGGATAAACATATCAAGGTGTTTTTTATTAATAAATAACATATAATATAAACCTAATACGCATTATAAAATCTATTTCCATATTAATAAAAATTTTTTGTTCCACAAGAAGATCTTTATTTATACTTAGTTAATGTTATTAAATATTGTAGATTACCAATTATATATATTGAAAGCTTTTATATTTTGAAGGAAACTTAGAAAAGAATTTTTTCGTAACCTCAAAAAACACCTTACTTCAATTTCCGTCTTAATTGAAAATATATAATTTCCATTTAATGAAAAAAAATTTTTGCATTCGGTTATATTTTCTTATAATTAATTGAGCAAAAATAGTTTTTTTTATGTAGACTGTTAAAGAACTCCATTCCATTGAATTGATAATCGCACAAATGGAAGAAAATGGTTAGAAAATGTTGTTAGTACATATTATTCAGCAAAGTATATTTTCTACCTTTCACAGAGACTTCCGATGCAATCTCCTTGATGAAACTCAGATAGTAATCATTGATTGAAATTGTGTCACGTGCTTTTCCAAACTATTCTCCTCAATTCTCAGTTATTTGGTAAATTATTTGTTATTTATTATTTGATTAGGAAATTATAGAAGCAAAAATAAATATTTAGTTTTTTTATACTTTTAATAATTGAAGGGCTCTGTTTACAGGCACCATTAATTTAAAAAAAGGCGTTATCTTATTATGAGACAACAAATATTAGGTTTTAAATTTATATATTGACAAACAATTATTATTAGTGTAAGTGAATAAAAGCAAACATAACTTTTCCGATTGTGAAATTTCAGCTACATTAATAAGGGATATTTAATGAATTCTATTTCACTGCAAAAGCTAAAATATTAACTCCTCATTGTAAAAGTATTTTTATTATATTTTGTCATTAGTACCTTTATGTTTTGATATAAATCTAAAATGAATCTTATTGGTTGCTTCATAATTATTATAATTTTTTTATTATCCTAAACATTTTCTTGGTGTTTTTTTTCAATAAATGTAATAATATTTTGAAAATAAAATAGAAAGAATAAAGCAAATGAAATAAAAACTGCAGTTTTTCATTCATAATGTTATTATAATTATAGTCAGAAATCTGTTATACATATATTCGACATGGGAAAATTACATTTGAAGTAATAATGTCCAACTGGACGTATAATATTGTTTTGTTATTATAATCAACCTTAATAACACTGTATGAGAAATATTTGAATTTCATTACTTATTCTGATTATTAAAATATTATGTTTTACAAATTTCATTTTTGAAACAGTTATTAGAGTTATACACTGAATTATTAATAATTTTAATTCTTATATTTTCCGTTCATAAGTGTCTGAGTTATATTTTATAAAAATAATTCATTTTATAATATGCAAAATTATGCATTAAAATGTCATTATAAAAATTACACCTGTTATGAATTATGTTAAAGGTTTGTTTATTAAACCCAATCCTACATTCTTTATAAAGTTTATAGAAATGTACTATAAATTACATTACATATTTATTCACTATAATTTCATTGGTGATTAAATTTTGAGTAGTAGAAATAAAATATAAAATTAATAATTTGTGTGATTATTTCCAATAACTAATATAAATAATGGTATTAGTAAAAGAGACAGACTGTTTTATTACAAAAAACATAGTTTATTATGCTTCCAGCATAAATAAGATTCATTGTGACAAAAAATAATTTCACTTTTTTTCTGTATCAACAAATATTTTACAGTAAACTTATTTTTAAGAGAATATAGTATAAAATAATTAAGTACACAATTCAATTTCAGTTTTATGCAACAAGCATTTCACATACATAAATTGCTAAAAAGAAATGAATAGTCTTAAAATATTTCATTTTTAGAAATGCAAATTTTTCACAGCGAAATCCAAAAATCGTGATGATTTCCACAAAAGAAAGTGCTTTCTTTTTTTCAATATAAATTGGATTTTCTTACCAATGCAAATTACTTTTTTCCTGCCTTGCATTTTTTGAAATTCGCTAAATTTATTAATCGACTATGTTTCAAGTGGGAATAGATTTGTGCCTGATATTCTGAAGAAAATAAATGATTATTAAAGATCTACGCTTTAATATGATCTTCGCTTGATGTATGAAGTACTTTTGAAAATATTTTGTACAGAGTTAAGAGAATTTTTAAATGGCACATTTTGGTATATGCAAATAAAAAGAAAAGAAAAAAAGTAGTGAATGGACTATGCCTTTAAGCAGCGAAATATATAATAATATTATATTGCTCATTATTGCATGTATCAGATAATTTGCATCATACTCATAGCTATTGAATAATATAGTTTTAGTAAAACAAAAATCAAAGAAAACTGCAATATAAATTTCACGACAAAGCATTTTTAGGACTTTTTTTCTAAAATAACAGAGCTTTAACTTTTATCTTTTTTAATATTTTATCTAAGATATTAAAAGTGCTTAAAGTATTTTGTGCAAGTTCTCTAAGAATTTATTTTTGCATGAAAGTAAAAATTACAAAAAAATAAAGCAATAATTAAATAAAAAATATTTAATAAAATTATTTTCTAGTAATCACAACAAAAAAAATCATTTAAGTTCTTACAAGAAAGTTTATACTGAATTCATGGAATAAAAGAGTAAAAAATTGATAATAATGACTAATTTTTTCCTGATCGGCTAAGATCGTATCTATTAACATTACTTTCAAAAGAAAATCTTTGTTATTTCATAAACTTTTCCAATGTATTAATAAATTTTATTATGGGATCATTTATCTAAATAAGAAATTACTACAAATATAAAAAAGAAAAAAAAAAGAAAGAAATCTAAGAATAATAAAAACACTGTAAAAATTTACCTGTTTTATAATGTATTTAAAATGACATATAGGTTTAGTATTTTGTTGCTTAAAACTAAAATTTTCTAGTTAAAAAATTACATTTTTAACCAATTGGTAATTCTAAATAATGTGTATTAAATTATACAGGATAAACTTTTGAGAAAAAGTACTGTAAATAATTTTTGTAAGAAAATTTGAAATGTAAACCTTTTAAAGGTGTTTCAAAATGTAACAAAGTATATTTATTAAATAGTAATCCAAGCAAATAAAATAACTGCAATTTATACATTTGCATTTTATTATAGCCTTACCAAATTACCTATATGTCGTTTTATAGCCACATATTTAAAGTAAGCAATAGGAATAATATGAAATAGCCTAAAAATATGAACAATGGTGAATAAAAAATCCTTTCACAAATTTGAAATAGTGGACTTAAATTTAACATACGCTCTCTCCGTAATTACAACCTAAATTTTCTGATTAAAAAATGCCAACTATTATTCAATACAATTGTTTCCAATTTCAAATGAAAATTTGGTGATTTGCGATTAAATGTCAGCTCAGTTTTTTCCAAACTGTGTTTAATGTGCCTTAAGATATTTTAAAAATTTTACTGCATCTTTAATATTAAAAATATAATAAATCCATCCCACATATTTTAAATTACAGCAATATTCCTTTAATGAAATTTTTGAAATTAAATTTTAATGAAATTCTCCTTGAAGGAATATTTTTGCGCAATCAAAGCAAAACTCCTACACATTATTGTTAACATACAACTCAAATATAGAAAGATGGGAATATGTTATAACCTATTACTAAAACAAAACTTCATTAACATTATTATTACATATTAAATGCTTTTACAGATATAAATGATTAACTTAAAGTTTATTTTATATTTTACAATTAAACTACATGGTGAATTGCGAATTTCACAAAATCATCAATCATTTTTAGTCACAGACGTTTAATTTTTCTTATACATTAATTGTTTATTAATAATAATTAATTGTATTTGTATTTTAAGTATTTTATTAATACATCATTTTATTTTATTACATATACGCATTGAATTATTGTATTACATTTTACTATAAGTATATTATTTAGAGCTTACTGATAATGTGAAATTTGCAATATAGTGTAACGTTGATGTTAAAAATGTTAAACCTTTGCTAAGTATTTGTTAAAATGTTTTAAAATCATTGTTTACTTCTTTTATAATTTATGAAGTATTAAACTCAGACAACTAACATAAGCATTATACGCGAGAAGATTTGAAAAAACATTGAAAATTTCCAAAAAAAATCACTTAAATCTATTTTAGTGATAAATAAGTCAAATTTATTTGCATGCTCTTAAAATACATATAAATAATATGTAAATAAACATACTTAAAATGTTTTATATTTATTATAAAAATATTATTTTCCCTCAAATTTAACGGATGATGTTTAATAACTGGGAGTTATTTATTTGAAAAATTATTTGCAAGTATGATACATTTTTTCATATTTTTATTAATATATAAATATAGGTTTTATTTTTCATAACAACAAATTTACAAATTTAATGAATAATCTAGAGTTTGCATTTAAATAAATTTAATCATAAAAATAACAGTTAAAATTATGAAAAAGATTAAATATATTTTTGGGACTATTTTTATAAATGTATTATTAAATAAACTATAAAGCAAAGATAAACTGAAATTATTTATTAAAGAGTTAAATACAGAAAGAAATTTTTATTAGAATTGAATTTTATGAATAACATTGTTTTTTATTGTTTCCTATTATTTGGATTTTAAACAAACTAACAAATTCACAGCTTTAAAAATTAATAAAGAAATAATCTATTTTTTCAGACAGTGAGTTAAATTTATTTATTTCTAATTATGCATCAAAAATGTGCTTAGAAACTTTGAAATAAATTAGTATCTATTGAATATAATGATATGTATGATTTTTAATACTTATATTTTAATTATTTTATCTGAAACGTATAAAGATAATTTAAATTATTGCAGGTGAAATTTATTTAAATTTTATAAATGTCTAAGTTAGAGGTAATATACCATAGATTGTATTAAAAATAAAACACATATTATTAAAAATGCGTAAAATTTCCTTATTTGATATATTTATTATTTTTAAAAATTACTTTTAATTAGTTATTTGGATTAGTTTGCATTTTATTATTTTTAATACCAGTAAAAATGTACATATTGAATGCAAATTTCAGCTCGGAAATCTTTTATTCTAAGCAATATAGCAGCTTGTCCTTCCACTATTTTAAATACTCTAATATTATAATGGGTAATTAATATGATGTATTATGTAAAATATAAGCATTTTTTTATCTAATATTGATTATTCCTGTGAAATATAATTAAATTTCATTTGCATGTACAATATACTTATATTTATAATTGTAATTATAATGTTCATTTATATAAAAATAAAAATTGTTTCATTGATTCCCAATAGTTAAGTAATTAGTTAAGGTGCATATTGATACAGCAGAAATATTAAATATGTAAAACTCATTTTATGAGCAATATTTTCCAACCAATTTTGTTATCATTTCTCAAGGAATTTTAAATAAAAAAGAAATTAAATATGCTACATCAATTTGAAAACTTAATGGAAATTACTTATAATGTACTTAAAAATACATAATTTAAATAAATGAAGAAATGTTACATTTGCATTGAAGCAAGTTTAACAAGATAATATTATCTGCAGAAAATATTTATTCATGAAATAAATAATAAATAATTTATATTGGTACGTTAAAATATTAAATGAATTTTCAGTCAATGTTTAATATACGACATTTAATGAACTGAAAAAACGTGAATCACATGTTTTTCACTACAATTTTCTTTAAAACATTTATAATTTAATTTAAAGTAATTTGAATTTTCTGAAAATTATATTGACATTTTAAATTAATTTATCTAAGTCAAATATTTGAACCATTTAGAACTCGGAAGAATTTTAATTGTATCTTAAACAATCTTCTAATTATTTCAAAATTGAGAAAATACTTAATGCAAAAACATTAAAGTATGTTAACTACATGAATATAATAAACATAGATACTTTCTAACACATTTAACTAAAATAAATATTATCATGCAGAAGAAATTATGCGCTCAATTATATCTAAAAGAAAAGCAAAGTTTTATTTTGATAATATATGGACTCATAAATACGTACATCAGGGAATATTAATCTTTATAAGTAAACGTGACTTCTTTACTTTAATCTATATTCATAATAAAGGTAAAAAAATTAAATTGTTAATCCTTTCATTTCAAACGATGTAGAAATATAAGCAGAAGAGAATGAAATACTTTCATAAAATTTCTTATGACAAAGCTATTAACTTGTAAAGCATAGAAAGATAAATATTCTTCTGCATGCAATTATTTAAATATTTAATATCTAATAATAATTTCATGAAAAATTATTCTTATTTTTATACAACTTCTGGAAAAATACTAAACGGAAAATACCATTGTTGATTAGCTAAAACAAAAACAAATAAGACTTTTTCTAATTATTTTTCATTTATAATTAATTATCTGAATTTGTATTACAAAATTAAACAAAAATATAATATTACAAAATTAAACAAAAATATAACATTACAAAATATTACTCTCAATATATTTAGTTACCTGAAATTTTTATACTAGATAATTAAACGAAAGTATACTATTACAAAATCCTTATCACAATATATTTATATTTGAAATTGATTATTAAAATTGACGTCTCCTAGAAATCTTTTTATCCAAGTTTTAATGACGACAAATTATGAGAATCATTAAAAAAATTGACAAAAATCCATTTCTTGTTAAGTCATATTTTCTATAGGGGCTTTCATACATTTTTAAATTTCATTATTTTATGTGTTCAATGATAGGTAGAAATAAACTCTTGGGTGTATTTTGGTAAAACATTTTTAGTCAAATTTCTTAAAATATATAGAGCACCTTTAAATCTTAAGAAAGTAAAACATTAATTATTAAAAACAATTTTACATTGTTGAAATTATTTTTAATTAGTGCTTTCATATTTATTTCAAAGTTCATTATATTTATATACACACTGTTATGTAAAAAAAGCTCTTTCATGAATATTTTCAAGAAAAATTTTTAGTCAGTTTTAAAATCTAAATTTAAAGTTTGATCACAGCCTTGTTAGCTGTTATGATACAAGTATCGTACTGAAAGCTTTTTTTTTGATGCTTAGAAACTTCATTGCTTGATTTTAATATCAACTTTATTTTCATTTTGGGTATTCATTTAAAGGGATAAGCAGAAAAGTTAAAATGTAATTAATTTTCATAAGTAATTAATTTATTACACTAATAATTAATTCCTTTCTTACCAATAGGAATCTTTTCAGGTACTGGTCTCACCAGTGCCAAGATACAAGTAAAACATAACAGCTTCCACGTCAGAAACATCCCCTTCATTTTAAGTAATTTTCATATTTGAAAAAAATTACATCTTTGGCCTTTTAAACTTGACAGTTGTTATCTGCTTTTTTTTCTCTCATGACCTCAAAGTTCTTTAATTTTTTCTCATTTGACCAGCATCGTCCCACTGTGGACACTTACTCTACAAAACTAAAGATATGACCATCGGCTTCCTTCACACTTTCGGCCTCTTTTGGAAGATGCGGCGAGCGAGAGAAAACGGGCTTAGGTTCTCCGCTTCAGCATCAACTGAATGGGATGGGCAATTCGCGAACAGGTTAGAGACTGCGCACTCTCTGTCCCCCCCTCTCTCATCGCCAAGTCAGAAGGCTACACAAGGGAAAAACGTGCTCCAGTTATTCGCGCCAGTAATTCAAGCGTTTCCGTAAAGTATCTCGCGTACCAATGTGCTTTTACGCACTGCCGGTATTCTCTTACTATACTGGAATTGCAATGGAGATCGCAATAATACTTAGCAGTAAAAATCCAAGAAACTTTAGCATTTATTCAGTTAGTGCTATTTGGTGTCTAATTGGAATTACCATTATTTGCTTAAATACCATGCATGAAGTATATAAATAATATGCCTAAATAAATGCAGTGTGTAAATAATTGTATGTTTTGATAATGAAGTACACAAATGTTATCATTAAATAGTTCCAAACACATAAAATTTCATCGCTTAAGTGTAGGTTTGGACAAAAGTATATCTGAAATATTTCATCGGTTTTAAAGACGCGCGAAAGAAATTTAATATCTCATTTTTGATTATATATTTTAGTATATAAGTTTATATAAGTTTTAATCACACAATGAAACTAATATCAATTTTTTGTCGTAAAGTATTTACTTACAATTGATAAAAAATTTTTAAGCACTAAATTTCAGATAAATTTCCAGATAAATTTTACAATTAACTTAATAAATAGTAAAATAACATATTGCAATGTATATATTGAAGTTTAGTAAAACATTTTATTTTTAAATCTTCATTAAAAATTAGTTGATTTAAAACAAAATTCAATTATATTTATAAAAATATGTTTTCAGCTTTATTTCAATAGTTTATCAGTACACTTGTACTGAGAAATAATAATATAAATTTATTAATTAATGCTTAAGGAGTTTTGTGCATGGTTAACACAATGAATATTTCAATACTGTAAATAAAGTATCTGTAACTTATTGAAAATTTAGCTAAACTATATTTGCTAGGGAAGAAAAGTATTAATGATTGTAATATATATAAGATTTGTAAGTTACATATGTTTTGAAAATATATTTTTCTAAAGATTCATAAGTAATGTAAATATTGTCATTTATAATTTCAATAGTAATATTTCATAATCATTGAATAATCAAAGACTTGTAACATTTTATGACTTAATCCTCTTTTCCATGATTATTCATAAGTATTTATTTCGTAAATTTATAAGTTGATCCTTAAAGTAAACTATACAAAACTTTTCCTTCATATTCTATACATAAAACTTTCAGATATATTAGTTCTCTGGAAAATGTTGTCACTTTATTTATATAGTGAATATTTAGTCTTGAAAGTTTACTATAAAACTAAACACAATGATAAAACTGGTTTCTTTAATACAAGCATCACACATTAGTTTTTCTTCCTTTTTAATGATATATGACTTACTTAAACCTATTAAATTTTAAAGTGTCCTTTATTCTAACGTATATTAGATAATAACTGTAATTAAGAATGCAATAAATTTTTCCAATAAATTATTTGAATGAAATTTCAATTCATATTTTATGGATGTAATTTTTATCTATGATTTCTTAATGAACAAAGCATAAATACTCTGAGAAATATGTTCGGATGATAATATCAGCCTAATCTTTTTATTAAAACAATTTTAATTTTAACTTCATGCAAAATTACAATTTATATCTTGTTTTATAGTAATTGTTACTTATGGGTTTTCTTTATGTCAACTGATTATAAAGTATATGACTGATTATGATCGCTTTGTCAACTAAGTCTTTAAGAAAATCAAATTTGATATATAACCATGTTCGCTATTAAATGTATATTCAGTAACATTAAGATAAAAAATATTAAATTTATAAACTTATAAAAATTTTAAATAATTCCTTAATACTCACTCTGAAAACGTAACAAAAATTTTGAACTTCAAATATATAGTGATATTTAAAAAAAACTGATTATTTTTCCATTCCTATAGAAAGTATATACAAAAAATTGATTCAGCAAACTAGAGAAACATTTGTCCTTTCTAATTAAAATCAATCCCAAATATAATATCATGAAATTCCTTTTTCCAATTAGAAATATGTATCTAAGAGCATACATAGGTGATTTTTCCACGTTTCTCAAAAGGTCGCGTGCATTTTAGTCAATTAACAACGCATTATATATGTTGGCAAATATACCCCATAAATTTCCTTTATTTCAGTTCATATTGAAGTAGGTTATAAAATATTAAATAATCTTAAAACATAAGTACTCAATGCTCTAAACAACATAATTTGCTTCCTTCATAAAATTCTTTTAACAAATTTCTACATAGAAAATGAATGGTTCTTCTCTTAAATCCTTATACATTCTTATGAATATTTCATAAATTATAAAAAATTTTAAATCTTCTCACTGCTTTAATATTTTAGAAATACTTATATAGCTACATATTATGTTTTCAGTAATGTGTTTGATATATATGTCTGACTTTACCTGAGTTATATTCATTTAACTTTAGTGAGCTCTAAGAAATTTATTAAAGTGACAATAAAATATGAAATAATAAAGTTATTTATCACTTTCTCTTTTTTCATGCTGATAAATAAATTAACATTTTGATAAAAAAAGTATGAACCTAATAAATTAGATATGAATAAAATAAAGTAATCAAAATGCATTATAAAATTAAAGAAATGAATTGATAAATTTGGAAAAGGAGACATTTCAGGATAAAATATAGTCTGCATTGCACTTGATGTGGCATCATAAATATGATTATTACTAAAAACTCTAATGTTATTTATTCTATAATGAAAAATAAATAAATTGTTACAAAACGCAAAATATTTTATCTTAGATTTTTATCTAATTAAACTAAACAATTTAAATTATGCATTTCCCTATTAAATATAATTTATAATTCAAATACATGTTTTCAGGTTATGAATAAAGCCACATATATCATTTCCAGTCCTAAGGCTTAGTTTTTTAAATAAATCCCAAGTGTAATGTAGTGTCATCTAACTACAATTTGTCTAATTTTCCAAAAGTCAGATGAAATGAAAATATGAAAACTTTTCACAAAAAAGAGAATTTTCACAATTCTAACCACTCATAAAAAGAGGTTGCATTAATATTTCATTCAGCTCTGACAACTCACGTATATAATTAATGAATGAACAACGCACGAAAGTTGCAGTATATTCCTATGAAAAACGGAACTTTTGCCATTTGGAAGGCAAGCCATTTGTTATGTTTGTAACTGCCAAACCTCCAGGGAAAAGAAAACATATAGGGGAAGAAAGGTATCAGAAAAATAAAATACAAATCACTAACCGGTAAGTAATAAAAGGAAAAGTATTTATCCCAATAATCTCAAGCTGTTACCCCTCGAATATATTGGAGTCTTAAAATATCTCGTGTTGTGAGATATTTCTATTGGTTTTGGTTACTTTCAATCAATACTAAATCCATTACTTTATATTTTACATGTTTTTATTTACGTTTCTTTTTATTACTTCAAAGAAACTAGATAGTTTCCTTGATATATAAATATTAGTTGTGCAGTATATCTAAAATTAGAGAAAATATATCTAAAACATTATTGGATAGCAGTAAAATGTTTGATTTTTCTTTTTGATTTCTCAAATAGCTTCCTTTCCTTTGAAACATATTGATATTTAAAACTGAAATAAATGCATTTAAATTGTAAATTAAGATGCATCTATAATCTTCAAAGTATGATTTATTATAAAATAAAATAAATATTTGATACATATATTTATGATGTTTTCTGATTTATTAAATTCTATATAAAATAAATTCCAAATGATTATTTAAAAAAAATTTGAATTAATATAAATAGCTCTGCCATACTGACTGATTTGGTATTTATTAACTCTTTTAAATTGAAATTCAAAATTAACAAATAACTATTTAATATACACTGCTGGACAATTGCTAAGGATGGATAACACTATCATCCATAGCAACCACAAAATGAAAGGAAGCAAAATGTGGAAAATTAGAATAAGTGCGGGATAAAGTAAGAAGATGTATGCGTATGCAAATTTTTTTTCACGTCTGTTCATCATGTGATAGCGTTCATAAGAGCTTTAAAGGTTTTGACGCGTGTGGACAGTTGTTTCAAGTCAAAGTTTTACAGGAAATATTTAATAGACGAACTTGAAATTGTTGGCATGTCTTCCCGACATCACTTACATGATTTTATGCGTGGCCGAATTATTGGAAAGATCGAAGAAGGGCGAAAATTAACAGCTGTTGCCAGGGAGTTCGACATCGCTCACAGTGTGGTTTCACGGCTGTGGAAGTCATTTAAAAGTACTGGAATGTGTAGTAGGTGGAACGGGGGAGGTCGTGTTAGAAGTAAGACGCCTGCAGAAGACAGATATATCGTCCTATCAGCAAAAAGGAACAGGCGCACCACAGCTCAGCATGTGGCAAATCAGTTTCTTGCTGGCTAAGGAAAGCAGATCTCCCGAAATACTGCTGCCATACGTTTGAGGGGAGGAGGACTATATGCCCGCAGACCTGTAGTGTATGTCTCATTGACCAGATAACACCGTAATGTCCGTTTGCAATGGTGTCGTGAGCATCGCAATTGGACTGAACAGGACTGGGCATGCGTACTATTTTCAGATGAGAGTAGGTTTAGTCTGTCATCTGATTGTAGACGCCAACTGATCTGGCGAGAGAGTGGTACTGCTTATCGTCCAGAAAATATCCAGGAAAGGAACTGATATCCGGCATGCAGTGTCATGGTGTAAATCGGCATCATGATCAATGGCCGCACGCCCCTACATGTGGATGTGAATGGGACTATGACGGGCCAATGATACATTAATGAAGTTCTACTTCCTCTTGTTCGTCTTTTCCGTGGTGCTGTCGGTGATAAATTTGTTTTTATGGATGATAACGCAACATGTCATCGAACACTCGCTGTTCCAGATTGTCTAGACAATGAGGGTATTCAACGCCTCGTATGGCCATCACGTTCTCCAGATCTAAACCCCATTGAAAATGCGTGGGATGTTTTGGGGAGGCAAGTTGCTGGTCGAAACTATCCTCCGACAAACAAGAACACCCTCATCCGTGCACTCCCAGAGGAATGGGATAAATTGCCTCAACAGCTGCTGTGATAATGTTGTGAAAAGTATGATATGACGTGTGGAATGTTGCATCACACTCCATGGTGGAAATATACCGTACTGATTCCCTATTTTCAAGGTGCCTGCTGACTAATAGATGCATTGTTCAATTTTTCCGTATGCAGCATCAAATGAATATTTTTTTCTTTCAGATGTTTCACAGCCTTTGTACTTTCAAGAACAATACATATTCTTTATTCTAATGTCCGAACAGTGTGGCAACTATATTTTATCCTACTAGGCCTAATGTCTCGCTTAATGTAATGCTATATTGCAATTTGTGATCCGTCCTTAGCAATTGTCCAGCAGTGCATAATTCTTAACATATCTTATGTTTTTTTTAATATTTTATAGAATATTTCATATAAAGTACTTATTATGCTCAAAAATATCATATTGACTTTTATCCTGCATGTTCAACTATATATTTATTTTATTCACGTACATCACATTAAAGTAGTCCATCTCAGCATAAGATTAAATTATCTTAGCAATATTAGGCATAGCAATATAAATATACTTAATCCAGTTTAGGAAAATTCTTCATCATTCTGTTCTACACATGTAAAGACAATTAGGAACATAATAGCCAATTTTGTTTATTATTTAATTATTTTTAAACTTACTTTTTGAGGAAAAATATTCTTATAGGATTGGTCTTTGTGATGACACAAAACTCGTAATTTGAGGATAAGCTTTCATGTAACACTGTTGTTATTATCCTCAATGGTGGTCAGGAATTTTACACATCCATGTTTAGACCTTCTGTATGGGGACCTAATCTTAAGAAACCATTGTAATAAATTAAATGCTAAAATTGATTTATTACGCACAAAGTTGGATAAACATGTTAAAATGTTACATGATAAATTTCAACTATCTTGTAATCAACATGATAAACTGTCCCGCTTTTATTCAACCTATAATTCTACACCTAATTCTTCTGCATAATTATTGGTGGTTATTAATTTAATTGCTTCCTTTTCATTTTTATCAAATATTGTTAAAATTGTCAACAAAACACTGAAAGATAAGCGAGTAATTAGTAGATAAGCGGCAGAGGAAATAAGCTCTTACATTAAATATATCTCCATCATTTCAATGCATAGCCCAACTCACTAGTGTACGATAGCGTAATGGGTATAAAAATTAGCAAATTAGCTCAAAATCATAAGCTGTATTTAGATACCTTTTGAAATTGCAATGATGAAAAAAAAATCTGAATGAATCACTAAATGTGCTGATTTTGAAATTTAAATGACTGATAATAAGAATGATTTTTTCCTTCATAACAACAAAATACATTTTAGCAAATGTAATTTTGTATCAACATTTATCGCTTAAATTTCTAAATAAGCATATGAAATATATAATATGTTTCAAATAAAATGTTATTGAAATTGTTAAAACAAATATTTCATGTATTTTTAAAATTGTGGTAGTATCTAAAGAATAAAGTAAACTATTGCTTCCTCACATGTATAGATGCTAAAACTACAAACATAAAGGCTTTGAAGCATTTAAGTATCTGAAAACACAGCTTTATATGTATATTAAATATATTATGTAAGCGTCGAGTTTTTTTAATTTTTTTTTATTTATTTATTTATTTTTTTTGTATTTTATATTAATTTTCCAAATGATTCACTCACAGACAGAATTAAGATACAGTTAAATTTTTAATGATTTCTTGAAATAATGTCATATGATTTTTACATATTTTCATATATTTTATAGAGATACTTAATACTTTTTCCTTAGTACTTTATACTATAAATGAAGCCTAATGTATTGAAATAAATCTATGTGAACTAGAAACCAAATCTAAGATTATATTGCTGCATCTGATTCAAGATACTTGAACTGGCTATAAATATATTTGAGAAAATTATTACCAATTTATATCATCATTCAGAATAACATTATAAAATGTGTGTATAAATTTGAAATAGCATTAAACAGTTTGTGGCATCTCGGTGAATTCAAAACAATCTGGATTATTTCTGATTTCTTTTTTTAGAACTAAGCAATAAAAAATCATCAATTTCCTCTATGTTTTTTCAATAATAATGGTTCTGTATGAAAACTAGATTATATATTCAGCTATCAGCCACTCTCACCATAAATTTATTAACATTTACATTTATTTTTTTTTCAGATTTATGTCAGGGTATTTTGTGTGTACATAAATTATTTGCATATATTTTATTCTGTGGGAAAAATGTATTATCATATTTAATATTGCATCATCTCTATAACACTCGACACATACACAGACCAAAGGAAATATCTCTTAAATATCGCAATTCACTAGAAAAATAAGAATCTGTCAAATGGTAAATTAAATTATAAAAATAAGTACAAAGCTCAAAATGTTTTGAAAGTAGACATTATCGTAAATTTTATTACAATATCACAACATAAATATTTGCACGTCATGCCCATGATCCATGTCCTTCTGAAGATTTCGTTCACTTCTACAGCAATTGCTAATACGTGTTTTTGCAGATTTTGTGTTCAGCAATAGTGTCAGTTAATAATTTATAATTATTAACTGAACCATCTATATAGAAGCATTTTTCGTAAAAAAATTGCTGATTTTTCTCTAAAAGATTCATATAATTTTTCGATTTGGAGTGCTTGTTATGACAGAAAAGGAATATTTTTACTAAAGTATAAAATAAATAATTCTATTAATTTGATTATAAAATTTATTTGTTATAAAATTCTTAGCTGGATTCCGAGAGCTCAGAGTTTTTATTCAATGATTGTGAGTCTAGAATTATTTCTCTTGTACATCATTACAGTCATGATAAATGTGAATTTAAATTTACTAAAATATTCTTTCTTTGGCTCGAAAGAGCTATTTTCGCCAAAGTTTGATTTTGCTCCAATTATTTTTTTAATTTATCTTTTAATTACAGATCATTGTTCATTTTCAATAATATCCGAATATTTGTTAACGATAATATTTTAAGCTATTATTTTGAATTTATTGCATAATTATAAACAAATGTTTGATTAATATATCTTTTAATTGTTTAAATCAGGTTTTTTACTAACTTCATATTCTTCAAAATGACAATCAATAGAAAAAAAACATCTAGTATTAATATTACATATGTAAAAAATAGTGTTCTTATTTCTTGACATCTTTTTTTTTCTTTTTAAAATATATGCGAGTAAAATTTTACTTTCTTTGTTAAAACTTTTAATTATTTTTTCTGTCTTATTATATATCTTAGAAAAATTTAATATATGTATAAACTTTCCTTAATGGCACTAGAAATTTGAATAAACACTAAGCACGATATTTTTTGAAATAGGAATGAAAAGAATGAAACTTCAAAGTAAAATCTTATCTCCAATGCAAATTATTACAAGAAAAAGAAAATGACTAACTGCCTGTTTGGTAAATTGTAGCAAAACTAGTTTTAAATTGTTCTTTGTTTATGAGAAAATGAAAACAAAAGCAATTCAAATTTTTGCATTGTGTTGAATGTCATTTTAAAATTTGTATATATATATATATATATATATATATATATATATATATATATATATATATATATATATATATATATATATATATATATATATATATATATATATATATATATATATATATATATATATATATATATATATATATATATATATATATATATATATATATATATAAATGTATATAATATTGTTATCATTTGTTGGAAAATATATTTTGATATTATATTGTGAAAATGTTTTAACTTTTTTAAGTATATTTACACTAAATGCTGTAAAAAACTAACGAAACAATATTAATCTTTTACGAAGCCTAAAAAGTTACATTAGTTTTATTTTATACATCAATTTCTATGGTTGTTATAAATTTTAATACTGCTTTTAAGAGTAGATCACATAAAAAAGTAATTTAACTTTTTGAAAATATTCCTGAAAGTCACATGGTTGACAAGTTTTCAGAATTTAAAATGCTGATTAAATATATTTTTTAATATTTAATTACTAATAAATTACAACGTTAGAAGGTGAAATATTTCTAATTTAATAATTAATATAAAATTATTGAATATTTCCAGCAGACTATATTTCATTAGCATGACAACTGACGTTTTAAAATAAATTTGAATTTTCTTTTAATTTAGCATATTAATGATATGATGATTTGTAACATCGGAAATCTGCATTTTTCAAACTTTAGTACGTCAGTTATAGTAAGCTTTATTATGATTAACGTGAAATCGGAAAATATTTTGAAGATAAAGTTTATAATCCTCAGTACAGAGAATTTTCTTCAATATTAAATGTATATTAGTCCAACAGACAATCCAATTAAATTTCTTTAAATACGTATATTTAACACTGATATTCTAAATTTATAATTACAACATCAAAAGGGTCACCTTCATGTTATCTTAATGGAATAACAACACACCTTGAGAAGCAATACACTGCAAGACATTTTTTTTCTGAAAACATTTTCATGCACTTAAGAAAGTATAGTTGTAACAATAAATATTATTCGTATACAATGTGATGAATCGAAATTTTATCACTAAATTACTGCGAAACTATAAAACTCTCACGTCTGATACTTATCAAGGGAGAAAAGCTTACTTAGATGAATCCTTGACAATTAAACGTGGTTCAAAATTACATGAAATTACATTGTTTGATGATGAGATTTAAACCAATTTATTTCTTTAGATTTTATTAATGATAGTAATGTACGTATGAAACTCTTGACATCGTTGAAGTTGGCCAGATGTTCTTGTAGTATTCCTTTTATAATTTAAACATAATATTGGACAGTTATTTTGAGGGATAATACCATTAACTGACGAGATCTAATGTGATGCTGCATATTTTCTGTACCAAGTTAAATCTCATCAGTCAGCTGTTATTTTGGAAAAAACAAAGAAGTTAAAGCATGAAAGTTAATTTTGATCTAAAGAAACCTTCTTGGAGATAAATCTTATCCCTTATTTTAAAAAGAAAACTGTGGATATAAGAAATAAATAGCTTTCTGTAAAACTTTATCATTGATATGTGGTATAGTTTGCCAAAATACCAAATTTTAGTTATTCTTTCTCTTTTCTGGTGCACAATTATCATAAATGCATTCGTAGGCAACAATACATTCATAGATGACGTCTTTTATAACACGTTATTACTAAACGTCTTTTAAATTTGCATCACTACCACCAAGTCAAGTTCATAAATAAGTAGAAAACACTTATATGGTCGCATGGATCATCTTTCCTAATTTTCTTCTCGAAGGAACGCATGCTCATTTTGGGAACACTGGCACAGGCGTCTGATCTGGTTTATTCCTTCCAACTGTCAAGAATAGAGTAAGAAGCAGAAATTCATGACATAACTGTTCATACCATGACCTCTCACGTTATGAACAGTTATTTCTGCTGATCCAAATAAAACTCTTAACTTTGATACCTAACGTGTAGCAGAAAATATTCAGCTTTGTAGGTCGATTTTATGTCAAACAAATTAATTTTCCCACTGAAGACAGAATTTTCGAAGACAATAGTTCTCTTATTCATGCTGAACGACTTGTTAAATCATGGACAAATCCACGATAACACGGGAGTAAACATGTGGACGAAGTCAAAAAACTACAATGGCCAACACAATCCCCCAACCTCAATAAATTTATACCGTTATAATCTACTGTAGAGAAATAATTTTCCGGAATTAATATCTTCTATTGGTTTTTTTATGAATGTATTGAAAGAAACATGGTTACATGCGATATAAATGTATCAAGCGTTACAATTTCTTAAAATAGATGTAAGAAGTTATTGAAGAAAAATTTATTATAAATTTACAGGCAATGCTAATTATAAAATTGAAATTATTATATATGCTTTGATTCAAATTAAACTTTATACTAATTTAAGACAAAATGAAACTGTAGCTTGCATAGTATAAATATAAGATTGATTAAAACTTTCTTATTACCTAAGAGACTCCAGCAAATCATTAAGTTCTTCGGTACTTTTTATATCTAACGTTTCCCTTTTTCTAATTTATTTTGGGCAAATTACCTTCTTTCCCGAATTAATTACGACTTTCCATAAATTGCTCATTAATTTTCGAAGATATCTTGAAATGTCTTGACATTAAGAAAATGATTCATTTCTTCCGTATATTGGAGAAATAAGAATATTTTTTTCCATAAATTTTCTTCTTAAAATAATATATCCTGTAAAATGATTCCAGGTTTCGATAAACATACTCGGATTGAGAAAAAGAAATATATTTTTCTTGGATTGAAGCCAAAATTACTCTGAACTTTGGAACTACTTGCTGGTAGCATAAATTCAAATATACCAACCTCAGATATATATCGTTTCTGAAAACGCTAGGAAAAAGATACTAAAAAGTCATTTTAAATTCACATAAGAAATAAACTACTAAAATGTTCGTTTGGTATAGAATGAACTATGAGAGTTTTTCACTTTTGTAAAAAAGCGTAAATCGAAAACTTCTTATCATTATTTACTTTTAAGATTGCATCAAATAAATATTTTAAAAGTATGTTGACTAAATGGAAAAATAAATTGATTTTTTGCATATTTATGTGTTAAAAAATTTTACAAATTTATTTCTTTATGAAACTTTAAAAATTTAATTTTATTTAATAATTTTGCAATTATTAAACGACTACATATTTTTAGAGACATTCGGAGATACATTGCTTTATGTATGTTTAAAAAAAAGAATGTCATTTAAATTAATAATACAAGTATTTTTCATTGTTTTTGGTAATTAAATTCAACAAAATACTTTTATATCAATCAATGAAAAATAAATATTAGAGCAATTCAATTTATTCATTATTATCAATTTATCAAGCAAATTTTGAAATATAACTGTAGACAATCTGCAGAAATTTCCTCAACAAATTTTTGATAATATAAATTAAATATTTATTAATCCTCAAGTTTATAATCAATCATTTTCATTGTATAATAGCTGCAGAAGATATATGATGAGACAATCTTAAACAGCGCGTAATACGTTTAAATTATATTTAACTAATGTTTCACTATTTTTTGAAAGAATCAAACTTATTATTAAAACTTATTTTAAAATATAACATTAACTTCACAAGTAAATTAAACGAATCTTATAGTTTGTATTTTTTTTATGATCTGTTAGAAAATTCTTATATTTATTCACTGTAAAATTAAAATATCAAGAATTGTTATGAATTTAAAGCAATTTTAAAATTAATTAACGAAAATAATAATTTAATAGCTAGTATAATGTATTTATTTATATTCTGATTTATTATTATTGACTGTTTTATAACACAAATTATCTATTCTGATGCAATTTATTCTGAAATACTTTATACATGAGAGATTGTGAAAAAAGCAATAAAAATTGAGCTTGAATTGTCTATCCCTATATAGTTACATTTTGAATGCAAATTTGACCAGGTTCTACAGTTTTAAAAACATTTTAAACAACTAAAAGTCTGAAAAGAGAAACCAACATATAAATTATTGAAATGACGACAAGTACCCAAATAAAAATCAGGAGATATAAAGTAAATTATCTTGATATTCGTGTTTTCCTTATAACATTAAATTTAAACATTTTTCCTTAAACAAAAATATTTTGTAAATATTTAATTTACTACTATTCCAATAGACTTTTAGCTATAATGTATAAATTTTAATTTGTCATTTTCCTTAAACATTAATTATAACTCTTAAAATTTGGAAATAATTTTAAATTAAAATCACTATATTTCACACATATTTCTTACGTTATTGTTGTATTTTTAGGAAAATTGCATTTGTAAATTTTAATAAATGTAAATTGAGCTAAAAATTTAAATATTTAATTGAGAAACACGTACAAGTAGGATATAAGTAGCTCTATTTAATTCATCAGAGAAAAGACATGATCTATATTGTTACTTTAGCACAAATGCCTAGCTCATAAAATTGAAATATACCTATTTTCATATTAACACTGCTTCATACATTACAAGATAATAAGATTTGTAGAATTCACACTTTAATATTATCTTGTTTATTGTAAGGGAGACACACAAGAGTTTTTGGAAATTGCGTGTAAATTCAACGTAGCCATTCAATTAAAATTTAGTAAATTACATAGACTTTACGTTGAAATTTTACAAAATAGGACTAAAAACTTAACTGTAAACTACACATTGTCACTTTAATATAATTTTTTGCATACAAGATATCGACAAAACTAAGGTTTAGTAATAAAATATAGTAAATTACACAAAGAAGGATTAATCTCCAAATAACAACAAAAATATCTAGTTTTTTCCCTAAAATTAATAATATAATTTGTACTTCTTCTTAAATTCAAATAAACTTAAAATTACTGTAAATAAAATAACTTACATATTAGATTTTTCTACCAAATATGTAAAGATTTTTTATTATTTAGACGTATTAGATTTTTCTATCTAATATGTAGAGACTATTGTAAAGATTTTAGACTTTGTTTAGGCTGAAAACACTTTTAAAAAAAGTAAAGAAAAAAGGGTACGATTTTAAGCAGAAATGGTTTGAGTTTCAATTTTCGGCAATTTTTGAATAATTTATTAAATTGTTTTCGAAATTTTGTAATAGTTACAAATTTCCATAATTTGAGTACCTAAGAAGAAAATGTTAAACTGCTTAAATCTTGTTTTATCAAAATGCTTAAATTGGGATTTTAATTCGTATAAAATATATTTACTAATTTATGAATATTAAATGCAGTCAATTCATTATTGATTCAATTTAAAAAGTTGTACTTAAAATAAAAACTGAACTAAGTACATAAACTTAATAAACGTAATTAAGTACATAAATATACTTAAATAAATGTGATAAAGTGGCCATTTTTAGAATGGGAAAAATGATTTATTTTATACCTTGAAGAATGATAGATTTAAAATCTATTCTGAGAGTAATTAAATTTTGATTACTAACTGTACAAACTTTTCTAATTTTGTTTTCAATAGATAAATATAAAATTAATAAAATGTGTTTTGAATGAATATCCTCAAAACATGTATGAACATATAATACTTTAGCAATAATCGACTCAAAATTTTTTTGTCATATTTTACCTTATACTTTTAACTTAAGATAAAAATTTAACAAATTAAATTACGAATACCTTATTACAAATTTAGTCTACAAAAAAGACAAATGTTTAGAGGTATAAATATTTTATAATGCATAACTTTCTGGATAGAATTTCTGTACATTAAGTATAAGCACCTTGCTATCGTTATATTTTTAGTTAAATGAAAATATTTTGAATGGAATTCAAGGATGATAAGAAATTTCTAAATATTAGTCATTAAGTGGGAAAATTGTTGTACACATTTTTAATTTCTAACAACTATCTTGCCTAACATAAATCCCTTCGCATAAAAATTGCAAAAAAAACTAAATGTATAATAAATTTCTATTCATAGCAAATTATCCATAAAAGGAGTTAATATAATGAAGAATCAGGTGAAATGATAATTAATTTGCCAAATTAAAATTTGTAATATTAATAGACAGTTCACTGTAACTTTAATTAACTATTTTTAGTTTAACTCATTCACAAAATATTTTAATTTGTTTACATACAAAATACCTCTACGTCAAACACTAAAATGAAATTAGTATAAAGAATTCTATTGTAAGTACACGTTGTCAAATACAATACAATTAAGCGAACCGAAATATTTTACATTGAATTCAAGAAAAAAAACTAACTTGATAAACTTTAAATCAGAAGTGAGATTGTTTTTATATCTTTAATCTAGTAAAAAGTCTAGAAACACAACTACAGTGAAATGGCAAAAATCTTTTTATAGCAAAAGCAAGCAATCATTTTTTAAGGTTTCAGATTCAGTTTGTTTGGATGTTTTATTCTCTTATTTCGACTTCAGGGGGAAACTTCATTTTCGTTACACTGTTTAAAGAAGGAGGCTTTCTTTACTATAAAACTTCAGCTTCAGGATCTCATATAAGGATGTTAGTATTGATGCACTTAACTTTTATTGTCTTGGGAACATTACTTTTATTGGTACTTCCAAGCATATGATTGTTGTGTTTTACTGTTGTTTTTTTTTTTTTTGAACAGCAGATATATATTAAGCTGTCGAGGTCATCAATATAAGATTTTCATCACTTGCCCCTCATTATCAAAAATATGGACATTTGTGAATAAGAAAGTAAAAATATCTAATTTTACAATCATATCTTGGATTGTTCAAAATCTTAAATTTTGTTAAATGAAATTTTTATGCTATGTATTCTTCCGTCTTGTATCACATTTTATTTCATAATTGTAAATCATTTAATAAATGACAACAAATTAAATGTGTTTGGTTTTGCTAATAATTTAAGACTCATTGATTCCGATATTGTGTTATTAAAATCAATTAAACAGTAAAAACATGAATTAGTTTCATATTTTCAGAATGTAACGCTAATAATTTTTTACCCAAGAGAGAGATCAAGTAATTGTGTTGACAGTATAACATGCTAATAAAGTAATCCGATAAATATTAATTTTTGAGATACACTTAAATTTTTGAATCTATATTTACGAAATTTTGAAAGCATTAAAACGAGTCTCTGCAAACACCAATGCATTTCTGTTGGAGAAATTTTTCATAGTGAAATTACATCAGTTTTTGGAATCGATAAAACAGTGTTTTTATAGACTTCTTAATTTCATATCTTCAGAATGAGAATGAAAATGAGTTTGTTTTTTAAATAAATATTAACTGTAAGCCATATTTAGGTTGATCAAAGTTACAATTTTAGAAAAAATGCTGTGACTCCCATTAAAAAAATATTAAGAGCTTCTCCAATGAACGTGTCACATTCTTCCTTTTGAGGTTCAGGTTATTTATTGGGAAATTAATTGGAATGTATTTCTGTGCGTTTCTTCATGTATATATCTATGTATAACAGAGTATAAAATGTTAACTTCTTTCTGTATCATATGGTAACTATTGCGATACTGTGGTAGGCGTATTATTCGAGATTTAGCTTACTGCAGATTTTCGATGTATTTCTCATCTTCGAAGTAATTGCAGCTTCTGTGAAATTCTATAAGCCCACTGAATAAATACAGTGCTAAATAATTAACTTTCATTTATATATACTGATTTCCGATTTTATAGCAATTTATTTTTATTCAGTTACTTCTTAAGATCAGCAAAAACTGCAAGTTGACTATATTCTTGCAACAACTTTATTTGTTCTTCTATCAAAAAATTAATCAACGATATCTGATTCATTTATCCAATAAAAATCTCTTTGCGTAAAATAGCTCATATTTAATAGTTAACTTTTGTTTACTCTCTACTTCATATGTACAAATATCTAAAACTTTCTAGAGCGGAACACAAGTAAATTCATAAAATAAGTTAATTTTCCCTAAGATTTTCGGATCATTTAAAAACCTGTTAGAAAAATTTCAATAATTATGCTAAAAAAGATAAGTTTTTATACATTTTTAAAAAATGTATCTAAGCAATTAAATATCTTTCTTATTAATTATTTTAAATTATGTTATCGCAAAATCTAAATTTCTATTGATAAGAATAATAAGCAGATTGTGCTTTGAAAAATCAATATGGTGATGCAAGATTACTTAATAAAATTCACAGAAGTACTTAACTCATTAAGAATTAAAAATCACAGTTTAGATAAAAATTAATACGTAAAAATAGCCAGACAATTTTTAAAATCTGATGTGAAAGTCAGTTTCTTTAATATGTTTTCATTAAGTAAAAGCTTCCCTAAAAAAAGTAAATCTACTCCATGAATAGAGAAATTTGCTTTCTTTAAGAAGAAAAGACATTTTAAATTATAGAGATGTATATACTTCTGTGGGGTATTTTTGAATGGAAAAATTTTTCTTTTTAATCTTTCAGTATTAATTGATATAATTTGAAACCTAATTTTGATGATATATTCTGATTTGCGTTTAACTTCCACCATCAATTCAATAGTTCATAAGATGGATTCTTGCTTCAAGAGTGCATTGGTTCAAAATTCACATCAAACAGTAACCTCCAGTCAAATTGATCCTTATCTGCAAATAAAGATTGATAAACAGTTGTTGATTTGATATTTGTTGTAAAAGTAATCAAAGTTATGCAAAAAATTATATTTTTTCCTCAAGGAAACTGTATTTAGCAATCATCAATTATCTAGTAATAAAAATCCTAAAATAATTTATGTTAAATTGTCTGAATAATTCAGGATATTTTACCAAGAATACTTTATCGATATGAGAACGATTATTCTTCCAATAAAGATCAAATGTTATAAAAAATAATATTCACTCACAAACCCCATTAACACTCTTATTAATAAACTTAAGTTTAAATTAAATTTAATTTAAAGATATTCATCATTATTTCATTTGTAGAATTTTATGGAAACTACACAAATCTCACTTAATATCAAGAAACTGTTTTGGTAATTTTAAATTTTTCTCATAAGCTAACCCCCTGACAATATATCAGAAGCATTAGACATAATAAGAATACAATAAAACTTCTAATCAATTTTTATTACTTTTCAATTTAAACACGTAGGACAATTAATTTTTAACATTATTATTTTCTTTATGGTAAACGTGGATTATTTTTAGTTTTCAAAGGAAAGAAGATAAATGCAATTACTTTCATAATTGGCTGTAATTTCTTAAAAAGAATTTTTTTTAAATTATATATAAAATTTAACATGATAGAATTGTAGAGACATGTCAAGATCATATGTTTCCAAAACTAATATTCATTTCATTATGCATAAAGAATGAATTACGCAAAGAATAGTTTTGAAATCAGGAAAGCACCACTTTATATTAAAATCGGAATTATTGTTTTAAAAATGTAATGGAGTTTTAAAATATCTTCAAAATTATTTAAAGAATAATTTAAACCTAGTTTTCAAAATTCTAACTACAGAAATTATTGAATTTCCAATACTTGATTTCCTTTTTTTAACTCTGAAAGCATCTAACTTTAATGATATTAAATACTTAAAAGAGAGAGAGAGAGAAAGAGAAAGAGAGAGAGATTTGAAAAATATATCTTTATACAAGTAAAATAAACTATAACATACTTGCAAATAAATACCTAAATATGTAAGGATTTCTCTGAAAATTTTCTTTTTTAGGTAATTTTTTATGTGTAGTCTAGGGTTTATATGACTTTCTAAATATATTTACATAAATATCAATAAAATATCATTCAGATTATTAATCTGTGTGCAATAAATTTTTATTTAGTCATTGTTATTCATGTGGTGCTTTAATATTCCATTAAATAAATGGTTTCATATTTCTTTGAAGATTGCTATATTATGAAAATACTTAGAATAAAATCACAGAGACATATTTGATGTTTTATTGTTTAAAGAACATTTTTTCTAAATTTTAACAAAATGGGAAAAAATTTTCTTGTGTATAGATTTTATTTAAAACCATAAAAAACTGTAAACATTTGATTAAAGTAATAATGGAATATTTTTTTCGTTATTTCGTTCTTAAGTATTTACAATTTTGTAATAAATTACGCAATTTATCTGTTTATGTTTGATTTGTAGGAAAGAATTTAAACGAAAAAGGAAAAAAAATGCAAGTATCAAATTTTATTTTATAGGAAAACAATTTCCATATAACAGTCAGTTCTAGTAAATATTTTTATCAGTAGTTAACAATGTTGCAAAACGAAATTTTTATTTTAATGATACTTATATATAAATAGTTATACTTATATAAATTTGTCTAATACTTTATATCTAGGGAATAATCACTAGATATAAAGTATTAGACAAAGTGTATAGTCTGATATTTTTTGCAAAATTTATTGAATGCGATATTTCCCTTCCTGATCCTTCCACATTAACTTTTATTTTGCCATCATATATTTAACAATGAAATAAAATTTACTCAAGAAAAAGTGGAGTAATTTTTTATTGTTTTTAATATAAAAAAACTAACTATAAAATATATTTTAGATTTTCGTTAATTTTATATTATTTTATTCATTCTAAATTAAATATTAAAGACGAATGTTAATGTTTTTCAAACTTATGGTGAAGCTTAAGTTTATCTTTAGTAAATTATTTAGAAGACTTTTCTAATGTTTACTATATTCTTAAGTCCTATTGTATGAATAATGAATTTTTTATTAAGAAAAATAGAAAAATTATAATTCAAAATAAAATTAGAAGTTTATCTCAGCAAATATTTTCCACGGCAAACTACCTAGATCATAAAAATTAATTCCTTTAAATTTGTTTGGTAATGGAATATTTATAAAGTGCTCTAGAATGAATAGATTCAGATCTCACAAAATGTCCTATTGAAATATTAAGATACTTTTAACAATGAAGAATCAGACATTTGTCTATTTTTCGAAACGATTATGAGTGAAAATTGTTTCTTAGAAATGAAAGTTAGTACTCTGAAAATTGAGGTATGATTTGATTTTTAATGATTCATATCACAATTCAGAATTCTATTCATACATTTTTAATGATTTGAATTTATTGCACAATTCTACTCCATAAGAGGGGGGAAGTAAGTCAGTTCGTTTAATTGCAATGTCATGAGTATCTAAATTTATAAAAAGACTAATGATGTCATAGATTGGTACTTAAATATAAAAGGACACATCTGATGAAAATGCCACACAAAATATGCTTTAAACAGTAAATCTACTTTCTTTTAATGCTAATGTTTGTTAAAATAAATTACTATTCTCCATATTTTTTCAATAAAATTATCTTGTATTTGTATTAAATAGCAGATAAAAGTATCTTTAAAAAACCAAATCACTGTGAAATAACCTTTTACAGAGAGTTTATTTTTCATATTCATACATTTGTGGAGTTCAAAAAATGAAATATTCTCAATCTTCAAATTAAGATTCAAACTTATACAATATCCTTTACAATGAAATAATTCACTAATGCTAAAGAAGTTAATAAAATTGTCGCTTTTGCAGTGAAAATATTTCATATAAATCTACAAATTAATCAGTTTATTAACATTAATAATAAATAAAGCTAGTTTACATAATGAGTGATTTGAGTGTAATATTTTTATGATTTTGATACCTGTTTCTGCGCATGTAAAAGAAACATTAAATTAAGAACAGTATATACGAGTATATATATATATATATATATATATATATATATATATATATATATATATATATATATATATATATATATATATATATATATATATATATATATATATATATATATATATATATATATATATATATATATATATATATATATATATATATATATATATATATTGGAACAAATTAACAATTTGAAATTGGTTTTAAGACTTTAAGCTGTGCTTTTTATTTTGTATGCAAATAATAAAGATGGTTTATAAATGTTATAAAACTTAACATGAGCTGAAAAATATTGTACACTTAAAAAGTAGCTTACAAACTTCTAATCTTACTTAAAATACCACTGGAATCTTATAGATGTTGAAAATGGTGTGCATAGAATTATTTCATTCAGACCTAATGTATTTTTCAAAGCATGAGTTTCTTTTATAATCAATTTCAAATATGCAAACGCAGTATTATTGGTTTAATATTCATTCTTAGACTTTTTTTTGTTTTTTCCTTAAAAATAAAACAGAGATTATCAAAAGTTAGGATGTAGAAATATTGTCTTTTTATCATTCATTATCAATAGAGATTCATTATCAATAGTGATAATTGCATAACATTTCAGACTTGATAAACCCATTTATATTTATCTGAATTATGGTTCATCTATCTTCAAACTGCAGTGTAATAAATAGCCCTTCAAGCGCCCTAATTTCATTTTAAACATCAAGATAAACCACATCTGTCCATGTCATCACCAATCTTATCGAATCTGTCAAGTGATTTATCTTCAATGTATTGAAGATATCTCCAATATTATTTTGACAACATGAATATTCATATACTATCAAAATCATCTTAGAAAATTTAAAAATTTATGAGAAATGGTGACGAAGAACATTTAATTTGGAAAGTGCAATAATTACAAATAAGGTACGTCTTTGTATTTTATGTGATTTTATAAGCAAAATACCCATGTTTCTTAGAAACAATGTGCATATTTTATTTTTTATTTTATTTTATGAAATCTTCCAAGCAATATTTTCTACATCATACTTTGTTTTCATATCTTACATTTCTAGAGTCATTGTTTTTATTAAATTTTTTTCTTTTTCTGATTCCATTTGTTTTATTGCTCCATCCTCAATTGTTATAAATTTTTTATAAAAAAGCATGAATCAGTGATTAAGTCTCATTTTATCATGTTTTCAATACATTTTATAAAGTGAAGATTTTAAAAATAAATACATTTGCCTAATAATTTTTAATTACATTTATCTTTTATAAAAGATTTGATAGATTAAAAACAACCAGGATATTAATAGCTAAATACCACATTAAAATTAGGTTCTTTGTTGATAATTAGGAATTAACCTATCCTTCACCATGCTATACGCCACATTGTCTATTATTAGTTTTTACAGATGTAATTTAAAATTCAAAATAAGTATATTTAAAAATTATGCTTTTTTTTACAATAGAAATATGGTATAAAATTAAAGTGCAATTATTAATTAAATTCAAAGTCTCTAAATTTCTTAAAACTTAATTATGTTATAGAAATCTCTTAAGAATAAACATATAAAACGTATTAAATTAGTGATTATTTAAGTTCTTCAGAAATATAACTAGACTACTTTAAATGTTTTATAGTTTGCTTAAACAATATTAGGTAAACAGCACTGTTAACTTATAAATTTAAATAAAAGCAGTAGTTGAATCTTTATGTATAAATTTTCTATTCTGATTTAAAAATTACTGATTTAAAGAAACCTTATTGCTAAAGTTGAAGCTACTTTCCATGGATCATAAAATGACAAAGTTTGTTTGATTAATCTCAATATTTTCCTTTGAAATTTCAGGCGGTATGTGAAAATGGATATTATTCAAACACACTTCTTCCAAGCCTTCATCACCACATCCTTTGAGCAAACAGCTTTTCAACAATTTTCAAACTTTTCATTTACTTCACTGTCATCCTTATTTAATGATTTTATTATTTTCAATTAATATTTTGAAAGGTTCTTGAAGTTAATTGATTAGAGTTCAAGAAACAATAATGTCTCGGAAATCATTATTTCATTATGTAAAAATAAATCATATAAAAGCCGTATATTTTAATATTACATAGGTAGAAGAAAAGGAATGATATATAAAGATTAATGAATAAATTAAATTGCACAAATATATATTAATACTTTAATTACTTCTTAAATTACTCACTCACATACATACATTTTAGACATAAAGGAATATTTAACAAATAAGTGCTACTAATTACAAATTTAAAAGTTATTTTTTAGCCTTACTGGGATGGATATTAAATATTACTTCATATAAAATGCTTAACATCAATAACTGTGAGTAAATATAATAATAAAGTGTAAGACATTTAAAAATCACAAGTTTTATAATAACTCATAAACTTTAAGAAATTCTAATGATTTTAGTTTGTTTGTAGTTAAAATAAATATATCTATTATTTATTTATTTTATTTTATAATAATAAATATATCTATTATTTATTTATTATTTTACTTTAATATATGAGTTGTTAAGTTATTTAAAGTTTTTCGCTTTAATTTGAGAATTCAACATTTATTAATATCCAAATAACTTTTGACTTCTGTATATATATGTAAAAAAAATAGTGATAATAAAATGAAATAATTGTCAAATATATTTCCTCCAATAATATCTTGTTATTTTTTAAGAATCCATTGAATTTTCTATTTAATTATAATTGAGAAGAGAGAAATATAAATTTTTTATTAATTCATTATACTAATTCAACTGTCAATAAAATGTATCGTATTTATACTATTATACACATTTATTCATAAATTAATCATCAATTCATTGATCAAACTTTGAAATGTATGTAAACACGTATTTAATTTTTAAGATACTTTGTATATTTTATTACAATAACTCAATATTAACAATAAACTGCTCATATGGAGAATATATTTTGAAAACAGATAAATTTACACTGGTTCTTTTTTTCTCAAAGTTCTTTTTTTTCTCTCATAATTTTTTCAAAGAGATTTAAAAAAAAAGCTTCACAAAATTCAATGGCTTTTAAAAGCTCACAACAATGTTACAATTAAGCTCTCTCTACATTTCAATTTAAAATCTTTAACTCATTACATATATATCCACTTAAAAATTCTAGAAATAATCTGATTTCGAAAACATTTAATTCATTAATATCTTTTAATCAATCATTGGCAGAAATGTACATTAATTAGCTCATCATTCTTAACAAACAATATCTGTATGTACATCGTCGTATATTTAAATCCCTATGTTAATTTTCTAGTATGTTTAATTCAATATTCATCAAAATAATAATTTACTTTTTGGGTTACTTCTGTGAGAATTCGTTTATAAATTTTTTGAATGGACTTATCCAATATTTGATAGTAAATTTTGCAATTTTTTTTTCATTTTTTTAACTAAAGTGTTTTATTATGGAGCAAGTTTTATTCAGCTTACATTGATTATTGAAATCTCATGTATTCATATATAGTTTACATTTAACTGATCAACAAAATAAATTATTTTTATTTTTCATTAAATGTTCAACCTAGAATACTATATCTTTGTTTTTGTAATTAAATTTTTATTGAAATATTTATACCAAATACTAAAATTAATTGAGCATACTGCGTTTAAAATAATTATATATTGTATTCTGTAAGAGAACAAATATTTGACTTCATACATTGTTCAGCAAGACAACATGACTCTATAAAACTACCTGCAAACAACACTGCTAATTACACCACTTAATCAGTTAACTCAGATAAAATTAATGTAACTTATAAATAATGACACGATGACATGGTGAACCATGTTGATGTTACTGCTGGACAAATCATGACCCTGAAAGAAGTGATTGGACCGAATGATAGAGAAACGACTTGTTCACTCATGATTTTAGTAACATTATGAAGTTAAACATTTACCTGCATGGGAAATGGTACAATATTCATTTAAACACTATTTCATTTGAATTGATTTCTATTCAAATTTAAGTAGAACTACATGCCAAAGGTATTCCTAAACCATACAAATAAAGAATTCTTAATAAATCTAAAGTGATTTTATCATTTTGATAAACATTAGCTAGTGTCTCATTACTTTCTGTGCCATTAATTTGATTTATTATCAACAACATAATTATTAACGTGTGATATAAATCTTCGATTTAAAGAATGGACAGCCATGCAAAATGAAGAAAAGAAACATCGATCTGAAATGATTGCATAATGAGTTACTTTTCTGCAAAATGTACATTACAAAATAAAATCCCCATATCAGTCACATGGATTATAGGATTATAATTGTGTTCCAATATGGTTTTCTACAAAGAAATGTAAAACAATTAATCCTGAACGTCATTTTCGCAAGATGAAATTAATATATGTGTGTAAAGAAGTATCTAATGAGAGCGATAAAAATATTGCAACATAAAGGATGGTTTTCTAATTCCATTTAGAGAGGAACAAATTTATGGATTCTGTTACCAGTATTATATATGAGCGCAAATATTTTTCATGGTGTCAATTCCATTGCAACTTATAAAATATAATTGGAACCCATTATTCATACTAAACTTTTAAGTAGATATGAAACAATTAAGTATCCACTTATTTGATGGCTATAATATGAATAGTTTCTTGGGTTAAAGTAGCTTTTTCCGATATTTTTATGCAATATGACCGGAAGTTCAAAATAATTATAAAACTTTGTGCTTAACACTTTTATTCCAATTAAATACAGTACTATTTAAGTTTTAGTAGCAGAGATAAGAAAGGATTTTGATTCTTTTTTAATGGTGAGTTGGTTGGGTGTATATTAATGAGTGACATTAAACTAGAGTACACTTTTTGTTAAATTGTTTTAGAAAGTATTTAAATTAATTTTAAATTAAAATAAATGGCTATCCTACTCTCAAAATAGATTGCAAAATCTAATTAAAAATATGTTTTTAAAAATATGATAATATAAGCGTAAGCTTAAATCAAGATAATTGTACGTTTTGCCAAACTTTTAAACAAAACTTTTAAATTGATTTTTTTTTACAAACATATGTCAATATTACCTTGTATATCAATAATACTTTCTTTTTCAAGTAAAGATAAAAAATTTAAAAAAGTAAAAAATAATCTAATATAATCATGAATAACTAGAAAATCACTGAATAAAACGTCAAGTTTACTAACAATTGATTACACATATTGTGTGTTAAATTTATTAAGAAACTTATTAAAATTCATTTAAGCGGTGAATAATTACTGAAACTATGACTCTAAATCTATTTATTATTTAAAAATTATTTGACTATATTGGTATTGTAAGAATAACATTATGTATAAATATGAACTTACCTTTTAGTAAAAATAAAACAGAATTATATTAAAGGTTTTTGCAAGCAACTATATTTAATGAGAAAGTTAATGATAATATATATATATATATATATATGTGTGTGTGTGTGTGTGTGTGTGTGTGTGTGTGTGTGTGTGTGTGTGTGTGTGTGTGTGTGTGTGTGTGTGTGTGTGTGTGTGTGTGTGTGTGTGTGTGTGTGTGTGTGTGTGTGTTTATCACAAATGTATTTAAGGATATATGGGGCAAACCTTAAATTGTATACACAAAAAATAATTAAACTTAAATAAAGGAAATTTTTTTATTCAGCATTATGCGGGAAGGAATGTTGCATGCAAAAATATGATACTGAATATTGAATTTCTTTCTATTTTTATCAAATGTTTATTACATTTCCTATAAGCCTTCTAGTGAATAATCTTTAGTAATCCAAAAAGTGTCTTTGTCAGAGAGAATTTATTTTATAAGAAAAGTTCAATATTTCATGGGTCTAATACACAATCTTACATTTTTTGAAAGAAAAGAAAATAAATATCAATAACTGTCCTCGAAACTGTTTTAAAATGGTCAAAGATTTCATTTGATTTCTTCTTTGGTGGAAAAATATAAAAGCATTTTCTGTTGGCTGTTTTAATGAGATAAGGATTTTTATCTCTAAACTCCATTCTTCTTCAGAAGTTAAATTGCTTTCTAAAAATAATTTACTTTCGGAGAAAAATAAATCATTGAAAACCATAACCAATTTTTGTCACAGATGAAATTTATAACCTCTAGAAGAATGTAAATCACAATGGCAGTCTGCTGGAAAATATAAAACAGTTCTTATTAAGAGTTTTATATATAAATATTATGCACAAAATTACAATTCAATAAAAAAAAGAATTTTACAATGATATATATAGCCAAACACATGATTTATTGACTTGTACATTGAAATGAAACATTGCTTTGCCTAAAAATTTCAATCATAAGTCTGCTATAACATCCATAATACGGGGTGAAATATTATGAAATATTATTAATAATAATAATATAAACGTATATATGTATATATATACTTAAATAAACTTTGAAATATTCATTGAGTTCAGCTTTAGGGTTCATAAGTTATATCATCACATACAATATTAATTTTAAAATTGTTATAACAATGCTATGAACTTTGCAACATTAGTTAGTTTTAATTGGGAATAGTAATCTAAGGGGCAAATCTAATATACTGTTTTAAATTTTAAAACTTTATTTTTATAATCCATTTTTAAGGATTTTTTTCTTCTTCCATTTGAAATTAGTTTAAAGATAATTATAAATTAATAGTTATAGGTTCCTATCTCACCATTGACGTTCATGTATGAAACTTATTGAGATTTCTTTCATTCAGTCGGAAAAAATTGAAGAGAAACTTAATGTCTTCACAATAAAATATTCTCATGTCCGCAATTACAGGTAAACTAAATGAAGAATTGACTAATATGTATAAGCTCTTACAAAAATTGGGCAATATTTAAGTAT
This sequence comes from Latrodectus hesperus, assembly GCA_037975125.1. Taxonomy (NCBI): domain Eukaryota; kingdom Metazoa; phylum Arthropoda; class Arachnida; order Araneae; family Theridiidae; genus Latrodectus; species Latrodectus hesperus. The sequence continues at coordinate 177,545 of JAJQOW010000018.1, read as the reverse complement.
GTTTCTAAATTTTGAGATGCGTATAATTATATATTGATAAAATATAATTTGAGATAAAATATATATTTATAAATTCTAAATATGCAATTTTACTTCAAAAAGAGTTGGAACCGTTCTTTTGGAAATTAAGTGTGACATAAATATAATTTTTTCTGTACTATTTGGCAATACACTAAGTGAAAAGGGAAATAAGTGTTTGATTATTTTTCATGAAAGTATTATAGCTTATACATTTTTAATGATAATAACCTATCATTTAGTGATGAGTTAAGCATTTAAAACATTTGCCCAATAGTATTACATTTTATTTTGCAACTATACATTTAAATAAAATCTAAAGTAGAAAAATTATAACCATAAATTTTTAAAGTTCAAATTTTAAACCTTCTTAGGGTGTTAACTCAAAAGATGAATAATATATTAATCTTTTTAACATGAATATGCTAATTGGCTTTCTAAATTTTTTTCTCATAGAACAAAATAATTTAAATCTTTGATTTCTGAGGAAGTGTACTTTCCTACGTAAAATATGATAGTCTTATGAACATTTTATGTTTTTCGTTTGAAACTTTATTTCAAGGCAAACAATCATTGAGTCGTAAACTATTTGCTTGAAATTTTTCTAGTCATTCCATTTCACTATAATATTGATCTAATCATAGTATTTATGTTGTAATGTGTTATAAGAGAATTTCAAAACTAAAAATTTATTAAATTAAAAAGTGCTTGCCAATCGTGTATACGATTATATGTATGTTCGTAAGTAAACATACATATGTATATTAATACCTATGAAATATAATATAACTAATAGTTACATTAAAATGACTATTTACTATGATGATTTTCGAAGTTCATTTCCTCATAATATGTAAGAAAAAAATTTTAATTCAAAATCTTTGAAGAGATAACTCATTAAAAAGTACAATGACAATTAGAGTTTTAAATAGAATCAATTTAAAATATTCAAATCCCCTGATTAATGATGTTTACACCCGTAATAAACGTCTTATTGCTCCTGGACTTACAATCATCAATACTGATCTTATTTTGAAGTCGTGCGGAGGGATGTTGACACTGGGATAAGCGAAAGTGTGCTTATCAGGAACAAAGCAAACAATCCAGCTTAAGTTTCTTTTCCATCTGCTGCTGTGATTGTAAGAGGGTGAAGAATTTGTACCCAGGGGACAGAATAAAAGGGGAGAATGCTGTAGGTTCCTGTCCCCAGGGATCAACCGTAGAGCAGGATTCAGAGCACAGGACCCTCAATCTTCGCACTACCGAGCATGGTAACGTGATTACGGAAGAACTGGGGGAGGAGGTAAATTGACACTGATGTAAAGTAATGACTGTTGATGGGGAGGGTGCTGTTAAGGGAGAAAAATATTCTTCTCATTCAACCATTTTTCGGTATTTCCGGAAACATAAATCAAAGAAATTTTTTTATTAAACTCCGGAGGTTGAGGATATAAATCAAATATGGAATGATGGTGAAAGAAATATGAAAAATGCAAGCCATTTTGAACGCAAAAACGAACATACTGTACAACATGAACAGGAAAACAGAAAAACCCTTTCCTTAATGTAGAGTATTGCAAAATATACATCGACACGACGCTTAGCTTTGATATAAATATTAATTTATATATTTTTCTATGTTATAGAATATAGGTTTAGCATTTATTTAATGTTCTGTTTAAAATAATTTAGAAAATTTTACTATGCATAAATAAATGAACTAGTTTATTACCACATCTAATTTGAAATGATCAGCTATTAACAATATTGAATAGGTTGAAATGTTCAGCTATTAAAAATGAGAAGAAATTTTATAATTTTTATAAGTTTTATTTCTTGGTAATTATCTGTTCACCTAAAGTAAAGTTCAAAATTTAACACAAACTCCTTCCAAATATTTTAAAGAAATTTGATTATTTAAACTGTACATCAAGATTTTGTTATATGTATTTCCTAAATATGCTCCTGATTACATTACAGATTTATTCAAAAGGTTTTAGTATTGAATGAAATATTATTGAAGTACTTAAAAATAAAGCTAAAAAGTAACTACATTTTTACTAATATTCTAAAAATGGTTAAGCTTTTATCTTCAGTTTTCTGTTAATATGGAATTCAAATTAGTTTTTTTATCCAAGGGAGAACATTAGAGTGAGATTAAGTGATACACAGAAATTTGAAATATAATACTAATAGCAATATGGAGAATAAAAATAGTTTCCTGTATCTCATATAATCTTCAAAATCGAGATCTATTAGTAAAATAAAATTTTTTTCTTAAAGCTAAATAATTTTTATTCGTTTTAAATTTTTTAATTTTTTCTTTTAATATAGTCTAAATGTTTTACTTAATTCAAATTTGCCAAAACAAGAAGATTGATTAACATGATTTATGATAAATTCTTACGGGAATATGTGATTATTTCCAAATAATTAATCTGTATTGTATGAAATATGCTTGAGAAAATTTATGTTTAATTACTAATAGTAATAAATAAAATCATCAAAGACAAACGTATTTAAATGATGCCTTTAACTTATGAAAATAAGGATTTTTTCTCAATACTTTCAAATGTATAGTTTCCAATAAAACAGAGTAAGAATGTATTTATTGTATTTTTAATGAAGTAAAAAGCTTAAATAATATAAAAAATTTAAATTAATTTATAAGTTCGAGATGAAAAAAAATTCAACTGTGGAATATATTGAAAAATAAGCATAACATTTCCTAAGATAAGAGTTTCAAGAAAAACAATGCTTCAGCTTGACAATCATGGAAATTTATTCAATGTTCTGTAGGAATAAAACTAGACTTTAAATAAATGATTTTTTATTGATAAGATTGTAAAATATTTGCTGTCATAGAATTTCATACCTAAGAAATGTAGTTTCTTTAAGAGCACATTTTTTGTGAAGGTGAAAAAACACGAATCCCTATGAAAGAAATATGATAAGAGAACTATATAAAAAAATACCGGATGATTACATAATATAATGAGATTTAAAATACTATACAAATTGGGTATATTACAGTGACATTAATTGGTGCTGTCAGGATGGTAATTAATCTTTATCAGAAGTTGAGTAAGCAAATTATATAAAATAAAAGAAGCTTTTCTTAAGAAATGAAAATTACTCACATCAGTTAAATTTAACTAATTTAACCATAAGATGAGAATAATTGCATAAAAAGGCATTTTTATAAGGTATATAGATAGACTAAATAAATTAATGTCCCTTTAGATATGAAGATAGAAAGAATTGAAATTTGCAAACAAAACTAATTTGGGAAATATTTTGACAATATTATTTATTTTTCAATCAACATGTTTTAATAAAATATAAACTTATATTTTATTAGTTTTACATAATTATTACTTGTTAAAATTTTTGCATCATTTTTACAAAGCAATAATACATATTTTAATAAATCTTTCAAAATTGCTTAGATTATAATTTCCAAATTATAAGCTATATATCATAAATTTCTATCACATTATAATTAGCATGATTTAATGCTTTAAGACATTTTATATGCAAGTAAATCAGAAAATGATGTGTTATAAAAATTCGATAAATATTTACTTACTTAATTGTTTTGAATGGCATAACAAAACAATATAATTATTTCTGTGATAGTAATTATTAAATTAAAATCATAGTGTATTTAATAATAATTCAATACAGGCAAATGAATTTGATTTAACATGTACATGTTATTTACAATCTAATTACCTCTAATTCAAGAAGAAATCATTAATATTTCTAAAATTCATATCGTAACTATCTGCTATGAAATGTATGTTATTTTACTACTTATAAATTTCTAACTTAAAATTAAATGTAGTAAAATAATTTTATAATATAAAGAGAATATATACAACCAAATATAAAAAAACGCACGCTTTAAAATTTTATCCCATTGAACTATGCCATTCCATTAAATTTACAGGTCTCCAAATACATTTTCCTACTTTTATAAATAATTTTACACGCACTCATTTTTACATAAAACAATATTTCAAGCGCATGTTAAATAGTAAGGACTACAAAGTTTTGCTCGATTACTCATTTGCGCATTCCAAATGAAGCGTAATTGATTAAGATAGAATATTTTATTCTTAATTAAATGTATCTTAGCAAATTTCATATTCATTTCTAATCAACAGTTCAGTTGAGACACATAAGCTGATAGTAGTTTTATCTATAGTCTGACTTACAAAAGACCGTATTTTTAAAACTTTAAATTTCATGTTTGTTTAATTTATTCAATATTATATTAATTAAACTTCTGGAATCTACTAATTCTGTATTTCAGAAAATAAACGAGGGCATTTTTCTGAAAAAATGCAATTATCTAGAAAAACGTGTTCTATTCCAAATTCTAACATAATATCGGTATAATACGTGATATTATCAGATAATATAAATTTTCACATATTTCAATGACTCTCAATGAATTTACCCTATTATGTTAATGAAACAGTACATTTCTGAGTCTCTCTAAGATATTTTTATAATGTACTCAATTGTGTTATTCTTAACAAAATGACATAAAAAACAAACTTACACTAAAAAGTTTTTAAAGTTTGATTTTTAACAGCAGTTATGACTTATCTTTCTTGTTCTTATTTTTTTTCAACATTCGAAGTACATTACATGGGAAAAAAAGCTACAATAAATTCTGAACAAAATATTAAATACAGTTATAAAAATTCATTTTGTAATTACAATAGTGGAACAAGAACTTCATAAACAATTTTCTTTAAAAAATTGATTTTTGTCAACTGTGATTCAATTACTCAAAAGCTTTATAAATAAATCAAATTGGGACTCTGTTCGCATTTTTAAATCAACATTTAATTTTCGAAAATATTAATAACTCAATACAGAAGGGAAATGAAGAAGTCAAATAAGGAAAAATGGGAAATTAAACATGAATAAACATTAATCTTAAGAAAAATGTCAGACAATTTATAAACGATAAGGAAAGTCCGAATAGTGGTGATTGTTTCTTTCAATTTGCAAGGAGAAAAGAAGATAGAAAAAAGTAACTCTCTACCTTTATAGCCAGAATTTTTTTAATGTCAAAGCCAAGATAGCGGAAAGTTACAAATATTGGATAAGGGAAAAATATTCTAGGGGATAACCTATGTATTTCCTTTTCTTATATATCAAATAAATATTTTCTAAGTCATATATAGAAGAGTTTATATCTTAGTGATTTCAAAATGCATTATTTTAGTCATTAAATGCATTATTTTAGTCATTTTAATATTCATAATGATTATCATTAATTGAAATGTATTTATATATACTTGAATTTCATAAATTTATACTCATTTTGGTACATGTACTACTTTGTAATTAATATTCATGTCAAATTAGCAGTTTAATAGTTTAATTGTTACTGCAGTCAATTCAACAGTTCACTGGATTGATTTCTATAACTAAGGCTTATAATATTCATAATGATTTAGAATCCACTTTGAACATGAATGCATGATGAAATTAGTCATCATTTACAAAATGTTACTCATGCCAAGACATTAGTATCATATGAGAATGAGAGGATAATCGTGGGAAATATTTACATTGTAAAAAAACCAGTGGGAAAGTTCGCGATTTTAACCGATAAAATTTTCAATAACGAAATGAATGTATTGAGGCAGTGTTTTCTTCGTGTAAATTTCTCGAGGTGAGTGCTAATGGTTTTTTTTAATTTAATTTTTAATAACACATGAAAACAATTTATAATCTATAAAAATACTTGAATACTTGGTGGTAAAAAATATTTGGTTAACATTCAGATATTTTACAACAGCTTTCAGCTGTTACACTTAACCTGCAGAACTATCAAATAACATTTTTAATCTAGCAAATTTATTTGTTACATTCTTGTGTTGAATATAGTAGTTATTAATATTGAGCACCTCATTACATTGCATATTAAAGCTTTCCTCATTCGACTATTTTAGAAAGAATATTTAAATAGCAATATTGCTTAAGACGGATTAACAGGTTTTGAAATATCATTGACACCATACATAGTTTGGCTTAATATAAGCTCATTTTTTGTACTGAATTATTGAAAATTTTTCAATTTTGCGATATAAGAGCATGTCTCATCAATTATGAAAATGAATTTTAAAACTACATCTTGTAAATGTAGATATCATAAAAATTCATAAATAAATTGTGTGGTTTTAAGCAACCATCTTACTAGTTTGCTTTAATATGTTCTATCGTGCAGAATAAAGCAAAATAAACAGCGTCATATTTACATAACCTCCCGTTGTATGTGACATGTTAACCGTTACGCGTCATGCCCGTTATTGAGTTTGTAAAAAGAAGGTAAGAGTATTTGTGGTTGATCGTCATGTTTATAAAAGAGTTATTCAAATTTAACTTTAAATTTTAATTTTAATCAGTATACTGTTATAATTGAGAAACAAGCAGTGCTCCTAAATCTCAAATATTTCAATGAATATTAAAATTAATGATGCGGTTACATTTTCCCAATGATTCAATCGACTAAGTTTTAAATATTAAATTTCCATCAACCATTCATTTTTAACTCCCTATATTTTAAGAAATGTATTTTTTTTTCCACTTTACTAGACATGATGCAATAAATTATTATTTTCATTGGGCAGGAGCATCACTTATAGCACTTTGTTGGTGAAAGAAAAAATTGATTGTAAAATACCAAACTAAAATATCGAAATAGGAAACATGTTTAAAAATTGAAGGAAAATATTTTGCTTCTTGAAATAAAATAACTTAATTAAATAAATGAATTAATTAATTAGCATCAAAGAGTTTTAAAAAAATTAAACACAATTTTAGAATAAATTAATATTTGCTACTGTTTCCATGTTAGTTTTAATTCTGTTCAAAATTTATATATAGATGCTAAACATTCCCTCAGTTTTAATAAAATCATATGCAATGAATACAGGACAGCTCAAGGTCTACGTATATTAAAATACAAAAAAAATTATAGCTGTTATTAATACAGTTAAATACAACATACCTGGTTTCAAATGTAAACCTTTTTGAATTGTTCTGAATCTTTGTTTTGTTTAAATTTGTAAGAAAACTATTTTCATTTTAATGTAGGAATGTTTTTAATGATCAATTACATTTCAATTTAGACCCAAAATACATAAAATATGTTCACTGAGGAAGTATAAAAGCCTGAAAATCTAGTTTAATGGTATGGAGTGTTGTGCCTGTGGTAATACATCACATTTAATCATCATTTAAATAAACTCACATCTCAATGAATCCTTAAAGAGAACTTAGGCCACTAAAATTCTTCCTTTGCATCCATTTTTCATTAAGATGACAGCAATACCTAAGCGGATGACATTTTTCTGGACTGCTTTCTCACTCTTAATATTTTTTTCGTAATAATCAGGTTCACTAGCATTCGCAAGCTGAATAGTTAGATCGCTTTTTAACCTGTGACAAATACAAAAATGAATGCACACCTCTGGATACAGTTGATGAATGAATAGTTTCTATAATATTATAATTTAAAGTCAAACCGCTAGCTTTTGATAGGTTCTAGGTTATCGAATTTTAAATATTTCAAATTCTGTTTCAGCTCAAATCACGTTTAATATTAGTAAAAAGGCAATTAGTTACTTTATAATTGATCATTTTTTATTTAAAGTTTATTAAACGTGTTGAATATTAATGCTTAGATACCTTAAGTTTAAACTGAACCTGATGAGAAAGTCATAGCTAAAAAATAAATTTTGTTTTTAATAAAATATTTAAGATGTTTTTGTTTATTGCTAAATTTCAAAAATTATTAATGAATAAACTACTTGTATTTATACTCATGAGAATTAATTTTAATAAATTTTACTTTGAAAATTCCATGTCATTTTCTTAATTTATGATAAATTACTATTTTAAAGTCCTAGAAAAATGGAAAGTTCCTATACCGTGTCTCTTTCCATACAGTAGCATTTATTATGAAAAATAAAATGAATTCAAAAAATAATAATTTCAGTACGTTTTGCAACAAGATTTTTTTGATTACATTATGCAACAGAAATTGAGAATTTTACTACACATACAATGTAATGGTACATGAAAGCTTTTAAATCCAAATAAAATTTTTTGCAGTTTTTTGATATAGTCATTTCGTTTTAATCATTCTTAAATTTAGAGACACTTACTAGATAAAATAATGCAATCTTGAATATAGTTTTTTCGTAGATAATAACCACAAACGAAAAAAAATATAATGCTTTATTTCCTTTTATGAATATTTACTTTCTATTCTTAAATACCTCGATAAACTACATAACTCAAAGTTAATAAAAAGAAAAATCATTATAAAACTTTCCTGTTCTACAAGAAATAATTTATAATTTTTAGTTCCTGAGCTAAAAAGCTCATAAATAATTTTGAAACACTAATACATTTGTTCCATTTTTTCCTTTACAAATACAGAAATACAATTTGTTTTACCATTGATTCTATCTTTTATCATTTTGGTAATCATTACTGATCATCAATTTTTGCTTTGTGATGGTTTTGTGTACTTCTTTAAAATATACGATTGTCCTCAGATCAATTTTTAAGAGTGCTGCACTTACTCTAATTGGAATTTTTCTTTAGTAAAAAAAAGTCTAAAACACAATATCATAACATCATTTGAAAGCTTTTGTTTTTCTTATCGTAAAATGTCAATAATTTTACTCTAACATCATTGGATATTCATTTTAAGATTTATGATTTTCAATTTTAGCCATATTCAAGCATGTTTAATATGCTTCCAACAAGTTCATTTATATATGTATAAATGGTAAAATCGTAAAGTATTTTGAATGTAAAACAAAATATCAGAATTATCACCATGAACAATATAAAATAAATTACTCTGAAATTTAGAAAAATGTTCTTAACTAATATAAATAAAACTTTGAAGAACTTAAAACAACAAATATAAGCTTTAAAATTTAGTCTAATTACTTGATTCAATTTCCCATTTTATAATTCAATAGATATTATCGTTTTTTGACTCATTAAAATAAATTCACAACAAATGTTTCTTAATTAATTTCTGCTAAATGAAAGGGAAAAAATACTTTTGCAATTTGTCTGTACATTTGTTAGAGGACTTTACATTAAACTATTATTTTGATGGAAATTAGTTTTGCATAAAATTCTTTAATCGTTTTTATTGTTAATATTTTGCCACAGTGGCTTTATTTTCCTCAATCAAAAATAGAATTTTATAGTTCGTAAAATATCCAATCATCTTTAGTTGGTTCTCATAAGAACCAACTAAAGATGATTGGTTTGTTAAGATAATCTATAAAAATTTTTTAATTAATACTTATTTTTTGAGAGCATTTCAATATTCTTATTTTTCCTTTTTTTAAAGAAGCAGCATGAAATATCCCATCAAAACTTTAAGTGTATTTTCAATACATTTTACCAAAGGAAATCAATTTTTTACTAGAATTATGAGTGTATTACTAGAATTTTGAATTTACATAATAGTTTGAATAAAATATTTTTATTCAAACTATTATGAAAAAAAGAGTTGAAATTAATTTATGTGCTACACAGGTGATTTTTTATTTATAGATACCTGATATTCTTTATTTTTTACCAATATACCGATATATTCTTTTATTTAAAGATACCTAAAATTTTGTACAGCGAAAAATTGATATATATATATATATATTTCAGGTGATTTAGATAATAAATTGTAACTATTATATTTATTCACTTTGAACTCATTCTCTCACTGTGTAAGTGCATATATGTGTAAAAAATAAAAACAACTAATTATATTAAATAATACTCTTGCAGTAACTTTGATAACCTATAAAATTTAAAGTAACTTTCACCTTACAACAGTCTTAACAATCATGCTATATTTTTTACTAACTTTACAAAGCACAACATGACTTTTTCAAAGTTTTGTTATATTCCTTGTTTAAAATATATTGACTTAAATCAAAACTGTAGTAACCATAATCTTTGACTATTGTTTTTATTAGTTTTTCTCAAAAGAAATAAATACGTGCTTATAGTTTAGTAGTTTGTCCGAAGACTTTTTGTGAAATATTTTGTGGTTTTCACTCCCGACGAAACAGGAAGTTTTTCGGTGTTTTGGAACTCACTTTGAAAATTATATTTTCTAAAATGGCGACTTCTTAAGTTCATATTGTGACTTAAGATGAACAATATTTTTCATTTCATAACAGCAAAAGTGTATGTTATCGAAATTCCGTTTTAAGAAAGAGAAAATTACACTTTAGTTGACATAAAATTTTAAGCCTCAAAATTACTTTTCAAATACCTTTCCTATTTAAGAGGTATTTTCCCATCAGAAAAGAATTAATTGTTTCGAACCAAGAAATAAGTAACATTTTAAGAGAATTTCATATGTTATTAGATTATCAATCATAACACTAGGGTAAAATCATCCTGAAAGATTTAAGGGTTAATAATGTAATTTGTTTTGAATATTAAAATTTAAAAGCTTATAAAAGGAAAATTTACAGTAAACAGATTGATTTAGGACAAAGAACTATAGATAAATAATAATAAATAAAAGTTACTATAAATAAGGATAAGCATTAAATTAATTTTTTAGGTATAAAGCATTAAATAAAAAATATGAGAGAATTCTGAATTCTAACTTGTGCTAGTAGGGCAATCACGCTGTTAGTTATTAATCTTAGGAACTTGAATCAATCTGTCAGCCCTCAATACCAGAAATGTGCTATATTTTAAAATTAAAGACACAGATACAAAAATGTTTAATATAAAATTTAACTTTCACTTTACTTTTTACTTTAAAATTACATGAGTGTGAGTAAATCTTAACAAAATGGATTGCCCATAATCATAATTTAACAATACAATTAATTGTTTCTTATTAAAAAGGAAATATTTTTGATAATTGATGTTAATTACATTGAAAATTTACAATTTATACAAATTATAACGTATAATTTAAAATGTTTTTGAAATACTAAAAGACTCATATCTTTCATTTTTACGCTAAATGTTTGCAATATATTTTCAGTCAATGAATTTAATAATCAAAATATTTTATCGTTCTTCTCTATTAATTAAAAATTTAGGAAATTTTATTGAAAAATACGGTTATTTTTTTATATGTACAATATAAAATAGATATTAATTAAATATATTTGTATAGTGATAGAATTTTTTTAGGTAATTTACGAAATATATTTATAATTTATATTAAATTTCTTTAAAGTTTAAGGATTTTTAGAAATATTTCCATACGTGAACTTCTTAGTTATTTTCAAGTCAAATTATGATATATTAAGAAAAATATCTGAAAATGATATTTAAAAAATACTTTGGGAAAATCAATGCATTTAGTTAAAAATTAGCCACAAAAAATATTGAAGTTCTAAATTCATGAAGATTTACTTTAAATTATAAAACGAATAAGCAAATTGGATCATGATTTTATTCTTTTAAAAATTTTAATGAACTGATTTCTGAAATTAATGTTTACAGACTGTAAATGTACATATTACACAATAGAAATCTGTTGCCATTGTGTGCAAAAATTATTCTAATTATATTTAATTTTATATAAGAGTTTATTTTTCTATTTAAGTTGGTAAATATGCAATAGTGCAATGACAAATAGTGCATTTTCTCAATGTGATTTTTTCATCATAAAATATGGAACTTAAGTGTCATTAAAATAATAAATATTAAATTTTTAATTTGAAACATATATGTAATTTTTTATATTTTTAATAATTAGTAATTTAAACACTACTGATCATTATAAATAAATTTTAATTACGTAAAATTACTCTTTCAATTAACACAAAAATATGTGAAATACGTAATTCATAAAGTTAACATGGTTTTAAAATTAATATTTAAATAAACTATTTTTTCTTTACACAGTACTCTTCAAAAACATTTACTTTTTATGTGAACATTTATTTTAATTTAATTTTATTTTATTCAAAAAGTGACTTGATTTTGAATTCTGAATTGGATATATATATATATATATATATATATATATATATATATATATATATATATATATATATATATATATATATATATATATATATATATATATATATATATATATATATATATATATATATATATATATATATATATATATATATATATATATATATATATATATATATAGAGAGAGATGGATATATTGTAACGCGATAATAGAATCAAAATTAGAAGAATTAGTTTAAATACAATTTTCCAATGAAGATTTTCAACAGTAATAATTTTAATACATTTTAAAAATGCTCTAGGCACTTGAGATGTACATATTCCTGTATAAATGTCCAGTTTTGATTATATTTTTGCACATTTAACACCCTGCAACATTATTCAATTACAAGGATGCCATTCAAATTAACAGACATATACAATTAGACACGTCAGATTGTTAATAACATGCCCTCGAGTTGGCTGTAAAATAAATCTTTCAAATCAACACAAGGCATTGTCGCAGAGACCAGTTTCGACTCGCTCAACTAGTCAATATGTAGACTGGGAAGCTCAGGACGCGATAAGACACCCTCAGCTATTAGCTGCTTGTACCCCCTGTGCTATCATCGCTTTACACTATTATTACGCATCTCCCCATTCATTTCATCTATGCTCCCTAAGTTATCTTCTCCGAGCCAGATCGGATGCGGTGATAGGCCTTTGTTACGGCCCTGTTCGCTCCCTTTGCTACAACGCAGATAAGAGAAACAGCTCCTGTTTGGACAGAGGTGCTCTTATCGAGCTGGAATCGTTTGTTACGAATTCGCTAGCTTTTCATTGATTACAATAGCTGTGGAAAACGTCATTTTAAGCCGTCTTTAGCGATGAAGGTTTTGGGACCATTTCCAACTCTGACTGCATTTCACATGGAAACAGATGCTCTTCGATATTTTCAGACGAATTCTTCACCACTTCCGAATTTCGAAGGAGTGAAAAGTGATTTTTCTGTGATTCTGTTGAAACATAGAGAGCAGTACTTAATTTGAACTGAAGTTTCGTGTCAACTATTAAAAGAATTCCTTTAATTATAATTTAATGAATATTATGTGTCAAAAAATAAATTAATGTAAATAAAGTTCTTGTTTTGCAGATCCAAACATTTATTATATTATTATAAAATGAATTAAATAATTATGTATATAATATTAAATATATACATATAAATTAAATAAATGCATTTTTAAGGAATGTGTATTTATTTAATTTAAAACGATATACATTATTTCAAACTAATTAGTTCAATTAAATGATTAACTAAATAAAACAACTTTTTTTATTTTATTTGTATTTAAATTTATTTTCAAACATAATTCCTTAATGTTCAGTAATATTTATATTTTATGAATTGTCCACAAATTGTACATCTAAATTCATCATATACATTTTAACTTACCAACTTCCAAAAGATCTCACATTATTGAAGGCAATTAACTCTTTATTTCTAAATTAAGATTTGTGCATTATTTATAAACAGAGAATCATTTAGTTTAATAAATAGTTTCAAAAAATAAATGGTGCGGTGTGTATAATTTTTAAGTGATTCCAATAAGAAATTTTCCTATATGTGAATACATTTTGTTATCAAATTCAAACATGCGAAAAAACATCAAAATTAAAAATTTCGCAAATTATATTTATTCATAGCTAAAATAAAATTATAAAAATATGGTTACATATTATGTCAAACTATTTTATGGTTAAATATAATACTAGTTATTCAACATTATGTAAAAAGAAAGCTCATTTTACTTTATTACAGCACATTTATAATTAGTAAAATTATACTTAGCAAAAATGTGTCAAAATTGTTTCTTCCTGTCTGGATATAAAATAGAAGACACTCTTATAATACCTCAGTTTAACTTTCAAAATACAATTTTCAAAACATTACATAATACATTTCATTATAGAAAAAGCAAGACTATCGTAATACAAAGATAGGTCTAGACAATATATTTTACTAAAAGCATACTTCCTTTTCCAGTTTCTCAGGAGGATACAAAGTAATGATTTCTGATCGTTTTGTCATGATAGATCATAAAGATACTTTGTTAAGTAGTTTAGATAGTATAAAAGAAAAATGCTGAGTTGCCTTTATTTTTTAAGAATGAAATATGGTTTAACTACAAAAAGTTTTAATCCATATATGAGTAAAATAACAAAATTAATTATTTTTACTAACATAACTCTATTTTTTACTCTTGAAAACTCACAAGCAATTTAAGATAATATTTATAGCAATTTATGCAATAATAATATAAAGACAACATTATAAAGTCCACGGTCTTTTGATTCTTTCATTCATTATTAGGAGCTGCTTTGATTTTATAATGTTAGCTTCTATTTAGGAAAGTCAATCAGGTAATCAAAGTAAAAAGACAATAAATAAAGCACACGCAAAGAATGATTTAAATAGTAAACATAATATTTAATATCATATTAATCCCAAGAATATTACTCTTGAAATTTTATGGATGATAATTGTGATTACTGATGCTTCGAACATTGGTTTCTAAAATTATCTGAAGTCAGATGTTAAATACAAATATTTTTCATATTGTAAAGAAACACATTTTGTTTTTATTATGTACTGATTGTCCAAAGTCTGAAAATTACTTACTTGATTTGATCATTTGAACTCGAGATTTTGCTTTTCTGTTTTAACTACTCTTACATGATTACATTCAATGGGTTGAAGCACAAAAACAATTGTAATTGTCCAACCAGCGCCCTGAAAAAAGAAATATGACTATTATATTATTAGAATGATTTGATTTCTAAAGACATGAAACAATAATGACTTGTATTTATTGATGCGCATTATGTTTTTTCTTTTTTTCTTAAACACTATATCTAAAATCAAACTGATTTTTTGTTCATTATTAAAATGATATTCTTTTTTTTCGATAGAAAAGTAAAAATATTATTGGGAACATTATTTCTGAAAGACACAAGTTTTAAACTTTTTTTTATTAATTCTTACATTTTAATACAGACATCTAAGAATTAAAGTTTGTGTATATTAAACTCAGATTTATTATTTTACATCTACAATGAATTAGGGTAAAGATTCCTTAAAATAACTGAATGTGATCCAACGTTTATTGGCTTATAAAATTCTCCATTTGATCTTAGTTATATACAGAGCTCTGCGTGTGAATGCATCAAAATTTACTAAGTTCTGGATCTTTCGACTTATATATAAGGTCCACTACCAGATTAAAGCTTTTTGAGGATGAAACTCAATATAGAATAAATAAAAGAAAACCTTCATAGTAACTTCCAGTTTTCAGTCTATGCTGATTTTGCAAAATAGAAAATTGAGTACATTTTTAAATGGATTAAACATTAAATGTTTATATTAATAAAATATTAGTATTAAATATCATTTCCTTTAAACCAAGATGTACAAAACATTAAAAGATTCATAAATTACAATTATTTTTAATCCTTTGTAAAATTAAACGAAACTTGCAAGTATTTTGAAATATGATGAATAATTTCTTAAAAATATCAAAGAGAACAATAACTTATTTGCATTTCAGTACTTGAGTGGTAATCAGTAACAATAAAATTTAACGTAAAACATATCGTGATCTCTTTTAAATTTGAAAATGGCAATAATGTAACACATGAATATAAGTATCATGAAAATAACTTTGTAAGAGTTCGTTTTACAAAGTAACGCACTAAATATTATCCTACTTTCATTTGCAATCACCTCAATAACTAAGAACATATTTAAAATATCTACATAACATAAAAGTTATAAATAAAACAGAAATATCTTTACTTTCATACTGCAAAATTTTTTTTAACAATTATACATTAAGTTTTATTTTTTAATATTCCTTCATAGTTTTTTGAACGTTTACATAAGTAATCATTTTTCTTTTAGTAAATTCCCAATCAAGAGAAACATTAAAAAATTACTGTCATTAGATTTCATATATTTAAGCTAAAAGTACAGCTAGAAAAAGATAGAAAGAAAAAATAATTCAGCAGCAGGATAATGGCATTTTGTGAAACAAATAAATCTCAATGAATCTTTATTCAGTTTTCCTCATTTTGCAAAATGCGTGGTTGATATTTTTTTAATAAATATATATATATATATCATATTTTAGTACTTAACTTAGGCTTGAAAACTAAAACATAATACAATTTAACCTTAATTCAAAACATTATAAAATTTCCTTTTTTAAGTTTCAAATTATGAAAATAATTATATTTCACCTAAATTAAATAAACTTTCTTATAATTACAATGCTTGAATCAATATTAATAAAATAACAGAACATTATTCAATTTAGAATCATTTTAGCTCCATATACCTTTAAATTAAGCTGCTTAAAACTGAAACAGAAATATTGCTAGCCTCTAAAGCTAAGAAGTTTCTCATTTCTTAAAAGGAAAAACACATTGAAGTCTGGTTGATATAATATATTTGACATTTCCCGCATCAATGTCTCCCAAGGAGTGCTATCTAAGCAGCTCACATCTCGATCGATTTATTAATGTATAGGATATTCTATGTGAAGGAAAATGTTCATAAACCTTCAATGCTGGTCTCAGTAGGATTAGCATATATGAATATGCTATAATATTTTAAATGATTACGTCATATGTTTCCTTTCCATGCAAATATATGAGTTTACAGGGAACATTTTACCATTTTTCCCTATTTTACATAAGGAAATGGATCCATCAAAAGTACAACATGTTATTTAAATTTTTATTTTTAACCATATAAAGAGTTTTTGAACCACAGATCTGAATAATTTTAAACAATTCTAGCTTAAAGTTTACAGTATTAACATAATTTCAAATATTACTTAAGAAAGTATTATATGAATTGAGATGTCATTTCTCAAGAATATTTTATTCACATAAGAAATTATAACTTACTTGTGATTGAAATTATGGCCAACACAATTGTGTGGGTACATAAATGTAAATTTATCATTTAAAAACTAAAAACAAAGATAATTATAAACTTGCAAAATAACTTCACTAAGAAACAGATACAAATAATTTAAGAACATTATTTGCACATTAATCATATCGTAATACATAATCATAATCGTTTGCATCAATACAATAATCAAATGAAACAAAAAATATCAAAGGATTTAATGTATGTAGCTGTATTCGATTTTTTCCTTTGTCATGAACAAATGTTTAGCACAACAAATATATTTGACATGATGTGCACTCCTATTAGAGAAAGAAAATATATCAAGTGAATAAACAATGAAGAATAAAGCAATACTTTCAAGCAAAAGATAGAAAAGTTTTCAATTATTATACAAATACAATATTAGAAACGTTTAAGTATCATTGAATTTTGGGTATAAAAATATTTGTTTTACATCTCTTTCTTTAATAAAATGTTTTTGTAATTTAGAAAATTGTTGAATCTTTTGAGATGTAATTTAAAATATTTTTTTCAAACAATAAAAAATTAATTAATTCATAAATATCTATGTTTATAAGCATATGAAAAGTCTACTTTAATAAATTTCATTCACGTTTGAATCTTAGAACAATTTTTTCACAAATTTAAAAATGGGAAGACTACGTGTCCCAATTTTTCGAGACATAAATCAAAAGTAAATTAAAATATCAAGAAAATATCTTAAGTGTGAAATCTTTGAAATATTGATTTAATATCTTTGCAAGATTCCCCTATCTTCACCTATAAAATGAAGAATGATAAGCAGTATATTTAATGATCACAAATTGACTAAAATACATAATATGATCCAGTGAACACCTTATAAGCACTCTTGTGAGTTATTTGGCTTCAAAAGATAGAAAACTATGCATAACTGTGTTTCTGTTTAGCTTATCATTATCTTTGGTTTATCCATGGCTATTTTTAATGACATACTAATTATATCATGGCCAACAATTTAATGTGGATTCTGTTTTGATTTTCCTAAATTTGCTAAATATTGCATTCAGTATTCTGTTTTTTTTCTGCTTTGTATAAAATATAAATTTAAGTTTTCTTTACATATTGTCTTATATTCTCTCGAGACACAAATAGGCAGAACTAATTTAAGATACTTCCACTGCCAGATTTTTCTGGAGTAGTGTCTCAATAAATAGATTTGAAATTGATATATTTACATAAATGGTTGAGTATTAGTATTCTTCTTTCAGAAATGATGAAGAAGAATTTTCTTACTGAAATGCCCTTCTAAAATTATGGTAGTCCTCTATTGCTACATATAACTGATAAAATGTACAAGTTATATGTTGTAGCCAGTTAACAATTTGAAAAACAAAGAATTTTTCACAAAATATTTAGTACAAAGGAGAATTTTGAATCTTTTCCAACTGTTTAATTTTGGCTGCATCACTTTAGGCAAACGAATGTTGATGGAATAAATGGTTTGTCTAAGTGTAGGTTGGATTTACAGAGATAAGAAGAGTTATATGAGCATATATAAAGCTTTATAAACATGGGGTACATCTAAATTTGTGTTATGATTATTATAGTTTCAACCACTAAGGATTACTGCTTCAAAATATTTGTAATAAAATGCTTGCAAGACATTTGATCATTGTTTGGTTTAGATTAAGCATGGAACTTCTTCTGGAAACTGTTGTTATTTAAAATAATATATAAATTATTTTTCTCATTAAAAATACAAATTCCAACTAAATTCATTCAAGATTTCTGTCAGCGATGCAGACAATTTATGTTTTCATGATGTTATATCCATGAAATACGCCTGAAATGTTTCTCAACCAACTGAAAATTTTAAAAGAGTCTTACTTGATCTTGAATTTGATGCCATAAACGCTTAAACCAGATTCATGGGATCAAATTCTGTTATGAATAAAACAGGTTTATCGATAAAACACGTCTGTATTTTTTAAACGAATTAAGACATAAGCAAGAGAATAATGAATATAATATGATAGTTAAGAGCAAAAATGTCTAGAAATTGCTTTACATTATTTTTTAACTTGTATTAATGCTGGAACATATTCTAGAGAATACTGGTTTGAGATGGGTTTCTAAGAAAATAATTAAATAATATCTTATGTCTTATAGTAGTTGTGCAGTAAATGACTCATGATTTAAAAATTAAAAAATAATCAGTTTCCAGATAATAAAAGTGCTAATTTTTCCCTCTAAAAAGACTGAATAAATGCTAATTATTCAAGTAAATCAAAGGATGACATATTCCTCCATCCGTGTTCACCTGATTTTATTTTACTCCTCTGGGTAATAATAATTCTCATTAATTAAGTTATAGTAAAAGAGGCAAATTTAACTTTACAGCGAAAGAAAAACAATTAAGAACATTCTTGTTATTTCCATCGAATCAAACTGGGAAAGATGTAACTTAACAATATTTTAAACAACGAGTAATATATTTATGATAAATCATTTGTTTTGTTTTTCTATAAAAAAATGTTAGCTGAATATTTTACAATTAAATCTGTCACAAACATTTTAGTCTTTCACTATAATCATAAATTAATTTCATTTGTTAAGGTTTTTAGGATCGATGCTAGATTTATACAAAAACATAAAAAAATCAATAGCGGTACAGCTTTAAAATTTAAACAAGCTGGATAACAAAAAAATCTCTGTTGTTTTTAGTCTTTTATCAAAATGTGCCGTAAAAGTAAGATTAAAAGTGAAACAGGAGCTTAAAGAAAGCATCCGATCCTCGAAAAACAATACGAAACAGAAAACAACGTGTTATCTTATCGTTATTTCCTTTTCGTTTTCCCCTTCAACATCAGAGGACATGCCACTGAAGAAAGTTTATTCCCCCAAAAAAACGGGAAATGAACGACTTAAAGAGCAGAAGTAGACAACGTGTAATATCGAAATACCACTGTCCTTTTTTATCCCCTACTATTCGGCAATTTTTTTTCTGCTTGGCTTCTGGTGTGAGGGCGTATAGGTTTAGTCCGTTAGGCGTGTGACATGTAATTCTAGCAAACCCTCGCCTTGCAAAAGTCACGGATGTGGAAAGTGAAGAGTGAAAGCAAACAACAAAAAATCTACCGAATCTACCATTGTTGGGAGAAAATCTACTTCATTCCTCATTCATCCACGCCCCTATCTAAGGATATGTTTGTACTCCTGTCACGACACACACACGCTTTTCTTCTTTCGTCATTATTTTAGTTTTATTTGACATTGAAAGAGATGGAGAGAAAATAATAAAAGTTTAATGCAGAGATTATCTTTTAAATTCAATGCACGGTTTCTGAAGGTGGGTATTTCAGTCAAGGAATTGTTTGGAATTCCAATGTAGATTTAAACAGAAAAAACATGACGTTATTTCAGATAATGACTTCTGAATTCAGTTGCTGAATGAAATATGATGTTATCGCGATAGATGGGAATAAATAATTTACATGTATTTTTAAGTTTATATTTTTTTCATAAGTGAGATGAATCTGTTTTATTATGATGCAGTTGGTGAAAGTCTTCTCATTACATATCCACAGTGATTTACTTTATTCATATCTAGCTTTTGCAACTGTCAGGGAATTTGATTTTTGATCATATAAAACGCAATTATCTAGGATTAAGAGCATAAATATTACATTAGATTTCATCAAATAATTAAAGTGGATGACTGATTATACTAGAGTAGTTAGAAAATTTCTATTTTAATGCAGCAGCTTACCTATTGATTTTGCAATTTGTACATTGCCCAAAATGTGTTTTTTTATCAAGCTCCCAATAAATTCTAACAAACAACACATTTTTAGTTGTTATTAAATGTGAATATGCGAAAACAAATGCAAATTCTATAAATAAAACCCTTTTGTCAAGAAACTAAATTATGTTAAGTATGATGATTTGTGAAAATGGACCATGATTTTGTTATTAATTTTATTGATCAGATACTCTACCTTTAAATTGTATGTTATAAATTTATGAACAGACTTGAAAAGCGCATTTCAAAGTTAAAAAGAGATACTACATAAATGCCAGCACGTAAAAAAGTCTTTTTGCATAGCAACTTAAGCATTGGTTAAAGATATCTAAAAATAGCCTCATTTTCATGAAGGAACGATACTCTTGTAAACTTTATATTTCAGATTTTTAAAGAAAAAACATTTCTTCTCATGCCATAACTTTTAGCTTTGTTCTTTTTTACAAATAATGCCAGAGAATACTTTATACATTCGAAAGTATTCTCACTAAATAGGGCGAAATTTAAAAAAAATCCATCTAAAGTAACACCTATTGACCAAAATTTTAAACAAAGGCTTTTACACAGAAAAATAATAACATACTCCTTACATCATAGACACTCACACCTTCAATTTCTAATGAATACATTTAAATAGTTTAGTATTTATTTAAAATAATAGGAAAGGAAACCAAAGTTTCAAAAAGTTAAACCTTATCTTATAATAAGCCGAAGTAATTTTTTAAGGGTAAACTAATTTATTAAATCTTAAATAAATTTTCTAAACTAGTAAACTGGGTTTTTGACGTTTTAAAGAAATTCAAAACTTTGGAAAAGTGAAATCATAATTAATTCTAAACTGGAATCTGCTTAAAGAGCATAGTAATTTATTATCTGGTAATTAGTTTTAATTGATGGCATTTACGCTTCTCCCTTATATTGGAGTTTATACAAACAATTTTTTATAGAACATGTATTAAAATATAAGCAATAAATATAATTTTAACTGAATTATGAACTTCAAAAAAAAAAGTGTGGAACTATTATACTTTCTTAAAAATGCATTATAATTCATACGGATAGGAATTTTTTGAGAATCTTTCTTTGATTACTTTTCACATAATTTTCTTTCTTGGGCATGATTAACCTAAAGATAATTATAGAATTAACATTTTATATTTCATAATAAGAATATGAAAAATAATTTATATAATTTAATTAATATAGTTTTGAATTCTGCAGTTTACTTAATTTTTAACTCATTAATTAACTGATAGCAATTTACTTTACAAAATTAAAATTCTTTCACTGAGTTATTCTCGACTCTCTATTACTGTAAATATTTAACGAGAAAGTAAAATGAGTGGAATTTTTTTTATAAAAACATTTGACTTATTTTCATTTGTACAACTTGTTTTTCAAATGTTTCTACATGAAACGAAAAGATTTATATAATATTTCACTACACATCATAATCTAATTTAATTTCTTATTAGAGAAATGATAAACATATTTAGAAAAATGTTTATAATCATTTTCATTTTAAAAATTAGTATGACATTATATATTAAAACTACTTTCACAATTTATACCCAAATACGATATTAAATTTTTATGAACGGTTTTCGTGATTGAATTTTAAATGTTAAAAATAATCACCAGATGTTTTATGCTAAAGTGTGTGTGTGTGTGTGTGTGTGTGTGTGTGTGTGTGTGTGTGTGTGTGTGTGTGTGTGTGTGTGTGTGTGTGTGTGTGTGTGTGTGTGTGTGTGTGTGTGTGTGTGTGTGTGTGTGTGTGTGTGTGTGTGTGTGTGTGTGTGTGTGTGTGTGTGTGTGTGTGTGTGTGTGTGTGTGTGTGTGTGTGTGTGTGTGTCTTTATCTGAGGAAATAATTATATCATTTTTGAATTATTTTTAATATCATCACTTATTTGCACACAATATTTTCACTGAATTCATATTCATTTTACAGAACACAGTAAAGTTATTCCAAGGTGCATGTAAACTCTACAATGCTGAAAATCTGTCGCATCGATTTTCTATACTGTCAATTAAGTTGTATCATAACTAAATGGGTAGCAAAGAACAGACATGGATTAAACTCTTTTCCAGCTCTCCTACCTACTTTGGAGGAAGACTTAAAACAGCAACCTGTCTACCAAAATAACATTAAGGCTGCTCTATGGGATACAAGTTTGGATATCAAACTGGGCATTCCCTTCACTCAGAACCAAGACCCTCAAAATATTTCTTAACACCTTCAGCTCGATGAGGTCTTGCGTTATCTTCCATTAAAATGAAACCATTACCAATTGCACCGACATATGGGTGGGCATATGCATCAAAAATCGCATCTTTATATCTCCCATCAGTCACATTTCCTCCCAGGAACATATGCAGGTCAATGGGGCCATGAATAAGATACCTGGCGAAACTATTATTCCATAACCATGGTAACTGTGTCGTTACACAGTGTTGGATTGATGGTATCTTGTGCGGCGTTCCCTTTTGATGACCTGAATAGTTCTCTGGTGTGAATTTGAGCTCGTCTGTAAAAAGTACAGAAGCCCATCTCTGTCTGGCAAAGGAAACGTGTTCTCTTACCCATAAGTGAACTCTTCCCTGTCGTTCGGTAAGGGTAACACATCATCAATTAGTTGTTTTGCATGGAGACTTGCATGGTGAAGACACCTTCGCACAGAACTAGCGAATATTCTTCTCCTTGCTTCTAAAGAATGATATGCAACAAGTTGTAGTACAGAAATACTTCTTCTACTTTAAGTCTAATGAACCATAAACCGGTCTTTTTCTGCTGTTGCAGCTAGTGATTGAACTGGAATATGTCTTCTGGACCCAGAATCTTCAGTTTGATATTGATTTCAGAGACGATGGACAACACTGCAAGGCATATTTAGGCACCTAGCAGTATCAATCTCTCTGACATATCTTTTCCCATCCATTCGTCCAACCACCATCCCCTTAATGAATCAGGCAAATGGCTTATATCAGCCATTGTGGGACCCTATTTACTATTATAAAGGAATCTGCTTACTACAGTTGAAAAGCAATAAAACTTACACTTGGTATTACCAAACTCTGATGTTTGCATATTTTTCTCTCATTCATGTATATCTGTTCTTTTCTATCAAAAAAGTGGTAGCTAGCTTTATCGCATAAATTTACATAAGTTCGTTTATACCATTTATATACACTATAAATTTTATTTTTAGGGTCAGATTTATATGGTGGGCATTGAAAACCACTTTGTGCCTTAACTTTTAGAAGCCAATGTAAATTAATGAAAAATATTATTTAATAATATTTGATACACGATTATTTTCAAAATCATTTTACACATTTTTATAACTGGGATATTAACAATAAATTATTTTCATAAAATATTAAGAATATATCAAATGAACCTAAAAGACACTTTAACTAAATTTTTGATACATTCTATGTTTTCTTTAACAAATAATATATGATGTGTTCATTCATTTTCAATTAACATTTAATTACACACTGGAAATTTCTTAATGTATAAAAAGATACTAAATTATTATTCTATTTTCAAATAAGCAATGTAAATTGCTAGACATGCATAGTCAAAATAATTATAATTGCATTCTGAATAATGGGACAAAACATAATGACATTCATCTACAATGGATTTCCTCCCATGTGGACCTCCACTTCAATGACTTGGCCGATGAATTGGCTAAGGAGGGCTCTGCTGAAACAACTGAAAATGGTGGACTACTTACGTTTAGTGAAATTTTCTCAAAGGTCAAAGCCGAAAACAGCAAGACTTGGAGGATCCCACCTACTCATGACTGGTACGAACAAAACCATCCTGGGGCTGCCCTGGAGCTGAAGGTCAATAGGAAATTGCAAACCACCATTACCAGGCTCATTACTGGACATACTCGCACCCTTACATTCGTTCAGGGTCAGAAAGTGTTCCCTGTGTGCCTCAGGTGTAATTTCCACCAAGCTTCTCCGGACCATCTGCTCTCCTGTCTGGGTTTGGAGAAGAAAGATCTTTTTGAAAACCCTGCGCTGGTTCGGGACTTTCTCTGGGCGAACGATCTACTAGACTTAGAATAAGGAACAACAACAACAACATGATTTAAAAATTTCATAAAGAATAAAAATTCTGTTTTGTAATAAGTTATTAAAACTATCAATAATATTTGATGATAAAATAGTTCACTACTTTTTGATTAAAATATATTTTTCAACTTAGAAAAAACTATTGATGTGAATTTTTGAAGTGCTGATTGTTGTTAATCGCATCTTAAAGTTTCATTCTTATTGAAATTACACAAATTTTAAAAAATGTACAAAAATTAATCAGTGTCTTTTATAATGCTGCAGGAGAAATTAAAATATTTTAATTTGAATTTCTGAACAATTCATAATAAAATTTAAATAAATTATAAATATATTATAAATTAAAAACATACATATATATATATATATATATATATATATATAATATATATAATATATATATATATATATATATATATATATATATATATATATATATATATATATATATATATATATATATATATAATTAATCTGTAAATATCTTATCAATTGTAAAAACTGTTTAAACACAATTCAAATAATTTTTACAGTCAATGCATTCTGAGAATTTACCCAAGAACGTTTTGGTTTTTCGGTTTCATGTTAGAAAATATTCGCTTCTGGATTTTTATCGTTATTCAAGAAGTATTATCCATTGAAAGAGAGAGAGAGAGATATCCTTTTATTTTCACATTTTGCTGTTGGGAACATCAAGCAAATAAAAAAGAAAATGAGAAGTGCAATGGTCTTATAAATGTTGTGGTGAATATAAGCGATAGGATGTACTATTGGCTCAAACCACTGAACTCAGCAGATAGTAATATACTCCAAATGATTATTTCATGAACTTTGGCCAAAGCCTTCCTGTGTCTCCCCTAGTGTTTTCCCGGTTAGGATCATAAATGGAGGGAAAAAGAGGAGCCACGGAGGGAGATCAGAGGACCACCCCTCTTCCCCACAGGGAAAAAAAGTCAGCAGCGTTTTATCTGCCTGTGAGTCATATGTCTCTTCCGAACGCGTAAGTAACGTGGAACTGCTCTTAAAGTATCCACAAAGGAAAGCTTCTTTCAGGGGACTGAAAGCCTTACATTTTAAAAGAGCGTTATCCTTTTCTTCCCAGTTTTGTACTTCTTTTGTACAGAATGATGATTCGTTTTTCAGATGCAGTCATTCCTCAATTTTATACTTCATTTCCATATTTTCCAGTTGCATATTTCTTCTTCGAAGCTACAGCTTAACATTTTTTGGAAAATGTTCAATTTTTTTTTATTTTCGGTATTTTAAAATAGTATTAATCTTCGTTACTATTCTTAGGAATGCAATGGATTATATACAAAGCTTGAATTTCTTTCTCCAGAAAAAAGAAGAAAAAAAGGAAAAATGGCATTTCCCTTAAAATTTCTGCGCACATATGTATCTTATTCAGCGAACTAACGATATTTCGTATAACTATAGATTAAAATATTAAAGGACCTAAGCTTTTAATAAAATGCTGTATATTGTCGTATTTAACTTCACATTCTATGATATTAAATTTGCATACTTTAAGAATACAACTAAAAATAAGTTATAATCACAAGTTTAAACGACCATTAAAGCGCATAAGCATTTTTCACGCATATATTTTGTGTTTAATAACTATAAGTGTTTTAAGCCAATTGTCTTTAAGCAAATGTGATCCAATATAAATAAATGGTTAGTACAATTGTCACTCTTTGAAGACCTTTTCTTACAAGGATGATTTTGCAAAGGTCTTACAATTTAAAATTAATTTATTTTACTATAAACATTCTCCATAAAGATTGTGAAATCAAACCGGCATATTATTGAGCAGAAAACTATAACTCTGCTTGTTCAGTTTTTAAATTGTCCCATAAGCAAATAAAGATTGTTTAAGTATTATTAAAAGCATTTTCTCCAGAATGAAGCTCTCATAATTTTGATAAATGAAAGGAGTATATTATTACTTAATTTAACAGTATGATTTTTTTAACCTTTCCCACATTGATTTGGAGAGTGATTTTCCATAGTTAAGCTATTCGTAAAGTAAGATTTTAATATTTTATCCTTTGATATTCAAACATTTTAAAAATTTTTATGGTTTTGATACAAAAAGAAAAATAATAGATATATTGACTATATATTGATATATATAGGAATTATATACCATAGAAAAAATTGGTTGCCGATAATTTGTATAATGTCTATTTTAGAATATATCATGTTACGTAGTATAAATTGAAGAAATTTCTTGTAAAATAATAAAACTGTTTAGTTAAAAGACAGTGCAGTCTTCCAATAGAAAATAATGAGGGATGTTTTAAGACAATTATAAGCTTATGCATGGTATGAAGTAACATATATTTGATAGTAAATTTCGAGTAATTTTCTTTAATAAATTAAAAAATCATTTCATATTTAACGGTACTTTGAATTTATTTGTTAGTAACTGCGTGATTACTATGCTAAAAGTTGTGACATTATTCATGAAATCAAACTAACTAAAAATTTCATTTAGAAGTAAAATATTTTGACAGAAATTTTTAGGATATTAGTTTTGATTTCTACTTTTGAACATTTCGGATAATTTAAAACTAGGTTAATGTTCTTCGATTCTAAAATATAACAGGATCAGTTATAAACAGAATATGACACATTGATCAAGTCAATCAATAATTTACAACATTCATTTTAAATATATATATATATATATATATATATATATATATATATATATATATATATATATATATATATATATATATATATATATATATATATATATATATATATATATATATATATATATATATATATATAAACCAGCAAAATGCTTTTTTCAACTTAATTCCGTATATATTTTATAAAAACAAATTTTAAAGCCGAAACTATTCTCGAATGGGTTTGTTACTATGTTTAACAGGAAAATGTTTTAAAGTTTAAAATAGTAACTCATATTTCAGGATAAAATTTATACGCGTCCATTCTTCATGTAAAAGAAATGAGGTAAGATTATCTAAACTTATTTGAAGTTTAACGTAATGAAAAATTTGCTCATTTTTATATATATTTTTTTAAAAAAAAATACTTTAAGCGAAATATTTATCAGCAAATTTTCTCTAAGCTTTCTCGTTATCATTACACATTACTGTAGCTTGATTAAAACAGGTATTTTATTTTAATGCTCGAGATATATAAAAAAGCTAAATATACAAAATTGCCTTTTAGATTCTAGAAAAAATACTTGATTAAAATATTTTGCATTGTATATTCATTTACTTTCCTTTATAAAGTTACTTCTTAAGACAAATAATATTTAAATAAACTTTACTTTTTCAAAAATTTAAAATATGTGTTTAAATTTTAGAGATTAGATCTTTTGAAGTATGTGAAACAATAATAAAATATGTAATAAATTTTTATGAATATTTTTAATTCATATAAAATCTTTAAAATCGTATCAAATCTTAAGGAAATCATCAAAAACAATTTCTGCTGAATTGAAAGTATTTTTTAGTAAAAGACGTTCTGCTAGTTTATATGCAGATTTGAGAGTCTTTATATTTAATATTTTGTCCTAAACATGTTTACTAGTGGGTTAATATTTCATAAATTATTTTAATTATTATAAAGTATATGGTTTATAGTAATTAACTGCAATATATACATTTGTGCTTTGACTATGAATTTAGTTATATAAAGCACGTTATAAAAAATTAAATTTATCGATGGGAAAAGCTCAGCTGTTTAAATCGGAGTTATTGAAAAGTTCCGATGAACTAATCCAGGTAGAGTAAGGAAATTGCATTACTTATCAAACTGAGTAAGAATTGTATCATTGTAAAAATAAGGTAATTTATTTAAATGTTTTAAAAAAATTACTTAATCAAAATTTAAAAAAAAAATATTTGTTACAGGGTCATAATAATAGTTACCTTTATCAGAAATATAAAAAAGACGAGTTACATATTTTCTTACCTACATTGCAAATTAGTAAATATCTATTATATTTAGAGGATATGAATTGCATAATTCATTAGGAACATTTAATTTTCAAAACATTGCCTTCAGAATTCATACAAGGCTTGTTTCTTAGGAAGTTTAAGGATTTTGGTTATATATATATATATATATATATATATATATATATATATATATATATATATATATATATATATATATATATGTATGTGTATATATATATATATATATATATATATATATATATATATATATATATATATATAAATTTATTTATATATATATATATGTGTGTGTGTGTGTGTATATTAGGAACAGTATATTTTAAGATAATAGTAATATTAAATATTTGTTTCCAATGAGAAATTTTTAAATTTTTAGAGGATGAACCAAGATTCCCTGTAGGGAAAAAATTTTAATAGTGACTGTGATTTTCATTTGTTTTAAAGAAATATTAATGGTTATGTTTTCGCAACAACTCAAAGATGTAAAAGATTTTTTGTGTCAAAAATGCTAACATTATCTTAGTGATCTGAAAAATATTTGTTCATTTGAGATCACGTACGCTCTGCTTAATATGGTACACTGCTAATGTAAATTTCAAGTATCTGATTAAAATGGAGAATTTTTTTATTCCACCCGAAGATATTTCTTCAAGCTATTTACCTAGTTACCTTCTCTGAGCAATTATTCTCAAATGAGATTGCTTTGTGATGCAAAAAGAAATGTAATATATTATGCACCAAAGCTAAAAATGTATTTGCACTTGTCTCAAAAAATAAAGTTAGCTTTATCAATATTAATACTTGAACTATTTTTAAAACTGTATCTGAAACTTTAAATAAATAATTACAAGATTTAAGTAAAAACTAATACAATTATATTTCAGTGGTTTATATTTTAATTCCAATTTTAAAATATAACTTTATAATACCTTGAGTATCTTTAAAATTCATGAAATATCTTTGTTTAATTTAAACACGCGAAAATTAGAAATAATAATTGGTTTCAGATTTCCGAAGAAGAAAGCAATGCAATGTTTGATAAACATAACTGAAAATAGCATGAAGGTGCAATATCGATTTAAGTTATCACTTGATCAGCATTATATAGTTAATCAACTCATTCTCAAGAGATATTGCATCAGAAAAATAGATGATACTTGCTTTCTTCTTGTAGGAAATTGTAACAATATATGATCAATAGGATGACAAAAATACATTCAATTGCAGAAAATCTTAATTAGTTTTACTTTTCGTAAACAAAATAAGTTTCGAAGACAATGATTGTAAACATTGAGTTTTTGAACATTTCAATAAAATTAACTTACTTTTTGTGTGTAAAAAAATCGAAATTATAATAAATTTGAATGAGTTTTGTTACATTATATTATAAATTATTATATTATTACTATAAGAATATTTTTAAAAATTTTATATAAAAATTTTTTATATTATATACTTTCCCTTATACCAGTGAGTTTTTAGTTAAACCTTACTATATTTTGTGTGATTCTGTTCTATAAATAAATAAAATTAATTTTATTTAAAATTACTTACTGTGTAAATTGTTTTTTTCTCACAAACAACTTAAAAAATATTTTTTTTTCTTGAAGTACCAAGTATTTCATCATACGCTTCTTTAAAATAAAGGTGCTCATTAAATCTTTATAGTTTTAAGTTAATTGAAAAGTTTATCATTGAAATTTTGAAAATGTAAATAATTTTAAAAGTCACTACTCTTAAAAGTAGATAGAATATTGTTATTATTCTTAAAAAAGCTATATACATTTGATGAATATCTGCTAAAATCTCTTGAAATGTTTAGTGCATATCCTTATAAGTTATTAATAATAAGTAGTTTTTCTATATTTGAATAAAAAGTAAGATCCTAATATTCCTATATACTAAGATAAAAGAAAATGTTTTCCTTAAAAGCTGAAATAGGTCACATTTATATTATCAACTTTGCATACTATAACCATAATATTGAGCCATCAATATTGATGGAAAATATTCCAGCTTACTGTAAAGCATAAAACATAATTAATCATTTTATTATATTATAAGCCATCAAGTGACTTCTTAAAATAACTTGAAAAAGCTACTTAAACCAATATTTAAAATTTCTGAACAGTTGTTTAGGAAACATATAAGAAAATCTTACCAACTTTTAACATTTCTAAATTAGGTAATGATATTTTTCCCGAAATTCATGATAAAAATAAAAATATAATATCCAAATTTTAAAATTGCTGTAAAATATTATTTTAAATACAATAAACCTTTACTTTATGGTGTGAAATTTCTCTTATTCTTGAAATAAATTGTAGCTATATTAAATAAAAGTTATAAATATTATAAACAAATTATAAATTAAATAGCTTAATTTTCTAAGAAAAAGTCTTCAGTCTCACCTTGAATTTATTTTTCTTTAATTAAATAAAAATAATGAAACTGATCACCAGAAATCTTTGCTGTAAATTATTAATTTGCTTGTATTATTTTGATTTTATTATATGTCATCAATTAAACAAAAATATATGAACATTTGAAATACCCTATCTAAATTAATCTTATTAATTTAGCAATTTATAATCAATTAGAGAATTTATTATGTGCTGTATTAATCTACTTCATTGTTTAAGAATTTAAGCGAATCTGTCACAAATGGGGTATATTAGAAGTGAAAATTCAAATACATTTTATTAAATTTTGTAACGTTACCAAGAATTTAGTACGTAATCTCATGGGTATCAGTAATTGTTCTCCAAATCCACTGGAATAGATGAACACATAAGCGGTTGAATCGCATAGTTGGGATTCTTTGAGTGTTGCCTTAGAAACCAGGGAGGTAAAGATCTTTCTATGGGGTGGAAAGGTATTTTGATTTCAAAGCATCAATTTAGCAGGTACGAAAGGAATCCAAGAAGCTTTTTTCTGTTAAAATTATTAAATGTGTATTATAAACTTCAATTAAATAATATAATTGTTAATTAGAATATTTTTTGGGCTGAATTCTGAAGCTTTTAAAGCTCGATTATTAAGTTTTTCTTAATAATCGTATTTCTTAATAATCGATATTTATTAAATTATTTATTTCTGCATATTTGAAATTGTATTTTTTAATTTTTTTAAATTAAATAACGTCATGAAAATAAAATCTTACTTATGCTCTAATAATAAGAAAAGTGTATCACATTTAAATGAATTTTATTCGACTGAGAAGATTGCATCACGTAATAAAGCAAAAGAAACACGTCGATATTGATAATAAAATCCAACAATAAGAAACTAGGTATGAAAAAATTGGCTATATTGCTAGAAATACCATCCGTTTTTGTTGATGCCTTCTTTTCGTGAAAAATAAAATGTAATTAATCATTATGATTAAAATTATAGATTTTTCCAGAATAATAAGTTATTGTATAGATTTTTTAGCATTAAATTAAAATAATATTTATGATCTAAATGAAAATGATATTTGGCTATGTGTATATAATTGTAATTATCAGTAAAGATAAATTAAAAATTTGTTATAAGTAATTTACTAATAATTATATAAAAAAATTCATTATTTGAATATAAATTATTATAAAAATATATAAAAATTAATATTTTTTCTGCTTGCAAGTAACACTATTTAGAAAAATAAGCATTATATTTTAAAATAAGATTCAAGCATTTATCAATGATTCACAAATTTGATTTGGATATAAATTTATTAATAAAACAATGCCATCGGCAAAAATTACTAAAAATCAAAATTTATCTGTAATGCTGGTTGAAATCAAAAATTAAACTTGTAAAGTAAATACTTGCTTTACTTTAATTTTATTTTTAGGATGCTAATAGAAGTAATTGGATTCAGTAACTTACTTTAATGAAAATCTGGAAACTTGAAAACAATCTTAATTATAATGTTTGGGAATACCCCACAAATTAAAACATATATTTTTTCAACTACACTTGTCACATTCAAGTGTTTCATGCAAGGCATTCAAGTTTTTTAATTATTAATATTCATTTTTTTACTTTTGTTAATGTTAAATTTAGAAGGTAAATTAAAGAAAATTAGTTTGTATCATTGGAAATTGCAAAAACAATTTACACGAATATATTTAGATTATTCTTAGTCAGCCACTGCAATACTTAATATTAAAATTTTTCATAAATATGCACACTAAAACTTTGTTATAACTATATATTTTGAAAGAAGTGTAATATAAATGTTAGTAATCATTTCATAATGTATAAGCATATAATATAGTATGTGCTTTGGAGAAATTTCCATCTTGCACACATATGTTATATCTTTGGAAAATAAATAGCGCTGAAAATACCAAACTTTTTATTCAAAATTGTGGATTTACCTATGATGAAATGTCAATTTAAACTTAGCTTTGAAATTTTTAGTGCATTTCATTCTTTTTAACACAAACCCTTAGTCTTCAAAAGCTTAGATTTTCCTTGTTTTTCTTTCTCACAACTATAACACTTTGGTACATTTGCCACATTTTAGTCTTTTTAACATCAGAACTTGGAGTTTAACTTATATATTGATCAACCTAAATAACTACATTTGAGATAAGAATCAAGTTGTAAAAATTATATTTATTTAAATATATGTGAGCTTTATGGTTAAAATCTAAAAAATAAAAGCAAACAACTGTCATCTTTAGATAATGTAATTCAAAAACCACACGGTGTCATGTTTCAGATATATTTTTTTTCAGCTTTTTATTAATTGGAATTGGTTCTGTCAAAGAAAAACCAATAATTGTTACATCTGGAGAGTTAAATCGATATTTTAACAGACAGGCTAGATTTTAAATATTACATTGTTACCAGGTTCTCATTGTTTCAGTATCATGGATTTATAAAACAATACTTTAAGTAATATGGAATGAAGTAAAATTATTTTAAGATATTGATCTCAATCTTTGCTTCAGAATCATGAATGTGAAGCAACATGAGTATTACCCAATTTTTCATTAATGTGTAAAATAATAATGGATACCTCAAAGTTTGCATAGTTTCATTATTTATAAATATGAAAATATGAGTGATTATCATCAGTTTAAATATTATAGTAAGCAAAACCTTTAGCATAATTAGTGTGTGGTTTTACATAATACCTTCCATTATTTAATTTTAACATAAAACTGTTCAATATTTTTAAGTTCTTAACCAATTCTTATGAATTCCAAGGTTAATCATTTTACTTTTCAATATTTATATGTACTATTTGAATAGTAAAACAGAATAAAGCATGCGTGTTTGTATGAAAATCTTTATAACTTTCTGAAAAGTCAATTTTTCATTCCAACTATTTTTCAAAATATTTCTCATACCAAAACAAATCACTTTTCAACTCTAGTTCCTTATCATTCAAATAAATTTGACACACCCAGCAATATAAATAATAAAATCATGATTCTCGAGCTCAAAAAGTAGACGTAGTAATTTTACCGAGCAAAATATTTTCAAGCTGATTACGTACGCGTTCTAAACTCAGGGACTTAATATACATAACTTTGTGTGGTAAAAGTGTCTGAGGAAATATAACTATTTATAATGTGCTTTTTATACAAAATTATTAAAAAATATTTTAAAGTGAATGCCTATTCGGATGTATTTCATACGATAAATAATTTATCACAATCAAAAACATTTATTAATCATGACAATAACAATCATAACGATAAACAATTTATTAATCAAAAATGCAACTGACTCTATAAAAATAGAGTTTTTAATATTATTTTGTAGCAAGGTATTAAGAAAACATTTATATATAGGCCAAAATGCTATTGAAAATATCGTATAAATGCTTAATTTTCATCAGATCAGCTTTATGTTTGAATATATATTACAATGTTTGATATTTATTCAATAAAACTCCTAACTAGAGATCATCGTCTTTTTTACAAAATTGACATCCAAGAATCAAATTCCTTCTTAGCTATCCAACACTTCTCATAAACAAATTTACATCAAATTAATTTTATATTATTATTATTTTATATCATTTATTTTTACTTTACTAAATTGCTGAAGTGAAAATGGCCGTCTTTCTATAAAACTATAATCTATCTAAATTTTTATACTTCACTCTTATTGACTTAAATTTTCATCAAAGTAGCATTTATTTATTAATATATACAATTTTTCGCTTGTTATATAATACATTGTGTAAGGGAAGATAGACTTTTCGTTCTACAAAATTGGCATCCAAGAATCGAATTCACTCCTAACGACCCAAGACTAATAGTTGCATTGAAATTTCTTCTCTTGGGTCATTAAGCACATTATTCTTGCAAATTCTTTACGCCATTTATTTAAAAATAAGTAAACATTGCCATCTGTCCAACCAGATTTCTTAAGTAACCAAGATAAATGTACAAAACATTTATTCAGTGAATAAGCGTTTTTTGCTCTATAATCAATGCTTTTACTTTAACACATGAAGTGGACAAATTCAATTTTCAACATCGCCGCAGTCATTTATTGTTTCGGGACATTCGTAATGGCTTCATTAGAAACACACTTAGCTCTAATATTTTTCTCGCACAAATAAAATATTCCCTGTTATAGACGAAATATTTCTTACTCTTGA
Organism: Latrodectus hesperus; assembly: GCA_037975125.1. NCBI lineage: Eukaryota > Metazoa > Arthropoda > Arachnida > Araneae > Theridiidae > Latrodectus > Latrodectus hesperus. The sequence goes on along the minus strand of JAJQOW010000018.1, from coordinate 142,087 downwards.
GTAGGTTCAAATTTTTCTTATTAATATCAGTGTGAAATCTACCGCAAATAGAATTTTTTATTCCTAAAACTTTTAAAATTTCTATTACAAATTTCTCACAATTTTGCATAAAATATAATATTATGTTACAAATACATTTATCTGTTATGAAAAAATTTATTAAATATATAATTATGTTAAAAGGAATCGATAATATATTTGTAAGAAATATAAAAGATTCAAAGTACTTTTCACAATAATGTTATTTAGTGAGAAAACATTGTTTAAATATTTTCTTTATAATCTAATGTGATCATTTTGACGCTTTTAAAATCACCAACTTTAGAAAAAGTGTAAAAATGTTACAATGTTTTGAAAGTCGAAATCATTGGTGGTCTATTTACGTCAATCTAGCATTCATAAATACTTAAACTTCAAAATTTTCAGTTTATTTTACTTCTTTTTCATAAAATAGGAACAGATTCAATATTATTTATCAAACTGCTATGAAATAAATTCATATTCAAATCTCAAATTTTAGTTTTTAATCACCATTTTTGTATAAGCTTTGTAATTGTTATTAGAGACCTAACTTTTCAAAATAAGCTATTGGTGACAACCTGAAGTTTAGTTTTTGATACAAATACTAAATTTGAAGGGATAGAAAAATTTTCATTAAAACTATACAAAATTTGCGAAATTAAATTTCATTTGATTTGAATGCAATGACGAGGAAGAAGAAATGATGTCATGTATATTTGATGAAAATAAATTCCGTAGTTTTGTAACTAATTTTAAGTTCATATAAGGAAAAAACTCCTGTTTTCTTTTTTTTAACAAATCTTTCAATGTATTTAAAATGCTTATAAGCAATCGTACTGTGACATTATTTACGTTTCAAATTGTACTAAGTATCCATAACATTTTGATTGTAAGTTTTACACAGACCACATGAGTAATAAAATGAAATATAAAAATATTTAAATGAAGCAAGAGATTTAAAAAGTTTCTTCCATCATTATATATAAAAAAACAACTCATAAGTAACAAATTTTTATACATTGCATTATTATAATATATAATATAATTTATGTATATATATATAAATTTTACAGAACTGAACACATACCAGATTTAGTGAATGTTAGGCTATTTAAATGTATACAAGTATTTACCGAAAGATGTGTACACCTTTTTTCATTATGCATTTTATATAAATCCTGTCTTAAAATTAAATTATTGTGATTTACTCAAAAAATATTAAATAAATCCATTTATAAATTATATAGTTTTATTTTAAATACATGGTAATTAAAGTATTTTCCTAAATTTAATATTTAACAAAGTATTTTAGAAACTATTTTTTCCAATTTAAACGACTTAATTATGTGAAGAGAATAAGTGAACTAATGATTAAACCTACAACTACAGCATCGGTGTTAATATGTAATATTCATTACATGTTAATTTATACCCTAAAATACTTTACAAATACTGTAAAAAAATCATTTCGCTTTGCAGCTGAATTCATTCAAATTCCTAGAGTAATAAAAATGGAGGAGAAAATTTTTCGAAAGAGAAAATAGAGTATTCCAGAAATTTCTCTAAGTCTTTAAAAGAATTTGGAAAGTTCTTTCATTCCCATAAAAGGAAGGAAATGGCTGAAAAAGAGTAACCTGTGGATTTTGAGAGTGACGTTTCACGCTTCACTTTGCACTAGTTAAACAAACTTGAAAATGGGAACTATTCTACCAAACAGAAATGGGAAGCGGAACTTTTTTCTGGGAATCTAACATTTATAAGAAAACTTGTGAAGCTGAAACTGACATCAGAGTAAGTAATACCTAGCAGTGTCAAAGCAATAGCCGCGAGAGAAGAAGGGGTCGAATACATATTAAAAATTCGAATTTGTAGTAATATTGGTTCAGTAACTCATTTAATTATTCCAAGTACCCAATATAAAATAAAATGCTTATGATGCAAAATGAAATTTAAAATGATGAAGATCTATTCTGTATATAAAATCTTATCTTAGCCGAATTCAACATACCGAGTTAAAATACTATTTTAGAAAACTCTCAAAGGGTTTTAAAACTATTGAATAAGATTTGCATGAAATCTAATTTTAATTTTCGTCTAGTTAACAGTACTTGCACTAGATTTGTATATTTATCAAAGACTTTCAACTGTGAGAGTTTTTTAGATTGCATGAATTGTTAAGTTTGAGACATGATTCTGAAATATTTATTGAATAAAGTATTAAAATCTTATATTTAACTTCGTGATTATAATTATTTAGCTTCGTGTGATTATAATATTCTTCAGAGGAATTTAATGTAAAGTATTTTAATAAATAATAGAATTAATTCACATGGTTTATAGCCACAATTGGACCCTAAGTTATTCGTGCTTATAACTTTCATAATTTGTGTTACATATATAATTTTTAACCAGATTTTATTAGAATTAAAACGAATGACTAAATTGTTTTTACGTTGTCATACGTAATACCATTTTTAATGAATTTGTGTGGATATTTATGCAGTATTATGTTTTTTTTTAATTTTTAATGCATGCAGATTTTCTGAAATTGATTTAGAGTTTAAGCTAATGAGTTAATTTCGGATAAATAGTTAGAAAAATTAAAAGTACAAATACCAGCGGATTTCTTATTTGTTATTTAAATATATTAAATCATTTGTATCCACTACGGCTTAGCAGATTTTGTAAAACTTTACGATCATTAGTTTTGAGAGTTTTACTTCATCAAAAATTATAATACTGACTTAGCATGAATACATTAAACTTAAAGGCCTCAGCGTAATTATGTGTAAAAGTAAAATGACAATCTATGCAATAGCTCAGATTTTAAATTAGTCACTTAATATTAGCTCTCACAAAATAACCTCTTTCTCTAAAAATAACCGCTTTCTTCATATGCTTCTCAAAACCCACGCCAATAGTCCTTTATCTTGGTCTAGGGCAATATAGATACCCCAATGCCATTAGTTTGTATTCTGATAGCTTCTTTATAATAGAAAGTGCAAAATTTCACATTTTTATATGAATTATACTTTTTTTAGTAAAATAAATATTGCGTTCTATTTCATCAAAATATTTATATTTGCGCACACAATGCTATAAATTTTGTGTCAATTTCTAAATAGTTTCTAGATTTGAACTTTGTTTGTTGAGTATTACAAAAAATTTGAATTAGATGTATTTTCTCTTATATAGCATATTCCTTTAGCATATGCATATTTTTCTAATATTGTACTTTTACTCTATTTAACCAGAAAAATCCTAATAAGAAATTAAAATACACTCAATGTCTGAATTGCTAAGCATAAATCATTTTAATATTTAAACCATACTTTATCCTAGGATGCTTATTCATTTAATATAAAACGTTTACATACACATATTTGATAGAACAAGTGAAAGGAGTATTAAATGGTTTCTATATTAAGTAGGATTCATTTTTTAAGAAATGATCTCCATTTATTGTAAGGAGTATTTTGCCAATTTAACGTTTATTTTTAAATTGTAATCTCAAAACTATTTGTATCACCTAAATTTATTAAAACTAACATCAGCGTGTGAATTTGTAACATAACAGTGTTGAAATTCTCATTCGAGTTTTTTCATGAAAAAATTGAGGAAATTTTACATAAATCATCACATCAAAAGATTCTTTTGAAATAAAAACATTGGCTTAGTTTTATATCGGACTTGAAATTTTCTCCCATAAAAAACAAGATATTTTAAGGAGGCAGGTTTTGTTTCTTATCCATCAATGAGGTTTATATACTTATCAGTGTGCTGTATCACACCATCTGGTTTCTTTCGTGACTCACGTAAGAAAGTCACTAAAAAAGGGTCAAACTGGGAATTTCCCTATGTATTGTCAACGTGAGTACAATACCGTTATCTTACTTTGGAAATTCGGAAAAGAGCTTAGCTATTCTTTGGGCAAGGAGAGGAGAGTGAAACTCCCAGGAGAAATTAGGGTAACTCTTCCTGTTGTGGAATGTTCTCATCGTAATAGCTTTTCACGATAGCTGATTACAGTTTGAGAATGCAATGGTGTCAAACAAAGAATGAAAGAACTAAACTTTTCTTGAGAGCATTGGAAATGGAAATCAAAGAAAAAAAGTGATTCTACTGCGTATCAAAGGAAATGAATTGATATTGCTTTGATTTTGAAAATGAATTTAAAAAGTAAACTTCCATAATATATTGAAAAGTAATCTTTGATAAATAGGATGAATTTACGTGAAAAATGATGAATCTATTTAAATAAATCAAACTAAATACCTATAACAACGAATTGTATAAGTTGTAGCTATGACTCACTTTATAATACTTTTTTTCTTCGATTTTTCATCAACATTTTATTTTACTGTAAAAATTTTGTTTCAAATATGGCTCATTTATTAAGTTTTTTTTAACTTATTCAGTATAAATTGTATCTTGTATGGTAAGAAAAAAATGTTCTACATTTAAATAAATTTTTTCAAAGCTCTACTTTTGTTTACTCATTAGCAGAAACATTTTAACTCTGAAACTTGTAGTAAATTTCGGGTGATAATATTGTACGCTTTACTCTTAAAATTAACCAAAAATTTCGGCTTTTATGTATTTCATAATTTAGTCACATTTTATGAGCATACATAAATTTTAGACTAAGAATTTAATGAAATTGCTCAGATAATTACTCCAAGGACTAATTTTAAAGTAAGAATAACTTAAATCTTGGGGAAATTTTGTTTTTCAAATTAATGATAATGTCATGAAAGAAAAGAAAAAAATCTTGAAACAGAAATAACAATTCACATTCAAGCTTCCTTATCCCACTTATTTTGGGGAATACAAAGATTTTAAGATGCTCTTTTGAAAAAGTAACTTAAAAATATCATAATATGATCTGTGATTTTGCATATTATCGGAAAACATGAAGCTAAGCAAGCACATAAAGAAAATTAGATATTTCTGGGATTGTATGAAGTTTATTTTTGAATTTGTGGGACTATATCCAAGAAAAATGCCAAACACACTGGACATTGAGTTAGATACAAAATATCAATATTATGTTGAACCACCTTTTACACGAGCAACTCATATGTTTGAGCTTCAAGCTTAGATGCTTATGGAATTAATTTATGCCTAGGGAATACCATGTATAACATGCAGTGCTTATTTTTTTTAGGTCTTGGAAATTACATGAAAGAAGAGTATGCTGAAGGAAGCATCTTTCCATCATATCTAACAAATTTTGTATCGTGTTGAAAATGGGCTCTGTTGTGGCAAAGAATATATTGGAAATCAGTCTAAAGTTCATCAAATCATTTTTAAATACTTCTGGTATGATGTATAGATGCGTTATCGTCCATGAAGTATCAGTTTTGATGTTAGAGTAAAAATGCAATATTGCAAAATGAACTTTACCTGATAAAAAATCTATCGATACACTCATGTCCATAAATTAAGGATTATTCAAATCACATAGAAATTTAACTCTAAAATAAAAATTTCACATGTAGATTTATCACATACATCTTGAAAAATAATATGCAAATTACAAGAAACCAAGAGAACGCGAATATAGTACGTCACAATGGCAAGAGTGTAAGAGAGTAGTATATAAGTAATGGTTCCAAAGAAGAAATATTGCTTAAAAGCACTTTAAAAGGCTTTCAGGGCAATAACGGCGTTGTTATGGTAAAAAGGAAACATTTGGATGATGTTTTACGTGATAGAATTATCAAGCGTCTGGAATGTGGACGTACCCAGCTTGAAGTATCCGAGGAACTTGGAATAGCCCACAGTGTCATCTCCAGGCTTTGCCAATGGTTCCAAGATGATAGTAATGTGAGTAGACGTTATACAGTACAGGTCACCCACGAGTTACAACACCGAATGAGGACTGGTATTTGGCAGCTACTGCCAAAAGAAACAGACGAAGCAAAGTATCAGACATGGCTCGTCAGCTCTCTTCAGCTACCGGTAGGACAATGTAAAGGCAGACTATGTATAGACGCTTAAGGCACGTTGTTCTATATGCTTGTAGGCCTGTCAGGTGTGTTCTACTTACCGCAACTCACTATCTCCTGCAGTTAGCCTGGAGTAGAGAGCATGTATTGCGGGCACCCCAACAGTGGTCTTGTGTGATGTTTTCTGACGAGTCCACAATTAGCTTTCAGTCTGATTCTCTCCGGACTTTCATATTGCAAGGGCCAGGTACCCGTTACCACCAATGGAACACCATGGAACGACACCATTAAGGTGGTGCAGAATTGCTCGTTTGAGGAGGAATTATACTGGGTTCCAGAACTTACCTGCATGTTCAGAATGTAACCATGATTGGTCACATCTATAGGGATGTCATTCTGGAACAACATTTACGTTTGTTTCGGAGTGCCATGGGTGCAGAATTTCTGTTTATGGATGACAATGTCCCCCATCGCCGTGCAAACATTGTAGACGAATGCCTTCAATCGGAAGATATCCCTATGGACTAACCAGCATACTCACCGGACATGAATCTAGAAGAGCATGTGTGGGATATGCTTGGCCGAAGAATTGTAGCCCGTCAACCCTCTCCCACATGTCTATCCGAACTTCAAAGAGCATTGCTTGATGACTGGTATAATACTCCCGAAGATCAGATCGATAATTTGATAAACAGCATGCCTAGGCGTTGTACAGCCTGTATTGCATCGTCTGGGGGGCATACTATGCATTTACCATCATACCTACCATGTTATATTGGCTTTTGTAAATAAGTTCTTTTTGAAATTTGTTCCATTGAGTAAAAATCGCAATTTTTATTAATGATGCCAAACATATAGTATCTTTTTTGCTCTTTGCCTTTTGTTTAATAAATAGACTTTACAAATAAATCATATTTGTTTTGCTTCTGTCACTTTCTTTGTCTAAACTCGCATCATACTTAATTTTTGGACACGAGTGTATTTTATGACTGTATGAATATATTCTCCAGAAACATTAAGATACAACTTTCATGATGTGCGAACATGCCCTATATTAACATACTCACACCAGACACTCAGAAAATACAAGTAAAACAAGATGGATTAAAGGCTTTGTAGATTTTTCACAAAGTATATCATCATTCATCCACTTATATTATCCATTTACATTCCTCACATGTTCAGTGTTTTCTTTTCGAAAACCACTGCAAACAAAATTTTTCAATTCTGGCTGAAATGTGTGTGTGAAATGAAAAAAATCCAACAAGCATCCAGTTGCACTTCCTATGCTTTAAAATTATTTGCTCAGGATTCAAGTTGAATTCTGCTTCGAAGAGGCTTAGATGACAATTTTTGTCATTTGAAACACAGAAGAGTCCTTGTATTGCGATTCATTGAAATTAATGCCAATTACTCATTTGAAAAATTATATTCGAACTGCAGCTACGTCTTTTAGACAAGAACAGTGGATTCTGGTTCAAACTTTTGAAACATTTTGATATAGCTTCTTTTGAAATCCCAGTAATATTTGTTGTCTTCAGTCAAGATATTTGCTCTAAGCTGTCAAAAACAATAATCACCTTCCCAAATGGTGAATGACCAATCATTTCCCGATTTTACTTCGTTCATCATGAACTGCTCTCATACACCTTACTTATAATAGCATTCTAGAGACGTGTAACTCAAGTCATAAAAAGAATTTGCACACTTCATCTCTGGCAAACATTTAAATGAAAATATCAAAAAGTTTTTTATTCATTGTCCAGTCTGCATGTTTTAAATCAGTTTCGTTATAAGGTAATGTACATAATACTACAGAGAATAATTATTGATGCATCCTGTAACAGCTCGTTTGGGTAGAGCAGCCACTGATATTCTGCTGCACGGACCGTTTCTTTTCACATGAAAATGAAATATCTTAAGTCAAAATAATCCAAAATGATATTCATCATGCTGACTTGATATTCATCATTGAAATTGAGTTGCTGAACATCAAGTAATTGGAGTCCTATGCTGCTTACTGATATCTCATAATGCAGAATGGAATATGACATAACACATGTTTTGGTATTGAAAGAAACAAGTACTCGAAAAAAAACCAATAAAAATTTGAAGTGATTGCATTTCAAAACGGGTTGATCATTTGGGCTACAGTTATAATATAAAGAAGTTCGAATTTGCTTATCTTTTATTATAACAATTTGACGATCTGAATTTCTGCAGACAAGATCCCAAGAACTAAAGCACTGCCCTACGCAATAGCCAACAAATTTCCATTCTTTTAATGAATGATAATTATGTCCTATCTCTTAAACCTATCTTGTGTTGAGCCTGCTTAAATTCTTTGACTTATATCTATTTAGGACATTAAGTACTGCGTGGTCAAAGTCTCTCTTACCATTTGTCTCTTGTGCATTACACTTTTAGAGAAATTGAACTATATTTCTCAATCTTATCACCCTCAATGTATCTACGCAAAATAAATATGCAACTGTTTAGCTTCTCTAAGGGCTCACTCATAGTAGTTACATCATTTCAAAACATTTTTTTTTCATTTATATGTAACCAAATTATTAACTTGAAGCAATTTGTATGAATTTCTAATTATTCTAAAAGAATAAAAGCATCCTATATGATTGTATACTTCTGCACTGAATTTTACTACATATTCTTAATTTTAGTTTCATATATGGGTGTAGTAGAATGCTCTTTACTTCTTTGCTTCTTCACCTAATTTCTTCAAGATGAGTAAACTACTCATGCTAAATGTCACAGTAAAAGTTTTGCAAGAATTGGACAATTTAAGTGCTTGTTTGTCTTTACTTGTTTACGTAAATAAAATTATCCAACTTGTCTATAAATACTGTGCTCAAAAATACTCATGGTAGATTTCACTGAAATATTTAAATGATTATTGATATAACAATGATTCGAACTTTATTATTGGAATCTAGTTTTCTTTTCTCGAGTGCATTAGTGTTCACAAAAAAAGTCAATCGGAGACAACATATTAAAGTATAGAGGACGCATCACTACAAATGTTTACTTCCAAAGTTGAAGTCATACACGTCAAGTATAGAAATGAAGAGCAAATAATGTTTACTCTTTTTTCATATCAGTACTTCAATGACTCAAGTTTAAGTAGGATATGAATATTATTGTGAAGCACAGGATTTATTGTGTGATTTATTTGTATGCTAGTGTTATACATGTAATTATAAAAATTGAATATATATATAATATCATTATTTACGTGTGAAAAAAATTGACAAAAATGTAATTGAAATTTTATTAACTTATGATTATTACCAAAACTGGTAAACAATAACCGCGAAATTATTAGTTTTGAAATCTCATCTTTTTTCTTGTGTTTTTGTTATTAAATCCTATTTAAAATGCAAGTTTCTTGATAAGTCCCCTCTTTTTAATTCTAAAAAGTGGTATGCAATTTTATTCTTTGAAAGTTACATCGTTTTATATTCTAGTTAATTAAATTCAGTCTTAAATATTAATTTTCAGAGTCAAATGAAATTTTCATACAGTTACTTTAATTAAATTTTTAATTTTAATTCTAATTTTCAAATTCACTTTTAATATCATAATTCTTGTTGACGAATCACGATAAGCATTTACAATTTAATATAAAATAAAGAATACTCAATACTTCAGTGCCTTAAGTAAACAATGTTTTAGGACTTTCCATTAAATTCTGAAATGAATGTCATTTTCAATCGCATGTCAATTTTCAATCGCCCCTTGCTAATTTTTACATTGCTCTTATTTTATTTCCTTTAATTTTATAAACTTTCAGGACAATAAATTGTGATTTAATTGAAAATCCTTAATGTAAGTGTAATTTGACATTTTTTTTCAGCAACTGTATTGAAGCATTTAAAAACATTTTATTGAAATTCATATCATAAATCTTCATTTAATCATATCCAATGCGAATGATAACTATAAGTTTATTATCGCACATAAAACTAAAACATACAAACTAGTATTAATGTAAAATGATATGATTTAATTACAAACTTTTCTATACATTATAAGATGTGATATTTGCAGAAATCTTTCTTTTTTCCTCAAACTGTAACATTAAGAAAATTCTCATTTTGTCTAACTGGCAGACGTTAATTGAAATTAATTCCAATGCTTATAAAAAAGTATGTTTTAATTTTAAGGACTATATATGAAGAAGCATATAAACAATTTAAATTACTATTTAAAAAAAGTTTTTTGGTATAAATTACGAATCAAAACTTTGGTTTGGTTCTTGCAAATAATTCCTCATAAGAAAAATTTATTTCATCCCATAATAAGTAAACACCATGCTTACAAACTGGATTTTGCTATAAATCAAATCAATTTTTCTATAATTAAGAATATCTTTCAGACTTTTTTCTAAATATTTATCAACAAGAGTAGATTTTTTATTATTGAATTAAGAATATAACATGTAAAAACAGATAACATAATGTACATTGAAAAAGAAAATAAAAAAAAGAAGTTACTTAACATAAGAAAAGCTAAAATTTACGATAACATTATTGTATTTTGAATTTCTAGATTACAAAGTGGGATTAAATCAGAATGTTTGAATCAAATGTCTTCAATTAGCATTTTAAAATGAAGCTCCATCTCCTGCTATTGTATTAAGAAGGCTTTCAGAATCTTACAAGGTTACAATTCATCTCAGGATAGGCAAGAAAACCATTGCCATATTCAGACTCGGATAATTTGTTTGCGATACGAAAAATGTTAATTCATAATAATTGCGATGATAAGGAAATGAATTGAAGGTTTGTTTGGTTTGTTTCCTGGTTTGTTTGTCGCTCAACGGTCATTTTTTGCACACGAGGGCTAATTAGACCAGGACTTACGGTTTAAAGTGGATTCCGAACCACTACAAACATCCATGCCCAAGGTGGGATTCGAACCCACGAACTGTTGAACCGAAGGCAAGAGCGCTAACCATTCGGCTGCCAGCTCGGCGAAATGAATTGAAGGATAAGATACTTAAAGGAAATGACAATAAGAATTAATCTGAACATTGAATCAACATTCAGATGTAAAACCGGTATGACAAATTGCACATAAAAAGTATATTATTATTGAGTTCTACATAATTCAACTAAGCATCAAAAGAAGGAGTGTTTCAAAAATCAATAAAGAAAGCCTAAATAATACTTCTATCCTGTCTAAAATTGTATCAGCTGATGAGATGTAAGTATTACTTTTTGACGTTACAATACATAATAAAAATACAAGTCTTTGAATACGATCTTACATTAACAATGATGAAAATTCAAAGTATCGTGAAAAAGTTATGTATATTGTTTATATAAAGCAAAGAACTTATGAAAGCCATGAAGGACAGAAAGCCATGAAAGCCATGAAGGTATATGAAGGACAGAAGACAATAACAGCTAACTGGAACACTATTAAACATATTCAAGAACTTATTTAAGAAATAAATGTGAGAAGAAGACATATATTCCAGCTTGACAACCTATATCCTTATTAAGAATGATTGATAATTGAGTTATTTAAACAAAAATACATCGAAATAAATGAACATCAATACTATTCACCTAATTTAATTGTTCACGAGTTTCGACTATTTTTTAAATTTAAAAATAATAATTTACCTGATTCTCTTTTTCATTCCCGAGTTAATGTGGCTTTAAATGCATGTTTTCATTTATTTCAAGAAAAGAACGCTTTCAAGTATTTATCAAAAATATGAATTATTTGAATATAAATTTTCTGAATCCTGTTAACTAGGAAACCAGGATTTAATACTTAGAAATAAACTATTAAAATTTTATAAGATTTTTTTTTATTTTGTAAATAAGAAACATTAAGAAGTACAATGTTTCTTATTTTCTGTTTATTTGAATTCCTCAACAGAAACAATTTAAATTAAATTGTCCTTATTCATTGATTTTACTGTATTGCTCTTATATGACATAAAGTTTTAAATTACAAAATTTTCTTTCAATAATAAATATTTTACTTAATATATTAATTTATGTTATGTTGAAAATAGTTATTATTTTTAATATAAGTTCAAACAAAAACTTGATAAATTTTTCTATAAACATAATGGTACTTTTATGTAATATTTCATGATATATAAACAATTTTGTTTCACCTAACTGTACTGTAATGTAGATCTTATTTCATAGGATTCTATAGGTGTTGATGCGGTACTGCTGTAAAAATCATTTTTTGAATTATATCTGAATAATTTTCTCAGACGATGCACATGACACCACTTAGAAAGACTCCTCTGATATTAAAAGCGTTAAGCCCGATAACCAACAGATAAAGACCTAAGCTCTTTTACTATATCAATACAATCTTTCTTGTTGTATTCAAATTTTAGTTGAAAATTGGTGCTTTTTAATAAAATCTGACTTAAATTTAATAGAATTTAACTTATTAAACTATTTCATTATCATCATCAAAAATTAGTATCATCAAAAATCAATAAATTAGAGAAAATTAAAGTTTAAAAACAGTTTTGCCGAAAAACTTGTATTACAGAAAACTTACAATTTTAACTACAAAGAATGTTTCTTTGGATGGCTAACTATATTTACTTATAGTATTGCAGAGAATTTTAACTAATATTTGTATTATATTTATAACATCCGTTTCCTGTTTTTACTCTCGTAATATATTATTCAGCCATAAATATTTCAATTTGTGAAATATTTTTTATACATTAGGATAAATTTTTCAGTTATTTCTGGGCATTTGCTATTTTTAAACCCCTGTAAAATGAATTCATGCAAAAATATATGAGTTTCTTATAAAATATTTCTGTAGGAATTAAAAAATTTAAGGTTTTTAATGTGCGATATATTAAACAGAAATAGAATAGGGTCAGTGATAGAACACTCCTCTCGACTAACTCTTAACAAATACATTTTATTTTATTTGGAAAAATAGTATATGAATAACTTGCCCTGATTAACAAGTAAAGTTCCATTTCTTGGAATCAATTCTTCAGTCTTGAAATGGCAATCTTTGTTATTCAAGTGACATCCGCTTCTTAGTGTTTGCCTTCAATGTGGTACCCCGATAATAAACCAAGCAGCGGATTTCAATATAAATCTTTTCTGAAAAAAACTAAATTTCACAATTAAGAAAAAATTCAACAAATACGGAACTCAGAAAAATTTTAAAAATTGTCTGAAAAAAAAAGACTGTATATACTATACATTGGTACACATAGGTGAACACTTGCAGATTCTTTGTTATTTCTATTAAATGTAAGAGGCTAGCATGCATCACTTCATCAAATTTACTAATTTTGGATTGGCAGCGGAATTCACTAATTCTGGATCAGGAAAGTCACATTATAGAACGACTGTATCGCTATTAATACCACATACCGGAATCTGCTTGTTAGCGTAGACCATCTATATTTGTCATTAAAGAATATTGCTGAAAAATCAAGAACATTGTTGAAACTTCATTTTAAAGGTGCATACACTTTGTTTGGAAATAAAGATGTGTCTACTCACTTACAGAAATTATTATTTTTGAGAATACATTCTAATGTAGTTTTTCATTGAGTGTATTTTTCAATGACATTCTCCTCCTTCACTAGTCTTCAGCTAGTCTTAAAATTAGATCTTCTACACTCAAAGACAAAGTACGATGCCAAATTCCATATCTTCATTAATTGATATCTTAAATAAGATGGTAGTTCAGATATTATATCAAAGTATTTAGGAGTGAAATATGATAAGTAATTTTTTCAATTCATAATCGTATAATGGGTGAATCAAAGGATCTTTAAAACACTTGTACAAAAAAATGAAGTAATTTTGATCAAGAAGTAAGGTTTTCAATAAAGGATTTAAAAAAGTGCCAGATTTTTCATGGAACGAAATAAAGATTCTCCACGTCGTTTATTGTTGGACTATTCTTCTCTAAAGTACCGTGTCCAAAATCTGGCTGGAAATTTGCACTTTGACCACTGAGCTGATTGCCTTCCATTTCTAGCGATCCTGGATTGAATAAAAGAAGCATTATCCGTACTCTACTTTATGCAGAAGAGTGCATCTCCACAGTGTATCAATCCGGAAAAACAAGCTGTTGCAAACTTTTGATCAAGACAGTGTGATCAATCAATGTTGCAAAATTATGACGTCCATTGACAGCTCACCTGGAATCACCAGATTTCTGAATATAGGGTTATTCGAAAGAATTAGTGTTTCGAAAACATTCACTGAATCCCAACATACTGTCAGTTATGAAATTTTTTTTAGTTCATTCCAACATGTTGCAAGGTTCAGTAATAGATTTTGAGTTGAATTAGTAATATATTATAAATTGTGCTGGGAAGGATACTGAACAATTGAAATTACTCGATTATTATTCTCTTCATTGTGTTGCATGTCATCAACGTCCTTTTCCAGTGATTTTTAAAGTAGAAGTGCACTCACATGGTGCGTGCACTTTAGCTTATATTTACTTATTTTGTTATCCAAGAAATATGTGTTTCACTAAATGATACAATTTGTTCTTACTGATGGAAGAATAGACATGGAAGCGTTTTAGATTTCCATACCTATCAATATATACATATGTTCAGATAAAATCGATTAAACTTCCATTTTTTGAAATAATGTTTCAAATAGTAATATTTAAATGTCCAAACAGACTTACTTGTAGTTTTTCCTCATCGTATCATTTGCAAAAAATAGTATAAAGGCTTAAAATATGTTATTAATTTTCTTTTCATATTTCTATTATGTCACGTGAGAGATTCACATTTCAGATCATTCTATGTATTTATTCACCTCCACATACAGTGAAATTTTCTATGTAATTGAATAAAACTTTCTGTACTTTATTTTCTCTGTCAATATCAAGATTCTTTATGGCAAGAAGTTAATGAGATGAAAAATCATTTATTTTAATAAAGTTCTTATAAAAAATTATCAAACATTAGCTATATATGCAAGGCAGTGTTCGTAATATATTTGATAGTTTTGAAAATTAAGTATTTTATTGTTGTTAAGCATGCTTAATTGAAAGGGTAATACTAGATATATAAGTGGTCACACCAATTGTTGATATGTTCATTTTAACGAAATGGTAAGTGCTATAATGAATTTTTAGTTATTTATTAACACATTTTATTTCCCTCATCAATTTCTTTTAAAAAAGAAAAATATCTACCAAACGTGGCTATTATGAAAGTCTTTTTGATCAATGTAAGCCTTGTAATAAGAATTCGTTATTATGAGGCTCACATTATTCATAATCCCATGCATGTTTGTAGATTGCAGAATCGATGTGCTCATGATAGTCTCATGGTAGATTCTGATCATCATTTTATCAATAACAATCTATTAGATAGACATATTATTTGAATAGTTTAAATGCAGCGTATCTTAACCTCACAGTATTTGCGGCACAATTTTCAATTACAATTTGCAATGGTCCCCCCACATACAATAAAATATATACAATAATAATATATTTTGAATATTTGGGCACTAAACATAGATTACGATACTAGTTTTAAACATTACAAATCATCAAGGATACTGAAATTTATTGACATTTGGCTACACACACAGATCCTCAGATTGACAAAACAAGAATCCAGTGACTTTTTAATTCCTTTGCGCCAACCATGTTAAACATTTTTACGGTTTCACAGAAGTTCCGATTTGCTTCGAATATTCTGGAATGTTGACAAGATGCCCTCTTGAGTGTGCCCAAATTTGAGAATCATTTAGTTATGCTGATGAAATATTTAAAAAAAGTATTTGCTGCTGTTTAAAAAGTATTTTGTTTAATAATGTAATCAAAAGCTTCATAAACATCATGACCCATGTTAACTCACACCGAGAATGATTCACAATGGCACCATGAATTTTCCACCGTCTCCCTGGGTCTTTAACTGGAACAAAGGTACATTAGTTACACCTCTTGATTACCTTGGTATTGATGATTAATGTCCTTGAATAGATTTATTTTAACAGGACTAATATACAGGGTGATTATAAAAAAACTTTGCCAACATCTGCACTTCTAGCGTCCATTCTATTTAACCGATCAAGATGATATTTCAAATATAGTTCTTTTGAGATATGCGCTCGAGATTCTGTGAATGGCAACACAGTGGCCCTCGCGGTTACAGTTATAGTGACAGAAACTCGAACATTTTCGAATGGCAACGTCTACTTTTTACCATCGCAAAATGTTCAGCACATGCGAAATCCTTAAATAGCGTTGAAACGGTACCGATATGTCTAAAAACGGACGTGTTCTGCAAACACAAAAAGAGTTCTGAAAACCGGCCAATAAAACACGATCTGGGCGCACGCAATAAATTTGTATGTGACAGAGTAAAGAAACCAATCACAGAACGCCGGTCGCCAGAAATTCAGCGTAGGAAACCTATAAAATACCAAGCGGGTATGCGAAGTCGTCATTCGGGAACTCGCACATGCCGACGATATGAGTCTTCCTAGGAAAGTTCGCGGTGAATTGATCAAACTCTATTACCAAAATGGGATGAACGCTGCGGAAGCCTTGCGTGTGTATAGCCGCAATCATCGACAACGACGCGGCCCATGTACTCTGCAAGCTCTGCGTGATTTAGTGCGGAAATTCGAAGATACAGGCTGCACCTGTGACAAACAGCGCTCCGAACGGCCAACTGTTGCTGAGGACGTTGTCATGGAAGTGCACCATACAGTGACTGCAGGACACACAGAAACCGCAAGAGGCATAGCGCGCGTGTTGGATATTCCGAACTCAACGGTCCGCAAGCTCTTGCGCTCGGTACTTCACATGTTTCCCTATCAGTTCCAGCGCGTCCAGATGCTGGAGCCGGGTGACCCACAACAACGTCTGGACTTCGCAAATGCATTTTTGTTACGATATGATGCGGATAACGACTGGCCACTTCGCATACTATGGACGGACGAGGCGCATTTCACCTTAAATGGCAACATTAACACAAAGAATTGTGTGCACTGGGGAGAGACGAATCCTCATGCTGTGGCGCCAGTACCATTATTTGACGCCAAAGTGAATGCGTGGTGCGGCATTACAGCTACATTTGTTCTGGGCCCGTTCTTCTTTGAGGAAACGACCCCGACTGGCCCTGTAACATGTTCTGTAACGGGCCCTCGGTATGCAGCCATGCTGAAAAATTATGTCTTACCGGAGATGCGTCGGCTGAATGCACTCAATGACATTGTTTGGATGCAAGATGGCGCACCTCCACATATAGCGAGGTCAGTTAAAAGGCTCCTGGATCAGCATTTTGGTGATCGCATCATCTCACGCTATTATCCTTTTCCGTGGCCTGCGCGATCCCCAGATCTGACGCCTATGGATTTCTGGTTTTGGGGCTATCTCAAATCCAGAGTTTATCTGTGCAATCCTCAAACATTGTCGGACTTAAAGGATTCTATACGGCGTGAGATTGGAAACATCCCTCGTGCCATGTTGCGTGCAGCGACATTGTCCACCTTCTCCCGCATGCAATGCGTAATTGCCTGTGATGGCACTCATGTGGAAAATGTTTGAAATTAATAAAGATTTTTTTTTCATTCTCATCATTGAGCAGTGTCTTGTCTCTGTCGTATGCATTATTCCTCCGTGCGCCTTGAAGAACTGTTTGTATGTGTATAACACGTCGGTTTTCGGACATATCGGTACCGTTTCAACGCTATTTAGGGTTTTCGCATGTGTTGAACATTTTGCGATGGTAAAAAATAGGCGTTCCCATTCGAAAATTTCGAGTTTCTGTCACTATAACTGTAACCGCGAGGGCCACTGTGTCGCCATTCACAGAATCTCGAGCGCATATCTCAAAAGAACTATATTTGAAGTATCATCTTGATCGGTTAAATAGAATGGACGCTAGATGTGCAGATGTTGGCAAAGTTTTTTTATAATCACCCTGTATATATATATATATATATATATATATATATATATACATGAATCTTAATATACAACAAAATTCCAGTTTCCAGTAGTCTGAACAAGTACTGAAAATGTCTGGTCCATGGTTACGAAATAATCGGAAAACGACCATTCGCTAGTTATTGCAGTCGATGAACTCTGATATAGTTAGGAAGCAGTAAGTACCGTCGTGACATAAGTGACACACAATCTCTGTTCAACTCCATTTTCAGATGGATAAGAGTGTTATTGCTGTCAAATGTTACTGATCTAAATGTCTCAGAATCTATACTTTCAAATTTCTGAAATAATTAAAGACTTGTTCTTAATCTAGTGTATAATGATTTACAGAAAAATAATGTAATGTTATTTTGTTATTTGCATTCTTTCTTAAGAAATTTAAAAAGCCAATAGTGCACATACTAGGAGATAAATAAAGAATATATGTGTAGAAACACATATATGTGTGTGTATGCATACATATAAATATGTATAAAGATATAGATGTATGGAAAAACAGGCAATAACCTTTAATGAGATTTTAATTCAATAAAATATTTTTTATTATTTTTTTTAAAAAAAAATTATCTTTCAAGTATTGAATTGGTAAATAATTTTTCCTTGGAAGATTTAAGAAAATTAATTGCTGCGATACATTTTCTTCCAACTATTATTTAAATTAGATATAATAAATGAAATAATAAGAATTTAACATTTCTGCTTTTAATTGCAACCAAATAAAATCTAATGTTAATCTTGAAAACTAAATAAAAAATCTATGAAGCTATTTTATTTTAAAATTAATTATATATTAAAAATATTTACACATACTTTAAACTATCAATTTACTCAAACTTCTAAACGCTTTTTATTATTGAAAAAATCCTTAGTTGGTCCCATAAGTTCAAGCCAAATATATTTAGATTCATGAATTAAAGCTCAAATGTTGAAAATCAAGGAAAATTAAAATAATTTTTGTTTTAGGCGTTTTAATGTTAAGGTAAATTATAAATTAATTCCCTATAACTCCTAACCTATTATTGTCTGAATGCAATATTTGTATAAGATCAGTATAATATGGAAAAATTTAACTGCGTATCATCCGGTGCACAAATTTGTATAAAATGCAATTAGATTCATTTCTCGAAATGTTATTAAGAATTTTCCTTGTGAAAACCTTTTTTATCTATTTTTATCTAAAATATAAAAAAATCACAACGAATTTAGTTTGTCAAAGAGTACAAATGTTCGTAATAATAAACTAAGTAATATTAAGTTTAAATCATGTATATTTGAGAGTAATTAACTTTGATGTAAAAATTATTTTCAATTTATACAATCAACACTTATACAAGAAAGAATAAGTTTGAGACAAAAATTATTTATTGAGCATTAATGTTTTGTCACTTGTTCATAGAAAAATTAATTTAATACTTTGTAAGACAATCCTATATGTATACTTATTATAAATATGTGTGTGTGTGTTTAATTAAAAGGACCATGAAACAGTTATTTCAATTTCTTTATAAATTTTTAAATCCATGCATCTGATTAATGCATGTTTTCAAATAAAATTAAAAATAAAATATTTTTTTTTTAATTTGAAAGCTTCGGAATCACACTCTTTGGTTTTAAAAAGAGCAAATGTTGTAAAACGTCTTTTTGTATCAAAATTTTGAATTAATCATTATTTTTGAAAAATCATTGATAAATATTTACCCTTTTAAGGAAAATATAAATATTTCAGTTCATTATATTGCCTGAAATTATTAAGAACCACAAATATTCCGTATATCTGTTTAAATAAAATTTTATGATAAAAGTATGTTTTATATTTTTATTCTATCATACTGTTGACACAATTTGCGTGTTTAGAACTGATACAATAAATTCTTCTAGGAAGTTAAATATGTTACTAAAACAAGTGGCAGGACTTTTTGCATAAATTTTGTTTAGAGTTTTTATATTTTGCTTATCATTTCAATCTATTTTTCTTTTTATGCAATATATCATTCAAAGAATATTAAATGTCAAAGAAGATAAACAAAGGGAAACTAAAATTGGGTCTTGGACTTACAGGAATAAAGTAAATATTTCAATGTGCGAACTTGTCATATGATTTATATTCTTTGAGTTTTTCCATGGGTTCCTGGGGAGTTCCTTTTTCACAGCCAATATTCTTTGGTAATCACTACAGCACAAATTTCTCGTATCTATGGATACGGTTGTTTATAACTTACATTTTGTTTAGGAGGAATGAAATTGCTGAGTTTAAGAAAAAAGGCTGCTTCTAAACTAAATGGGGTAAATTTTCGAAATATTTTCAAACATAACCCTTCCTTCTCTAAAAAAATGGACTAATAAGACTATTTCAGAATGACATATTCTAGCTACATAATGAAGAAATATATTTCCTGTTCCTTTTCTAAACCTCTCGGGGTGTATAACTAGAAAATCTCATTTAGATAAGGATAATTGTTTGATACTTAATTTATTTTATTTCTGACTTTAAGAGACAGAAGGGCTTTCCATTAGAGATAGATATTATTTCCTCAATTTACTTAAATACAAATTTCGGAGATGTAATTATTATGAATAAGCTTATTGCTCTTATATTTTTATGAATACAAAATCTTAGGTAAGGAAAATTCCTGATATTCTTAGTGATTCTCAGTAATTATAGCAGAAATTGCTTTTACTGATATTTTTATCACTATTTAAATTTTTACTTATCTAATTGCCTTAAACTTTATTCTTGCGAAATTTTTATGATAATGAGATCCTTCCTATTACCATTCTTTCACTCTTATACTAATGCAGTTTCCATGTATTTAATTAACATTCATCGTATTTATTTAACTCTAATAATAAGTCAGACAGTAAATGTTATTTTAAGAGAGAAAAGAGAGAAAAAATATGGGGGATTTAGGAAAAATTGCGCAAATAAATTTGGTTCCAAATATTATTTTGCCAAAAGTTTTTAAATAAATTTAAATCTACATTGGAAAATAAAATAAGTATATAATTAAACTAAAAATGCACTAGAAATCGGTAGTCTCAATATAAAGTTACTCAATATAAGGCAACATTGGAAGGAACAAAAGTTTTATTAGAATTTTATTTAGACATTTCTTTTGTGAATACGTAATATTTATTCAACTAAGACTGATTGGCATAAATATTTTCATATCATTAGAAACATTTACTTTAAAACTTTATTAAAAACAATTTCACGCACTATACCCCAGTACAGTAGCTAATTTAATGCATTCTATTGATTCTTGAGTGTACTTTAACTTCGTTGCAATTTGTCTGGGGATCATTGATCATTTTTTTTTTGTTTTTCTTGGGTTCATTTACATTTTTATGTTTAGTGCTATAGTTTCATAAATGTCTTCCACAAAGTTTTCTAAACGTGTATTAGAAACCTAAGATATGGAAAAGAATATGCATGTGATTTAGCCTGAACACAAACAATATCTTACAAAAACCACATTTTTCGTCTTTTAAATCAGAATTAAATTTTTGCAAATTAGTATTTTAAACATATTTTAAATCATTAATTTAAATTTTGTTAGCAATGAAAGCAAAATAAGGACATTTTTCTCAAGGTAAATATTTCTCAAACTTCTATTTTCTCTATCCCGAATATTTTCTCATGTGGTATATATACAAACATACTACCAATATATATTCATGTAAACATATAAATATCCATATAAACATACTAACTAGATGTTGTTAAATATTATGAAAAGAAACACGTTAAGCATTAAATGTCGAGAGAAGTTTATTGTAATTTTGATCAATTCTGAGATACGGCAATCAAAATATCTTACGTTATTTATGCTTGAATTCCCCAAAAAATCAAATCTGTGAAAATTTTAAATTTTTTTTCCTTGAAGTCTAAAAAATTGAGCAATATACGCATAAATAACCAAATTTTTAGAGTCAGGAAAAGTAAGAAAATACTCTAAAGTTTCTATATATTGACATTATTTTTCGCAGGATATCTAAATTTAAATGTAATATATTGACAAATTAGCAAAATCCATTGTCAAATTTTCATCAAAATTTTTATTTAAAACACATCAATTATAAATTGATAATATAGACTTGAATTTGTTTACTTCTCGCTTATTCCAACAAAGTTTCTAGAGAATTTACCAGCAATCATATCAGTACTATTCTTCCTAAAACGTACTAAAAAGTTTAATTGCAATTTACAAATTGATAACCATATAATGAATAGCCTAATCGTAAAAAGTTGTAGTAAGACATACTTTTAACGACTATCTTTTATTACCTTTCAGTAGAAGTGGTTTCATGAACTGAGATTCATATTTATGCCATAAAGGAAAAAATCTGAAAACTCTCAAGCATCTATTCTGATATATTTTTGCATGCAGACAACATAAATGCCGCTATTATTACCCGTCCCTCAATAGTTTATGAAATTCAATTCAAGGCTTTCTATCATTGTAGTCTACGGTGACTTTTTTCTGATACATAATTTGTATGACACATTGTGCGAGTAAATATGCTACAAACACAGAAAATTGGGAACAATTTAAATGACAGAATGAAATTGTATAAATTTAAAAAAAATAAGAAAATTACAATGAAGTTTAAACTGAATGGGATATAATTTATGTTTTTGAGGTATACCTTCCCTTTCAAGAAAAATTAAATCTTAATTATATATTTCAAATTTTGTAAGACAACGATTCGTTTGACATTTTTCTTCAAACAAGTCAATATTTTAGTTATTTTGAGATTTAGTAGCATTTGATTTTAAATGAAATATCATTTCTTACAATCGTAAACACCCACACTTTTCAAGAAACTGAAGGGCATTAGTCGATAGGTCGGAAAATTTATTTAAATTAGAAAATGTATAATTCAAAATGAAGTCAGGTTGCACAGATTTACAGGGTAGAGACAAGAGGTACAGTCTGTCCAGATTGTTTCGATGAGGAATAATTTATGTACATATATTATTCCTTCAAATTAAATTTAACGTGATATTGACTTCACATGGTAAGGTCATGTTTCTAATGAACTTGTTTAAGACGAAATTTATTAAAATATAAATATGGAACTTTTCTGATTGCACATTTGTTAATTTAAACAAATTTAAGTTGAAAATGGTTATTCTAATGGCATATCTCTTACAGCATATCGAATTATTAAATGTGTTAAATAATTTAATGTGCCTTAAGAGGTATAACACTTGATTAAAAAATATCTGAACCAAATGAAATTTATAAGAAATATTTAAATTATTGGCACTGGTGATTTTGTAATACCATTGAAATCGAAAGAAATTACAATCATGTCTGTAAACTGTATAGATCCAAAATTCACTAGGACCTCGAGATTGTTTATTTGAGTATCTATATTTGGATTCTGATTTATTTTACCTTGATATGCTAATTTTTTCTCTTGCTGAAAGATTTTCCAGAATTATTTTGGTTTTATTGAAGATGCATTTTATTTTGGTATTTGGAAGGAAAATTGGTGATTGTCTTTACAATTGGTAATTTTATTCAAATAATAATGATTTTTTTTCAAACGGTCGATATAACTGCTTTTAAATAACTGATTCATAACTAATTTTTTACTATCGTTCAAAGTAAATTTTTGGAAACTTGTGGAACCTTACTCAAACATCCAGTGTTTTTGTTGAGAAAAATAAGTAAGTAAATAAATGGCTTTCTTTGGAAACATATGGAGGCTGAAGAATATGTTAGATTCAAAGTGTTCTCCTCAGAACCCTTATGCGTTTTTAAGTTCAATTCTCTTTACATTTCCATAGCAAAACTTTTTTATTATTTCTGTTACATTAGATTAGCTTTTTTATAAGGTATAAGTTTGTAATATTTCTAACACATCTACAAAAATTCAACTCCCATTGTATAAAGCAAGTAAAAGTGTAATTTTATTCCCCATTTTATTTATATTTTTAACACTTAGGATATAAATTTAATTCTTACTTTTTTTATAACTGCAAATTCATGGGCAAATTTAAATTTCCTTCTCACGAAACTAATTCCTAAATATTATTTTCATATATAATCATATATAATGAAAAATAATTAATGAGAATTAAAATAACTTTCAAAAGAAATTAAATGCACATGCTGTATATATATATATATATATATATATATATATATATGTGTGTGTGTGTGTGTGTGTGTGTGTGTGTGTGTGTGTGTGTGTGTGTGTGTGTGTGTGTGTGTGTGTGTGTGTGTGTGTGTGTGTGTGTGTGTGTGTAGTGTGTGTGTGTGTGTGTGTGTGTGTATATATATATATATATATATACATGCAGCAAATTAAACTATATTTTGATGTATTTTAATGAAATACTGATTTTAGGAATCTCGAACTATTTACAAACCGTACATATATTTTTAAGGTTTAGAAACTATTAATTCTATGTGTAGCAGTAATTTCTGAAAACAAAACATGCAAATAACGTTTAGGTGAATAAAGCGTCATAAAGCAGAAATTGGCTTATGATGAGGAACTTTTTCTCAAAAAATGTTTAACCTTAAATGTAATTACTTGATGTGATTCCATAATTACTGAGAAAAGCAGCGGAAGTCATTTTCAGCGGAAACGAAATTAAATTACTTTGACTTCTCATAAAAAAGCTAAGTAACTTAGAATCATAATGAGCTTCCATAAGAAAAAATTTCTTGATTCTGCATTATTGATATTCGCGTTAAATTTATTTAATTCATTTTATATGTTACTAGATTTTTTATGGTATATTTATTTCTTCACTCATCAGCTCCCTATTAAAAAAGTACGATTTGATTTCTTTTTATATCCATGATTTACCAATTATGAACCATATCAAAAAGTTTCCAATCTTTTACTTGGATGATTTTGCTTTTATGAGTTTAATGATTACCTTAATGTGCTCGTTTATTAATATGAAAACTTAGAAATTAATCTGAAGTTTGTCTTTTACATATTTATGCATTTTACCATTGAACTAATGTTTTTATACTGTAAGTTTAAGTGGCTTAAGGTTAAATGTGAATTAGTTCAGACTTTCTAATAATAACACTCCACATATTCTGTAAATAAATTTTAAACCCTTTTATACATAATGTTCTTTAATTTGTCTCTCGCGTTTTAAATTCCATTAATAGTAATAATTATAGACGTTTTCATTTATTGTCATCTTAATTACTTAAAACGAAGTGTATGTCCGAAATTTTTAGGAGATTGCAAAATATTTCAGTTTTAAGCTTACTTTTATTGTTTGAAAATTTATTATAAAATGTATCGATCTCTTTTTTTTACAATATTAAATTGAAATTTATTTATATAAATACAGGCTGAAATATCATTTTAGATGAAAATTTACAATTATATTTTATTCAATAATCGTTTAGACAGTCTAATGATAAAACTACATTCAATGTTTCTTTAAAAAGTTAGAAATTAATACTATTTCTGTTTGCCATTAAAAACATAAGTTAATTATAAATTTTTGTTTCTTATAAGTATATAAACTACTTTATCCGCATTTAATTAAAAAGTGGTAAAGGAATGCATCATAGACTCCGTTTAAAAAATATATACATTTCTAAATGAAAATGAAAGCGAATTTCACATTCATGAAATAATCAGTAAATATTATCATAGTAGTTATTCCCCCAATTAATCAGTTTTAATAAAAATCATAATTTTAAAAGGTAGTTAATCATACAATTTTTAAAAAATCTAATGGCTTAGAGCAAATCATATTTTTAAAATAATAACCAATAAAAGTATGCAACTAAAATTAAACTGTTTAGAATTAGGCTTTTACTGAGTCCCTGAAATCTTACTCTACATTAATTTATCCTTTCTCATAACAAATTTCAACAGTTATGAAATCCCATTTATGAGGAGATGCAAGGTATGCCACTCTTCCCCTAAGCAGCGTTATTTCAACATTCAACCCCTTTCTATAACGAACAACCCCCATAATTGAAAAGAATAGCCCAGACAGAAAATGAAGATTCTCGGAACTCCTAACGTTCATGAGGGCAGACATGATGAATGGGAAGTGTCAGAGTCTAAGTTAGCAGCCATTCCGCACACAATTTACTCTACACTTTCCCACCAGGACCAACGCGAACGATGATTAAAACCTCCTACACCCTCCCTACGGCTCACCCCACAACTCGCATCATTACTTCCTCATATGCATTATTGCTTCCCATCTCCCGCCTTTCGGGGGTGAGGGTCTGAGATCCCTGTGAAACTTTCCCTCGTCCACAGACATTTCGATTACCCCAACCACTAATACAAAGAGTGAAGCCTCTAATAACTACAGTGGTACAGAGTGGCAGTAATACGTCATCGCGGTATGTGAAACATTTGCTTTAATCGACGTAATTGGATTACTGAAAGTTACACGTTCAAAAAAATTTCCGATTTATGATCATTGGACCACAACTTGCATTTTGTAGCATTGATGGAGATAATTTCAAATAGCAAGTGCTTCATGTAACTCCACATCAGGAAATAATAGAAAAAAATAATCTGACATTTACTGTCATCAACAATTTATACATGCATATACATTGAAAACTTTATCTCATTTATACATGATATATGTAAATTAATGTTTAGAATATCATAGCAACTGATATCAGTACATTTCTTTAAACTATATTTATGTTATATATAAATCCTTAAGAATATCGAATGCAATTCCATGAAAACGAAGTAAATTTCAATATGTTTACAACCTAAAATGAAAAAGTTAAAAATGATTCAAATTATTTTTAAAAAGATATTGCAGTGAGAATCCAGTATAAATAATTAAAATCAAAATTTTCTATCAATTAAAATAACAAAAAAGATTTATTTTAAAGTATATATGTATATAACCACATATGAATATCAGATTATTTATACTTTAAGATGTATAAATTTATGGTTTAAATAAATTTAACTATACTAAATTCCTGAATATACAATATACGGTAAATAGTTTCTAAGTAGTCTTGAAATTCTTAATAAGATCTTAAATTAAGATCCAAAAAATAAATGCTCTTAATGAAGTTATTTACTTTTTTCAAATAATTTTCAAATAACTGAGGTATAAATAATTTTATTGAATATACTATTATTGAATTTTCAATAAAAAAAATTATTTATTGAATATTTTATTTTGTTAATGAGTTCATATTTAAAGAATAAAAGCTTTCCAGGCCACATTTATAGTACTAGTATCTTATTATTGATAAAAATTATTTCTATGTATTTTGCTTAATGACGCACATTTATATGCCCTAACAAGTAATTTTTTGCTACTATTTAAGAATACCTCTTACGCAGCAAATCAAAATTTTCTTCTTGAAACACTTTGTAGTATTTTTCGATTGCTGCACTGAAAAAATAATGATCTTGTCACAGAATTTTGAGAAAAGTAAAAAATCGATACAAACCAATAGTTCAAATATCCATGCAACTATTTCAAACTAGGCTTCAGAAAATAACATTGTATAGAGAAAAGCAACAATAAAAATATCAATAAACTATGACATTATTAGAAGATTGAAAATTTCAAGATTTCTTATGTTTTTTATTAAGTATTACTTCAGTATTACTGAAATAAACTAATTTAAATTTAAGTGGTCACGTATTTTGAAAAATAATATTGGATACATTTTGGGTTTATTTAATGGGAATTAAAATATTTGAATTAACAGGAAATATACTTGAAAAATGTGCTATTTTTAGATTTCATATACGATTTGAATCTTTCACAAAATCCACTTTTGTGTGACAAAAAAATCATAGAAAATAGGATGCATATATTATTAACATGATAGTCCTTTTTATGAATATTTATTCTGAAATAATTTTATAGTCTTGCTTCTTATATATATATAAGAAGCAAGACTTTAAATATATATAGAAAACTATATAAGACTATACTCTTATATAGTTTTCTAATATATGCCGAACCTAAATCACAAAAATTCATTAAATCACGCAATTTATAATTTTTTTCTTCTAGTGTAACAAATTGTTTCTTAGTGATATTTAGGATAAAATAGTATCGTTTTATCCATAAGCGCTAATAATAGATTCAACATAATGATTCTTAAACTTATTGAATATATTTCACTGTACAAAAAATAAATAAAAATTACAAATAAAACAAAACGTGAATTTAGTAAACTTAAAAATGTATGTCGCAGTCACACTTACACATATATGCTAATCATTTAATTCAGAGATAAATTTATTGCATTTGAAGAAAACGCTTAGATTCTGCAGCCAAATTGATTTTATTTCTTAACACTGAAACTATTAAGAATATTCATTATTTGATATTAAGAAATATTTACAAACGTTTATTTATATATAGTTTATATTAAATAAATATATAAATTCTTAAGTAAACTCTGTTGAACACAGTGATCTACACAGTGGTAAAATGATATATTTTACTCTAAAATACTTCGGTAACTCAAAATAAAATACTTAAGTAATTTTAGAAAAACTTAAAATTAATAATCAAAGTAAAAAATTAAAATTTAAGAAATTGCATTTTGCTGATAAAAATATTAGTAATTTATTAAATAAAATATATATTAATTTATCATATTTTAAGTTTTCTTGTATGCAAATCAGAATCACATGAAATTTCTTCGAATCACATGTTTTTTTTTTTTTACCTGTTTAAATTAATGCAGCTTAAATTTAAAAATAAATGCATTTGAAATTAATTAATTTAAAGTTTTGATATAAATTTTTTCAGTTTAATGTTTTGATGATATTTAAACTGTGGATTCAAAGGATTTGTGTCATGAAATAATCATTTGTAACTAATTTTTGCAGAAAATGAAGCCAAATATTTGGTGCTCGCAATATTTTTCTTTTTGTAATTTTAAAATTTAAAACAAAATGATGAGAGCAAATTTAATATGCACATTCTCATCTATTTCACTTCAAATAATTCATGTTTGTTGTTGTCTTGTGCTAGCTAAGCTGGAAATATGGAATGAGCTGCTCCATATTTCCAACAGAGCCATGATTTGGTATGGAGTCCAACTTCCTTAGTACATACATGCCATAGGTACCCATTTATAGTATAGGCAACCATTCACAATCCATTCATACAAGGAAATGACAAAGAAAAGAGAGAAAAACATCCATACCCAAATTTGGACTCAAACAAAAAACACTCTATTCGCAGTCAGGCATGATGGCCATTAGACATGGTGGACAGAATTCATGTTTGTTTTTGTAATTAAAAGAAATATTTCATTATAAATAAAATAGAATACCTCTTAAATATTAAATGCAGCCAAGTGTGTATATATATGTATGTATATATATATATATATATATATATATATATATATATATATATATATATATATATATATATATATATATATATATATATATATACATACATACATACATTATATATATATACATAATTTGAAATACAATAAGTATTATTTTCCTTGTGTGTGTGTGATAACATTTATATTAATCCTAGTAGTTCTTATTTGTATTTATTAAATTGAAACCAAAATTAAAATAGCTTGAAATGCAAGGCACTTTACACAGGAATTTTTTAATTGCTAAGAAGCAAAGCAAGAGACAATTTTCAAAAACTTGAACTTATAAATCTTATGTAATATTTAAATATTGCAAAGAATTCATAAAATTAATTTCTGAGTTAAGCTGTATTTTATGCAATTAAACATAAATAAAATTGAAATGATAATTAGAATGAATTATTAAATAAAATAGAGTTTTAAAATGTTAATTTTAAATTTCATTTCAATTTCAAATCAACAGAAAAATTCTATTTTTAACTTAAAACATTCTCTGCATATTTTTTCTATTTTATAAAATTATCAAAATTACTTAATTTTTTAATATTTTTAGAAAGTTTTATTTCAGTTACATGTTGAAATTTAAAACAATTGTCATAAAAATATTTAATTCCGAAAATTGCTCTTTATGTGAAATCAAATATTTCCATATAACCTTCATTGTATATTAAAATTTGTATATATTCTTTATATATATAATTTTTAAATTTCATATATAATATGGTTTGATTTTATCAAATTAATTTAGATCATTTCAACTTTATAATTTAAATATTATATATAGTATTTTATGTGCTTCAAAAGTAACCGAAAATAGTTTCAAAAAATAATAAAATATCAATGCAACACTTTTTCTCATATTTTTTAATAAGCAAATACAATAAGAATAAATAATTGAACAAAGGAAGTTGTTAGCTTAATTAATAGCATGTACATATTCAACGCAGCTTCGAAGATTCGGGCAAGTATTTCATATGTTATCGAAGCTATTAAAATATTTGGTGTAATTAAAAGAATATACTAAGATAGATCAAGTGGTTTCATCTAATACTTTATTTCCATAGTTTTTACATTCTATTACTGATAATAAAACTGAAAATGGCTAACATCGCTACTTTATGATACTCAAATGGTTCAAAGTGATTAAATTTTTTATAACCAAAAATTTTTTCTTAAAAAGTTAGAGAGGTATAAATATTAAAGAAATATAATTTTGTCAATGAGAATTTCTTTGATTGAGAATTTCTGAACAATTAACACTTCTTTTTAGTACTTTTTTTATCACTTGTTAAGCATAATTTTAACAAATACCTTTATTATTTGATATATTTATATAAGATACTTAAGAATTAATTAAATGGAAAATGGTAACCAATTATAATGAAACAAAGAATCATGACGAATCAATTGATACGAGAAAATGAGCTCTGCGAATCGATATCAACAATGAAATTGCATAATGATTTCCTTAGGCTCTGTAAGGTTTGTGCTTCGCTGACTTTTTGCAGGTCCTTTGGGGGCCATAAATTACTGAATATACGACATTATCCCCAAAGGCCAGATCCATTTCTGTATCCCATTCCTACGAAGAAAGCCATAACAGATTATTCTGATGGAACACACTACTGATATTCTCCGTCCATGTATTTAACTTCTCATGGGATACTTAAAGTGGATTGAACAAAGAAGTTTCATTTTACGAAGACGTTTACCATTGATAAAAGTAATAATTATTTCTTTTACAATAGTTATTGTACTTACAGTTTCACAAAAGGGATATTTAGGAAATAAGGGAACATTTGAAAAAAGTACCATTTCTGGTGGGATAATAATACATTTTATGCAAAATGTCGATTTAACTTCCTACTAATTGCTTAGGTGAAAACCAATCACACAAGACACCATTTTAAATAATATTTGTTTCCTGTTAAATATTTAGTAATATTTCTTTTTAATAATTTTTGTGCACATTAAAACCAAAAAATTAAAATTGACAGTCAAAATTACAAATTTGAATTGATTGTGTGTGGTTTTTATTCTATATGTTAATTTACTTCTGGACACACACACATTACATTTAGCTATTAAGTTTTATTAGAGTCACTTCTCCATTATTAGAATATATTCTGATACAGATTCATTCTGTTGAGAGTGTTTGAATGATAAAAAGTAACTTCTGAATTAATAAAAAGTAACGAACTTTTTACTGTAAAGAAAAAATGGATTTAAAGAAAAGAAATTTATATATGATTCTTCATATGATAAACTTTTCCGTTTGAGCCACATTTATTTTAAAAGCTAACTAACATATTTCTAAAAGTAAAGGAATAATTATTATCACACATCTATGAAAATACATTGATTTAATTTATTTTGTTAAGGTAGAAAGAGTATATTGAAAATACTTGGTTACTTTAGTTTAGTGAGAAATAAATTGATTTTTCTCATCTGGCTTTACAAGATTAACAGCTTTTTGATAGTAGATTCAAAGAAATTAGACAATATTGTTAATATCGAAATACGTTATTAGATTATCTTTCTGAAGATTTCGTAATTAGGAAAAGAGTAATCCTAAAGATAATGGTTCTATATTGACTTCGTCACAGTTATTTGTTATCGGATGTTATAAAAAAATATCGCTACAGTATATTTCTTGTGGTAGGAGATTGCATCATGTAAAATGTTCCAAAGCAATATGTGTAGAGAGAACTTTGGAGAATCATCAACATTTCAGATAAAAATAAATGCATAATTTATTTCCTGCTATTCAATGTGATGTTTGAAATGGATAGAGTTTAACCATAAGCTATACATTTGTTTATGGTTATACTCTATCAGTGTCAAAAGCATTATTTGTTTATCAGAACGCTTACTAAATTTTAAACAAAATATTATCAAGTAAGTTTAAAACATAAGGAATTTCATAACAATGTCAGAAATTTGTTCTTTTCCACCAAAAACTTACATCACAATCAATAAAACATTTTTATATATGCGACTCTTTTCAAATATTCAATTTTAATACTTTTTGAATATATATATATTTATATAATTGGAAAATGGAATTGTTGAAATTACTTACTCCTGTTTCTCAGAGTTCGAAGCTCATCTATTCTTGGACTCTAATATAGTAAGCCGAAAATTTATACCCTAAAATATCTCTTTTCGTTAAATTTTTTTATCTCTGTAATTTTCCTAATCTCTTTCCTTAAAATATAAATTGTTGAGTTTTACAGAAACAATCCTTATACTAGTGAAAAAGGAATTAACTATCCTTCTCAGTAAAATTAACATTTTTCTGCTTGAATTATTTCTTCAACTTAGAATAACATATCAAATTTTCTATAAAAATACTGTTATAAGATATTTTAACATTGCATATTATGATAATTTTACTTAGACAAAAAAGTTTATATAACCTCGAATGAAACATTGTATTTTTCCACATTTCTGAGTAACATAAAGAAATTAGTAAATTCTATTACTCAATTCTCTGTTGCTCTTAATGGCTGACCAAGAATGTTTATCGTAAAGGAATCATAGATCTTGTAAGAATCATTAACTCTGAAAGTTTCTTTTGAACAGAACTATCAAGATCTGTTAGTTTTGTATGGACTTATAATTTAGTCACTATCAATGTATTATTCTGTGAAAGTATACAAGAAAAGTTTCCATATAATGTCAAAAAATAATTTTATCATCAGTCTTCTAGCACACTGATATTATCTATAACTTTATACGCAAAGCATTTTTATAATAAATTACGAAATTTTCCAAAAATATGTACTTTCACTTCATCAACTGAAAATGGATAATTTAGTTTCACCAGCTGAAGATTGATAACTCACTGGTAGTTTAACATTTTATATAGGTACATATAAATTAAGAGTTGCTTAAATTTCAGTGCATTTTTGTGAGATGAAATTTTTTTCGTAAGCAAATATTTTCAAATCAACACGAATGATTGTTTTGAAATTTTTATGAAAATTCCTTGAAAATCTATAATATCTATATGTCTATAGGTAAATATGTCATATTTGTTCATTTAGTTTGAAATATCAATTCATTTCTAAAAATGCTTAGTTCAACATTTATTTTGATATTCATAAAATTTAAAATTTTTATTACAGTGAAATTTCCCAAATACCATATACTACAATTTAAAATATATTTTAATAGTAATATACAGCACATTATATATCAACAATTTATTTCACATATTTACTGAATTCATTGCAACAAAGTGACTAAGTGTAATTTTGACTTAATTCATTAAAATTTAGCATATATAGTCACTTATTTGAATTAAATATATTTTTAATAGATGCGACCAATCATATAAAATATGTGAGTGAATTACAATAATTTATGTGAAATTCAGTTGTATGAAAAATCTTAGGCCAACGAAATCTTCCTTATAATGTCAGAAAATATTTTATTTTTTATAATTTCTATCGATATGAACTTGAATAATGGTTATTTTCTTAAAAAAGGGACTCCTGGAAAATGCAACTAATGGAATTTATAAATAAAATTTTATAAATTTTCAACTGAACATTTTGAACGAAAAAAAGTTATACAGGGTGTTTCATATTGAATGGGACAAAAGGAATACGGCAGTGTGACTGACGAAATGGATTTATTTGGCCGAAACAAATTAATTCTGCAACTACTATTATATAAGTTTTATTTGGCAACAGAGAAAAACCTCGAATGACGAACTCATTGCTAGAGGCGCTGTTAAGCAAAATGGCTTCCATGCAGAGGAAAGCGTACTGTGTTTTAGAATATGCCAAAACCTCTTCGTTCACCATCGTACAAGAAACATTTTCACTCAAAATTTCGTAAAGAACCACCGTCACAACATCAACAGATGGATGAAGGAGTTCCAGGATACGGGCTGTATATGTAAGAACAAAAGCCCAGGACGAAAAGCAACATAACCCGAAGTGGTTTAAGGAATTCATGAATCGTTTTTACAGAGTCCCTCGAAATCAACGTGACATGCAGGTACAGAATTGAATGTTCTTCCCACAACGGTGTGGCATGTTTTACGGAAGCGTCTCTAATTCAAGCCATACAGATATCAGATGGTCCAGGCTTTAAGACCTACTGACAAACCGTTGCGTAAGGACTTAAGTGAGAAATTTCAAGAAAAGCTTGACGTGAATGGATTCGAGAACAGACTGGTGTTTACCCATGAAGCCACTTTCCATTTATGTGACAAAGTTAATAGTCATAATTTGCAATTTTGGCGCACGGAAAATGCCCATCTAACATTAAAACATCAGCGTGATTCTCCCAAGGTGAACGTTTTCTGTGCTGTAACAAACAGTGGTCCATTCTTTTTGTTGGTACAATCGATTAATGGGAACATTTACCAAGGCATGCTCTCTGAATGGTTGCTCCCCCAGTTGGAGGTAGCTGTTCCTTCTTTCATTTTGAAGCAAAATGGTGCTCCCCCACATTGGAATAACAACATACTTTAGTCGCTGAATGAACTTCTCCCCAATCACTGGATTGGCTGTGCTGGGCCACAGGATTTGACATTACTTCATATGCCAGTGAGATCCCTAGATCAAACAACCTGTGATTTTTTCTCTGGGGTTTCGTTAAAGACAAGGTGTTTGTGCTTCCCCTTCCTCAGGACTTAGAGGTACTGAAGCAGTGGATAAATGTGCAGTGTTGAACTCCATCACCAGGGATATGCTACCACGAGTGTGGCAGGAGCTTAATTACCGTGTAGACATTTGTCGTGTCACCGAAGGGGCCCATATTGAAGAAACTTGATTAAGGTAGTTTCGAGATAAATTTGAATTTTCTAAATATATTAATTACAACGTTCACAATCATGTTTTATTTTTGCCCCATTCAATATGCAACATCCTGCACACAAATATAAGTTTAAGGTATTTTATTAAAATTTATAACACAAGAATTGAAATTTCAATTAATTTTCCTGATGTATTAATCAAATATATATCAAATATATATGCAGCACTTGTAAATTATTATTTAGACTTAATTAAAAATCTTAAATTTTCATGGTAAATATTTGTAAATGTTTTTAATGTAATGAATACTTTATTTATGGAAATGTTTTAGTATATACATAGTTTATTGTTACTTTTCCTATAATGTCGGAAAATATTTTTGAATAACACAACTTGTAAATTTTTAAATTCCAAGAAGAAAGTGCATACTTCGACATAAAATACATATGATACAGAATTTCTGAATGCTAGAGCAGACTCTTAAATGTATACTCTAAGGGCATTTTATGATGTATCATCCTGCACTGAGGAAACAAATAAAACTTTTCCTAAGAGAACCAAATGGATTTCCATTGTACTTTCTCTTTCGTCTTCCCACATCCTGGCGTTCCGGAAGCTTTTCTTTTACGTCCGTGCAACAACAAATGCAACCACTTTGGTAAAATTAAGCATTGGTAAAAAAAAACACAAAAATTCATTAAGAAATGCACACTTTTACCCGCTTATGGGTTTTCTGTACAGATGTTAGCTTCAAATCAATAGCCCAATGAAAGGAATTCGTTTAATAAAAAATAATAGGAAGAAAATTTTGTACTTTAATGTATATAATAACTCTTGCAAAGCAATTAAAGCAATCAGGAGTAAATTAAAAAAGGAATTTATATTGTGGTTAAAGTGAAACCTTACATTTTCTAACTAAAATTAAGGAGAAAAGATATGCTTAAAATAATATAATTTTCCTTTTAAAAATCTAAATATTTTAGAATTATTTTTATGTTTTATGTATTAAAAGGTATATACAGATACAAAATAGTTATTCTTACTTTAAACCTCGTACTACCAAATAATGGATTTAAATGCACTTTTCTTTCATTTAGTAAACTGTTTGAACAAAGAATCAAAGCAATATTTTAGAATATTAAGTAAACAATACCTATTCTTTTTGATTGTTTTATTTGTTTTTAAAATTAGGTGATAGAGAGATCCATTTTAATAACATTTAAGGGTAATGCCAGTAAAAACTTATAATTAATTTTGAATTTTTTTTACCCTACGTTATCATAACTTCTAAATTTACAAACACAAAAATTTACCTTGAACTTTCATTTCTATGTACAAGGTAAATAACTATTCACTGAAAATAAATTTACTTAAAATTCAATTAAAAGAATTAAGCTCAAATTAAAATATATTTATGAAACCAAAATTAAAAGTCATTTGCTAAAATATATCTTAGATCGTAATCTAAAGCAGAAATAAAAATTTCAGTCAACTATTTAAATTGTGAAAATGTCATCTTTATGTTTTGCAAGTATATGTATGCACTTTAACATTAAGAAAAACTTTAATAAAAAACTTTTTTTAGATTTTTGACTTTCTAAATCATCGATTCCTTTTTATTTGCAAGGACATGGGCTAAATAACTGAAAATTCTGTTAATGTTTAAGAAAAACTCTATAAATAGAACTTAATCACATCTTGAAAATATTGCATACATTCGTACGTTGTGATTTAATATGTATCAGCAACTTATATTTATCTATATACATATCTATATTTACATGGTTGGTTTGTCTTCAAGGAGCAATTTTTGGCTCATAGGAGCTAAATAGTTCTGGATCTCCTATAGTTTAGGGTGGATTTCAAGCCACTACAATCATCCATGATCAAGGAGGGATACATCATGTCTGAACAATTGAGCCAAAGCGCTAACAGTTTGGCGACTGACCTAACCACCCATATATGTATATATATATATATATATATATATATATATATATATATATATATATATATATATATATATATATATATATATATATATATATATATATATATATATATATATATATATATATATATATATATAAATAAATAAATATATATATAATTATATATATATATAAATATATATATATATATATATATATATATATATATATATATATATATATATATATATATATATATATATATATATATATATATATATATATATATATATATAAATTTATATATATATATATTATATATATATATATATATATATATATATATATATATATATATATATATATATATATATATATATATATATATATATATATATATATATATATATATATATATATATATATATATATATATATATATATATATATATATATATATATATATATATATATATATATATATATATATATATATATATATATATATATATATATATATATATATATATATATATATATATATATATATATATATATATGCTTTTAATTAACAGCTTTTGCAAAATGTGTTTCATTGATCAAAAATATTTTAAAAATAGATTTAGTTTAAATTCAAATATCTGATTTGCTTTCAAATTAATTAATTAAAATTAATTTGCATTAAATTTTTAATTTTCTTAAATTTGCAAAAATGCAAAGCTTAATTTGGTTCTGTTTTCTATGGAGATTTTGATTTAAATTTCTTTACAATTGACTTTATTAAAAAAATTACGCTGTTATTAAAATTTTCATTATGAACGTTTCCAAGTAAGTATATCATTTCTTCTCATTTTTTTTCTTTGTAGAAAATATTTCCTTGTTTCTAAAAAAAGTTCATAAATATTTGAACAAGGTAAAATGTTCTCTGGAACATTCCTTTGTTCAACTGTTCATTTTAAATTAATACCAGAAATACATGCATATATTTATAAAAAGTAAATACATTTAACTATTATAGTGCACTTCTTACAATAACTTCTTATACTAATAGATGATATTCTGAACACATCAAAATAATAAAGATAATACCCTATTTTCAGAAAAAATCAAATTTCATTACGTCTCGTTTATCTATTGAACCCCATTAAATATATATTTAAGTGGTGATATATTTGCCAAAGTGGTGATGTGTTAAGAATGTAAATATATAAAATGAAAACATCATAAAAAAATATAAATTCGTATAGCTATAAAATATAAAAAAATTCTTCATTAAAACATTTGTAAATCATATATAGAAATAATACTTTACAAAAAAAAAAAAACCTAAACTGCAAATATTTAGAATTGACCTTAAAAGAAAGTGAGATTCCTAAAATATCTGTAGAAGTGTTAAAAAGGAAAGAATCACTACTTTGGATTGGTTACGAAGAAATTCCTACCTTCTCTTTATGTAGCATGAAAGGGGCGTATCCATGGTAACGCATCCGCGGATCTTCTCTTTGCATCATCAATGGCTAGCAAGAGTCAAGAGTGATATGTCATCGGTTACGCCCCGCCCATGACATGTTCACACGCTTTGAAGGTAGTGTCAAAAACCAAGTTTTCCGCCCGTAACATGTTAGAAGATTTAAGAAAATAGCACTATTTTTTCATTCTAGCTATTACTATAGAAAAAATTACTCATTATTAGCTAACAGGAATTTTTCTATCTTAGCATGTAAACACATAATGTGAAAACAAAGAAAACAATAATATGTTATTATATGCTTTTGGGAATATACGCCATGTATGTTAGTTTATTGTCAGTATTGCAATAAAAATTTTATCATTTTACATTAGTTCTATATATTATTTATTTAATATGTTTCCATTCTGATAAGCTTTGATGATCAAAATAATTTTTTTCGACAATGTTAAATTATATTTTTAGTTTGAACTAAATCTTATTTTACTGTACATTATGTTATAATATTCAACTTTGAAATTAATTTGATTTTTCGCTGCTTGTAACGTCACAAATTTAATAACAATTTATGTAAATGCTTAAAAAATATGCAGCAACATACAGTATATTTGTATAGTATATATTGAAAAAATAAACACATTTATTATTTATTATAACTATAAATTAAAACTCAGATTCAATCATTCAGTAAGTGAAAAATACATAACCAGATTGAAAATATGGAACAATATATTAAATGCTTTTCTCAGCCTAAAATACCTTAAAACGTTAATTAGGGCGTTGAAAGAAAGAAGGTGGAAGGAGAAAGATTCGCCATTTAGAAATACCTTAAAATATAAAAATTAATATTAATAAATTTGAGTTTTTTAAGCTAGAAATGAAAAACTTTTAAACTTCCAAAAATGCTTTTTCACTATCGCCATCTAGTGCCATTAAAATGCTTTAAAATATTATTTGGTGTCATCCATTTTTAAAGATTATTCCAACAATATTTCTATATATTATATGATCTTATTTCAACAAAAATAAAAATATATTTTCTACAAAAATAAACACATTATATTAAAATAATTAAAATCAATGATTTAAGCAAATTTATTATGGAAGTAAAATTATTGGATAAAAATATGGAATCATATTTTGTCTTCATTTGATAGTAAAAGGATTTATTTTGATGTGGTGTAAATGCTTAAGTACAAATGTTTAAATGTTTAAACGTAATTATTGTTTCAAGTGCAAAATATTAAAAAATAAAAAAAACCTGAATTTTATTATATTAACGAATCTCAGGTAATCACATTTGCTAGAATTTTAATTTTCAGATAAATATATCCCTACCGAATTTATAATAATTGCAGAAGATTTGTTTATGCATACAAATTAAAAATTAAAATGACATATGAGAAAAATTCATATTTTATCTAAAAATTATCTATAAAAAAAAATGAGAAAATATTTTGATTTCGAAATATATCTTTTACTGCATACAATATTCCGCATTAATTTTTTCAATAAAATCAATATCAAATTTTATTTAATTTTCACATGAGGTAAGTTAATTAATAACGTTGACTGAGGATTTATATTGAAGCTAAAACTATTAATTTTTTAAGGAAATATTCTAGAATTAATCTAAAAAGTCTTATTTAAAACTTAATAAAATATTAAATGGGTATTATGCTTCCTTAAATAAAAAATAAGCTAAATAAAAAAAGAACATGTCAGTATATATCTTATAATGATTGTGTTTGAGATGCCACACTTGATGAAAAACCGTTATTCAGAAGACAATTATTGATTTTACCAATTAAATATAAATAAATGGTTATTTATGCATGATTGAAATAACAGGGCAAGTTTCATCTTTATAATGTTTACAAGAAACATATTGTCACATTAATGAAATGATTTGCTCTTAAGCTACTAAACTAAATAGGGAATTAAAGGTCTGTTTCTTATCTGAAACCATTTCACTTAAAATAAGTAAGAAACAAAGAGAAATTTAATAAGAAAAAAAATATCTTTATGACAAGCATTGAAAATTAGATTCTTAATTAAATTTAGTGCCAAATTATAGAGAGAATTTCTCCAAATATTATCACAGTATTCCGAAGCTGCTTAATTTATAATGCAACAATGGACTTACTTGTTGATACTGCTTTGTCAAAAAGTAAAAAGCATCAGTAAAAGTTATATATATATATATATATATATATATATATATATATATATATATATATATATATATATATATATATATATATATATATATATATATATATATATATATATATATATATATATATATATATATATATATATATATATATATATATATATATATATATATATGTGTGTGTGTATTACATGTTATATTTAATAAAGTATGTTCTCATTTGTCATGATACTAACCTTAAAAGTAGGAGATAATTTATTTGACTAAAAAGATTTGAAGGTGGTCAAAATTATTAAAAATGTCTTATCTAGTTTGCTGTAATCCGAATTCATTTATTGACATTTGAACTAATTCTAATTCTAACACAATTGAAATTAGCTCGACTCTTTAATTTTTAATAATGCCATTCTTTGTTTAAATACTTATAAAAA
Source organism: Latrodectus hesperus (assembly GCA_037975125.1). Lineage (NCBI taxonomy): Eukaryota > Metazoa > Arthropoda > Arachnida > Araneae > Theridiidae > Latrodectus > Latrodectus hesperus. The sequence goes on along the minus strand of JAJQOW010000018.1, from coordinate 101,005 downwards.
ACCATATATAGTAGTATATTTATATAAATTTTTGCCAATAATTTTATTCATCATTTTTTAACAATTCTATATTGTTATACAATTTTTTTCAGATTTCCACAGAGTTATTACCATTCTTGAGGCTATTTTCACGATAGAGTTTTTTCCAAGTAATGCTACAGGAAAACTTCTACATTAAGTTTAAATATTTACTTAGAATGATAGCAAAAATATTTCGGAAATACTTATTCGATATCTAGCGTTAACCTAAAGTTCATTTTCACAAGTTTTCCATGGATTTCTGAAAAATTTCTAGGATATTTAAAATGTAAAATTTAAAACAATTCGTGAATGACCTTATTGCTTTGTAAATTTTAACAAAGAAATAAAACAAATCATTACAGTGAAATATTTGCGAATCACAAAAAAAGAATTAAATGCTTTCCTGATAGATGTTAAAATCATGAGAAAGAACATCATTCAAAATTTCCTTTTAAGAGTTAATTTTGTTTCTAGACACAGTGCTAGTATTACAAAATTTCATTGCTTTGCCTGTTGGAAACGGAAACATTTACAAAAAAAATCTTAAATTACGAAAAAGTTCATCATCTATAGATTTCTGAGAAAAACAAAATATTCTGTAAGATATAGAGCAAATATGAACATAAATTTCTTTTAACACTAGAAGCTCTCAATACCATATAAATACCTCTTGCATGTTTTTTTGAGGTGAATTTCGTTTACTCAAGAAAAGCTGATATCGATTTTTAAGAAATAAAGAATTAATTTTCTGAATTTTTTTCATCATTTCCATTACTTGATATTGAATAAAGATAATAGAATGGGATTGTTCATTACGTATCAAAAATAAATTATTTCTTTTGTTCGAAGAATATTTTACAACAAATTTTTGTAAATGAAATGCTAAATTTTGTGTATTTAATTTCGAATACACTACACACACACACACACATATATATATATATATAAATATATATATATATATATATATATATATATATATATATATATATATATATATATATATATATATATATATATATATATATATATATATATATATATATATATATATATATATATATATATATATATACATTTTTATATTCTTGTACTTTTGGTTATATATATCTAACTTTGCATTTTTATATATTCTTGTGCTTTTGGTTATATATCTAATTTTGCATTTATGTTATATCTAATTTTGCATTTATATATATATATATATATATATATATATATATATATATATATATATATATATATATATATATATATGTGTGTGTGTGTGTGTGTGTGTGTGTGTGTGTGTGTGTGTGTGTGTGTGTGTGTGTGTGTGTGTGTGTGTGTGTGTGTGTGTGTGTGTGTGTGTGTGTGTGTGTGTGTGTATGTTGATTTCGTGTGTCCATTTACTAGGATTTTCCTTGTCAATTTGTACAAGTGCCGGAAAGGATTACAGCTTCATTTAATCTGGTACCTATAGACATGTCATCTTTATCCCAGAAGAAAATGGGAATTCGTAATTCAGAAACAGGGAGCAAGCTTAAAAGCAGAAGATCCCAGAAATAAATTGCCACCCTCATATTATTTCATGTAAAGGACTTTGCAACTACAACATATTTTACGCTCCGCATTCTGTGATTTTCAAGAAGTTTACTTAGACTCTCTGAATGCATAATTTTAGTATCATATGTAACAATATATTTAAATAAATTATTTTAACACTTGTATAAATTCTTTTAAACATGTTACATTAAATAAGTTCTATATCTACTTTACATAAAACATTTCAGAGAGCAAAATAGATATTAAGTATGATAAGCATATTGAGTACAAATAGGTTTCCTTAATTCAACATTTAGACGGTATATTTTGTCTTTTGTTTTATTTGATTGCATGATGTGTATTTTGATGTTTTTCACCCTAAAACGGTATGAATCATTTAAAAAGAAAATGCTACCTGCGGAATATATGTCGAAATATTTTAACTAGATGCCACACTCACACACACAACAAAGGAAAAAAAGAAATTATGAATAAGTTTATTACAATAAGAAATGTAATTTATTATGAAAATATAATTTATTCTGAAATGTGTGTATATGATTTTTGTACATGAATTTTTTATTTGATGAACCATTTAATTTAATATTTCATTTGCATTTTAAAAACTATTGAATCATTTTCACAATGATTGTTTTAAATTAATGCACAGTTGAATTTTTCGTGAAATTTCTTTAAAACCCATTTCATTCTTCTATTGAGTCTTACCAATCATGCCAATTATCAATCAATATCATCATATCAATCTCCCTTCTGTGATCAAGCAATATTTAACAGTAAACTAGAAATTATAATTATAGTTTCTCGTTTCGTTTTGCGCAATAGTAACTAAAAAAGGAATCCAGTTAAATTTTCTTTGAACAATTTCTTTTTTTCATTTTACTTTTTGAGTACAGTTGACATACAGAAATATTTACCTCTGAACTTAAAAATAAATCCTAATAACTGTTCTTATTTTTTGACTCAAAAAAGCAATGAAAAATTCAATAATAAATTTTTAATGTCTTATTATAAACCATTAGTAGTACTTTTAGTTAAAAATGAAATTGTATTCAATGAAATAATATGGTTAATTTCTTTTTAACTGAATAAGCTTACTTTCTAATTAATTTCATTTATTTCAAAGAAATTTTTTTTTTTAATTTTAAAGCTAGTGTATGGATTTGTTTCATTTTGTTATTCTTATATCACGTAATCAGAAATTTAAACATTTAATTTTTCTTTCGCATAAGTGTATATACATACATACATACACACACACACACACATATATATATATATATATATATATATATATATACATATATATATATATATATATATATATATATATATATATATATATATATATATATATATATATATATATATATATATATATATATATATATATATATATATATATATATATATATATATATATATATATATATATATATATATATATATATATATATATGCATAAAAGAAAGATGTGCTTAAATCAAGTTGCTTAGCTTAATTTCACTTAAATAAGGTTACTTCTGTAAAAAATATAAATGTAAGTTAATCGATTTTTGACTAAATTCATATCAGCGCATCATATTAAAATCATAAATATTTAATTTTATTTTATCATATTTTAATATTAATAGCATCAAAATTAATAAGGGTATTAAATATTTATTTATTTGAATAGTTTATTTCTACTTAATTAATATTTCAATTTCATTATGAGCACATACTTTATCTGATTTAAAGAAAAGTAACTAATAATATTGTGATAATGTGCGTAATTTTCGCCCTTTCTAGGGAAGTTTAAATTTATTTCAGATTCCCCCCATTTGCTTAATAGGAACAGAATTTCAATGTAGGTTAATTATTTCTTTGAGAAAATTAGTTTTTAAATACCATCGTTCAAAGTTAATTACTTCTTCAGTAAAATTAGTTTTTGAAAGTCTTTGCTTCTCCAAAGGTTTATTACTTCTAATATTAAAATCAATAAAAAATTATCTAAAATAATGAGCTTCTGAAAGCGTATTTCACTTGATTTCAAAAACTCTTTGATTCTAAAATAAATAGAATAAGCTTTGAATTGAGTTCACAATAAATTTTTTTAATGTACAACAATATAAATAATCCATTGAATATTTACGAAGATGAGAAATTTAAAGTTTCTAACTAAGCATTTCGCAAAATTAAGTACAATTATTTGTTTCATTTTTCTTCAAATGAAATTTTGAGTTTTCACTGTGTTCTTAAAATCTTTCGAAATGTATGATTATTTTACATGCAAATATTTAATATTATTTTAACTTAAGTAGAATTTAAAATACATATGCAATTTATCTGAAGGAAATCAAGAAAAAGATGTGAGATAAGTATTTGTTTAATTGATTAATTGATTGACAAGAGATGTTTTCATAAGCATATTTTTGATCAATATAGTTTATTACTGATGTGTAATTATTTAGTTAATTCGTTGTTTATGTAACTTTGTAATTCTTCCAGAGATTAAGTATTTCAGGTAAGGTTATTCAATTTATTTATGTACAAATACAATTAAAAAAATAAGAATATTTATTATTTAAATTTTATTTATTTTAATTTCCATTTAGTTTAACAAGTTTATGTATACTTTAAATATTTAACTAGTCAAACAAAAGCGCTCTTTAAAAATAAATATTTGTAATTTATATCCCAAAAATCAAAATTTAGTAGTCTAATGATGCACATCTAAAACAAGTGTCATAGAACATTCAATACATTTTCTGTATAAATACACTTCGAAAATGAAAATATTTATTACCAGCATCTTATTTATTTTCCTTTCCAATTAGTTAAATGCGTTTAAGTATGATTTAACTCTTTACCTATTTTGAAAGCTACAATTTCAAAGATAAAAGCATGTATTTTAGTTCTCAAAGAATCAATGTATATTCTCAAATGAAACTTTATTTCTTAATAATAAAATTAAGCATTTTTTTCCAAATAGAACATAAAACGTATTTTTTGCTAATAACTGGATGTAATACTTTCTAGAAAATCACCAGTGTAATCAACCTTGTAATTTTAACCTTTAAAAAATCTAAATTCAAAAAAGAGATTTGACAATACGCATCTAAAATGTTACCAATTTCTATTGTTTTTATCTTAATCATTAATTCTAATTCTTTATTCGAACAATCGTTTACAAATGTTTCCCTTTTTTGAATGCAATACATTTGAGAAACAATAATTTATTTAACAATGTTTCAAATTTATTAGAACACATGATATTTTATTCTCTGCTGAAGAATGTTAATTGTACTTGATCACAGTTCTTAAAAAAATTTATGTTAGTGACAATTATCCTTAATATGTGTGTATGCGTTTTAAAACAAATGATGATAAATAATATTACTAAGCTTAAAAGCTATTATTAAGCATACGAATTTTATCTAAATCAAGAATCGTTTCTTGTAAGTGTATTATACGTGTAACATTCCAAAATTTTCTTAATAATGTATTATATTAATAATAAATATAATAGCTGAAATTTTAACACTATAACTTTCCTCGTAGTTATATTTGTGAAAAAAGAAAAGAATTAAGTATTAGGAAAAGCTTAAGTGTTGAGAAAACAAAACTATCTTAATATAATCTTTTTGGGGGAAAATGTCTATTAATGATACCAATATGCAATTTTCGATCTTATTTTAATGAGAAATGTTTATTTTATAATTATATTTTCCATGAAGATGATATTTAAATATTTTTCTTTTTATTTAAATTGTTTTGAAGTTGATTAAAATCCTTTTTCAAGTGTGAAAACATCATTCATAAAGCGTAATCCTTTTAATAAAAGATATTATTTAAGTTTAAAAAACATTGTCTAAACCCGTATAACAAATTTTGGAAATAAAAAATCAGAGTTAAAGCAAATGTGTACTTTGCAGAACCGAGACAGTAAAGTTTCTTTCTTTCTCTTTTATTTTATATAGCCTCAAAGATCAAAAGAACTCACGCTCATTATGAAATTCTCGCAGACTTTTATTCTGATGACCTCAAAGCTAGAAAGAAATGATAAATTGTACTTTGCATCAGAAAATGCAAATAAGACGCCAACATATGAAAGAAAAGCTTTAGTTCACATTGAATATATACCAAAAAGAGTTTCGGCTCTATTATATTCGTGATTAATGGCGCATAAAAACATATTAAAAGATAAAAGAGGCAAAATGCGTGTTTTCGTGAAATGGGGTTGTGAAATAAGGCGTATGTCGTTTGTAAGAGGAACAAAGTTCTGAGCACACCAGGAAAAATGCACTTTCTCTCTTCTCTTAATTTATAAGAGTACATTTTATATAGTTTCCTATTATTTTAATAGATTTTTTAATGGGAAATATATAAATAGATTCATATTAAGTAGAGTGACAACATGTCTGAACTGGTAGAAATGTTTAGCCTTTATCTATTACTATTGTCATTGTATGCAATTATCATTTTTGCCTATAACTTCTTCTATAATGTGGGAATTAATGTTTAAAAATTTATCTCATATACAAGTTGCAGTACTTAATCAAAAATAGCAAAGTGCTTATTTTAAAAATTTGTAGTATCAAATAGAATTCTCAAATTTGAAACATGATTTACTATTTTTAATAGAATAATCAAATGCTTACACACACAAACTACTGAACTTTGTATACTGCCATTATGAACGTATGAGGTTATAAGGCTGGTATATGAAATCTGAATTATTATTTCTGTAACGAAATCTTATTTTCAAGTTTTTAAAACTAATTTTTAGAAGATTTGAAAGAGGAATTTATACATTTTTAAACTTAGTGTTGAATTAAATACATATGTATTGAAAGATACAACTAAAACACGCAATTATTACTGTATTGACACCAAAGCGTAAAACAAAATAGCTTGACTCGTTTGAATATCATTAACGGGAACGTGATAGTCTGGTTTTGAAAGATACCAGGATAAGAAAAAGTCTTCCAAGTGACCGGAAGTTAAATGGTTTGATATCTAATAGAGTCAAAAAACTTCATGTTGAGAGTAACTATGCACCATAAGATACAATGCCACATCACTTGTGTGGTCAGGCATGAAGAGAGGGGTCCCAGATCAGGTATCGTCACTTTACCTTGGCTCAAGTTTTTGAAGTAAATTGCTTTTGTTGGCTGAAATAATCAGCAGAAAACATTCTGAAATAACTTAACGTAACATGATGGGTATGACACTTTTAGTCTATAAACGCTACATTTTAATTTACAAAAATGTTTGCTGGTATCTGCATTTATATATATTATTATCTATATAGGAACATGTTAATACTTGTTCTTTCAATAGCCGGTAACGTTACTGAAAAAACATTACTTGTTCAATCTAAATAAATAGTTCTTTACAATAATAGTAATAGATTAGAAGATCAGGCATTTTCATTTATAAAATAAATCCAAAATTCAAAAACATGTTTAGAATCCGTAGAAATATTTTTATTAAGAAAGAAAGCTTAATATATTAAAGAAATTTTGTGATATACTTTGTTCTTATAAGATAAACACTTTCCTAAATAATTTTGTGTTAATTTATTATAAATATATTGAATTTTTCTGAAAATTGTACACATCTATATTGCTTTTGGAATCCGTGTTTCCATGTTAATGACTAAAATAGACATACTTCATTGTCATAATCTTTTTTCCACTAGACATATTTTAGAAAATATCTGAATCTAAGAGCAATAACGAAATATTGTTTTGATCAGATTGTTTCTTATAATTTTACACATTATTGCTTGGAATTATTTCACGTGTATTTAATCTCGAAACTGTTAAGCTGTAATGGTTGTATTTAACAAAGCACATTCAAAGTTTTTATGACTACTGAAATGATCAGCAGCTATACACTTTGGGAAAATAAACGTAATTACTTACTCAACCTGCTTAATAACGGAATTTATTTTTATAAAGTTAAAAACTTTATATTCTCAATCAAAAATAAGTAATCATTATTCGGACTATTAGTAAAATTATGGGAAAGCTGAGCATTTTGTTATATGAACTCAAACGAATAGCATTAGAAATTATTTCCTATCAATATGTTCATAGTACAGAGTACTGTACTAACAAGAGATATAAATAAATTCATTAGATAACGATAATGTTTGGCATCTTATGTAAATAACATCGATTTCGGAAGTAAAATTATCCTTATCTGTAAGAGTAAATTTCAAACCACAGTGACGAAGTCTGTTCTTCAAAATTTTATAATGTTGTTTAGTTTCTTGAAATACATTTAATATTCATCCAAGTTAAAATATAAACCACATTTCTTAATTTATTTTTTATATAATAATAATAATAATAATTAGCAATAAATAATATCATTGAGAAATAAACATTCTATTTCATATTTAACAAGAAAAATACGATATTATGTTTATATTGTTGCAAATACAAGTAATATTCTAAAATATTGCTGATATAACTCCTATGCAATCATGTCATACAGTTTTTGCAAACTGTTAAAAAATTTTATCGTATACAAATTTGGAAGCAAATAAAATATATTTATTTCTAAAATATCAGGTAAAAATATCTTATACATTTTAGTTAAACCTAAAAGATGTACTGGCAAATTCTTTGATATGCTTATAAATTAAAAAAAATTAAAAACAGCGATAACTATTAACTTAACTGAAAATATTTTCAAGGATACTTTTATAAAATTTATTTTGCTTTAAATAAACTTTTTTCTTAGTTTTGATTATTTATTAAAAATTTTTTCATCCTCCATAACCTTGTTGCTGTTGTTGTTGTCTTATTCCAGCTAGGTTGACATTATGGGGTGCGCTGCTCCACTTTTTCATCTGAGCCATATTTTGGTGTGGAGTCCAACTTTCTCAGTAAACACATGCCATAGGTACCCGTTTATAGGGTAGGCAACCATTCACAACCCATTCATACAAAGAAAGGACAAAAATAGGATAGACAGGGAAGAAAGTGCATCCCTGCCTGAACTGGGATTCGAACCCAGGACCTCCCTATCCGCAGTCAGACACTGTGACCACTTGACGAGGTGGGCGGAATCCATAATCTTTCAATCGTGATTTAAATTCTCAAATCATTATTCTGTAAGACAATGTAACTTTAATTAATATTATTACTGCTCCAGATCTTACAGAACCTTCAAACGTTTTGACAGTCCGTAAGATTTGTGTGTGTTGCCTTTAATTTCAGTTATATAAATTCTCAATCTATAAAAATCCTCTGCAACTCATAATATTACTCTAGCTAATGTATTTTCCTTTAAAGTGTATTTTAATACTGTTCTACATATATCTATCAGTTTAAAATAACAGTCGTTGTTAAATTCACTGCTTATCACTCTGAGAAAATATTTACGCTTACTAAACTATTTGGAATCGCCAGGATAAAGATTCTTCGAAAAAAATCAAAATTTGTCCTAAGAGAAGGTCGTACATTTGATTCTCATTGGTGTATAGTTATAGCATATAGTTTTAATGTTTCTTCTAAGAAATGTCCATGCATTCCAAAAGTGAAGTCTGCTATTAGTAAAAATTCATTCTTGAGCTCAAATGCGCAGTGAATTTTATAAACTTCTTTACAGCATCTTTCTGCTGTTAATTTGAACTTTACACGCTGTACAGAAATGGAAATTTCTACAATTATCTAATATAATAAACGTTTTTCTTCTTATGAGGCAAATATAAAACTACACATTAAAACTAAACTTTATAAATTTTGTAAATTTGTAAAAATATTATATAATTAGAAGTAAATATATTAATTTTATATTTCAGTAATATTTAATATTTTTTCGAAGAAAGAAGGGAATAACAAAGTACAAAAAATAACTATTTAAATCAACATCAAACAGCGAACAGAAAATTATTAAAGAAAGTGGTTTCAATTATTGTTTATCTGTGATCTTTCTGTAAATAGAGGCTTATCCAGAAACTCAACGCATAAAGAAGAAGAATTTATTTTCTCCATTTCGATGAGATAAAAAAAGAGGCCATTTGTTTTCTCATCATATCTAAAAAAAATTCTCTAGCATGATTAAGAAGTTTTCTCAAATTTATCAAATAATTTTACCTTTTATGTGAAGGAAAAAAAAGCATTAAAATCTTATTCTCTTTTTGCTTTACTTAAATTTATGTTTTGTGAGTCATGGAGGATTATATTTTCCTTCTAACAGAAAACTGCACTAAAATCTCAATTATATTTTATAAAATTTAAATTAATATATACATATATATATATATATATATATATATATATATGATGTGTGTGTGTGTGTGTGTGTGTGTGTGTGTGTGTGTGTGTGTGTGTGTGTGTGTGTGTGTGTGTGTGTGTGTGTGTGTGTGTGTGTGTGTGTGTGTGTGTGTGTGTGTGTGTGTGTGTATGCGTACACACATTCTTACATAAATATAGACATAAGTGATCTTAAAAATAAACGTCTAAAATTTCATTTAAACTGAGTAAGTTTGCATTGTTTTATTATTTAAAATATAACCAATTTCTCTCTCACTCAAAAAATTAAAACTGATTCCTAAAAGTATTACAGTGAATCCAATTTAATGGGAATCAAATATTGAAAAATGATCTGATATGAGTTCGGGAAGTCTAACACTTATTTGAGTTCTGAAAATCATTATCATTTTGCAATAAGCATTATTATTGATTCTTCTTATATGTTTTTTTTCATAGCATTTCTAATGTGCCATATGAAATTTCATGAGTGAATTTATATATTTATGAAAATTTCACATTTGATATAACTCATAAATTTACGAATTTTTAATTTTCTTGAATTTTTGAATGTTCTTTGACCTAAATTAAAGAGTTTATCATTTCTTGATTTAAGGATTAGTCTTCAAATTTAAATTCAAATAATTTTAATTTCTGCTTCTTAAAACTAATTTTATTAACTTTTTGATGTTTTTCATTTAAATCCAGGCATTTCTACAACAAGATTTCACAAGAATTTGTAATAAAACTTTCAAAAAATACAAACTACATTTTATTTCTGCGATAAAAATCCTAGAAAACTTTAAGTTGCAAAGATTCATAAAAAAATCCTTGGTACATGGGAATGTTTTATGATAGATATTTTAGAGTGCTTGTGATAACAAATAGAACAAGTATTTGTTGCCCTCCAGTTACAGTATTGATCTGGGAGACATTGCCTTTTTAGGCTCAATACACAGTTGTAACTAACATCTGTTTTTGTTTGGATAGTAAAAATTGCTTTTTGTATCTATAAAATGCGAAAAACTGAGACAACCTTAAATTAAAATATGTTGTATTTTATGTATACGCGAATGTATTTATGAACTTGTATTTGCATATTTAATAAATTACTGTGAGTTATTTCATCTTTTCAAAGCAAATGATTTGTTTTTTGCTTTATGTGTAATTTATATTCCATACTAACATATAATTCAATATTTTATTTTCAGCATGTTGCAATGAAACTTCTAAGAAATTATTTGTTGTTATTAAATATGCATGCCTTTTTTTTAATGTTGCTTATACTGACTGTACTTATTTAGTTGCAATTAAGTTTAAAAAAATTTTAACATATCTATATCTATCAATCTATCTATATCTATCTATCTATCTATCTATCTATCTATCTATCTATCTATCTATCTATCTATCTATATATATATATATATATATATATATATATATATATATATATATATATATATATATATATATATATATATATATATATATATATATATATATATATATATATATATATATATATATATATATATATATATATATATATATATATATATATATATATATATATATGGTATGTAATAACAAATGTCAATATATTTGTTTTCTTTATATATTTTTATAATTTTAATTTTAACAAAATAACTAGAGATATAACAAATATTCAGCAATGTAAATGTACATACAACTTTATGAAAACATGTATATCTTAAAAGTTTTAAAAATATGAGGAGATAAATTTGCATAAATGTAGCTTAATTTTAATAAGAAATATGCTATTCGAATGAGAATTGTCAATTTCATTCAGGGCTTAAATAAAATTGAAGAATATGCTGCAATTTTTTCGATCTTATTAAACAATAATATTCTGTGCAATTTATTTAAAAAAATGTAACGTTAAAGTTTTTTGCACATTACAGAATTTTATAAATTCAAATATTTTAAGAAATGAATGAAGTAATATTTGTATTTACAATGAAGAGCTTAATAATGTAATTTAATTCTTCGCATTATTTTATAATAACAAATGTATTATTAAAATGTTATTATTTATGAAAAATTTAAGTGCATCCATTAATATCGTTTAATTGAATTAGAAAATGCGTAAAAAGGGTCATCGAATTAATAAGTTCTTAATTTTGTTACTACTTTTGAATCATTTTCACATTTATTGTAATCTAAATTGGCAGACCAATACCGCATTTATTTTAATTATTACAATTATGTGTACAAATTTTCGTAATGAAAACATTAATTTTTGTAAATAATGATGCAAACTAAATAACATATAGTGAAAGATTGATTAAAAACTTCAAATTTTATTTTGACGTATAATAAATAAGTAAAAACATTTATTAAGGTACAGTTTGATTGAAGTATAAATCCATTAAATTTTTTGGCTTATCTCAAAGTTGAGCATACGGAAAGTAAATAGTATTTTGGAAAAAAAAGCATTTAAATGTTAAAATTAGTGCGATATTTTTGACAAAATGAAAACCTATTATGATAAATATTTTAAGTGAAATTAAATTAAATATACTTTATAAGACTATACTGAGAAAAAAGAACAAAATAATTTAATTTACAATATATAAGGATCAAGTTAACTTGAAAACATGAAACTGCATATTATTTTTCTGAAGTGCTTAAATAAACAATGTACATCTCAGTGAATATTTTACTTAGATACTTAGAAACGAGCAGCAAATGATATTTTATTATATGTTTAACGTTTTTCTTTGATTGTACAGTTTAAAAATGATATCAAATTATACAAATGTATTGATTAAAATTTCATAAATACTTATGGTTCATATAAATCAATATTTAAATACTTTTATATTTTAAATAGTCATTTTTTAAATCTGCAGATATTTATCATTATTTTTATGGCAATGCTTCTTTCTACATGCTCATTATAAACAACAGTTGAAAAATACTTTTCTAAAGATGTATAAAGGGAAAAGTATGTTGTAAATTGAAAACATTCATTTTGGTAGCATTATTTTGTTTTAAATAAATTTGGCAATTTCTAAAATCAAATAAATACCTCAGATTTGTCGATATGCGTATATGCGTATTTTGAATAATTCATGAATAGAAAACAAATTTTAAGAATATCTGCGTATGAACTGACTGGATTTCTTTCATGAATAAATATGTTAATTTGAAAAATAATATTTAGTGAAAGAGAATAATACGCAATAAATATCAGAAATATAATTAACATATGAAGTTAAATATTCATTTCAATGATTATTGGTATTTACAAACAAATAATTGTCCAAACACACAAATATATATATATATATATATATATATATATATATATATATACATATATATATATATATATATATATATATATATATATATATATATATATATATATATATATATATATATATATATATATATATATATATATATATATATATATATATATATATGCATTATGCGTTTAAAATAGGAAAAAGTGCGTTTATACAAAAACAATTATAAAATCTATTATGAATTTTTGGTTTATTTAAGAACAAAATCAGTACTTCACAGGAAATCACCAACTACATAACACAGTATTAGAATGTGCAACTTTGAACATTAAAAGAGTGCTCAATTTTAAAATATCTCTAAAAGCAAAATCCTATATATTATTACATAAAAGATGACACTCTTTAAAAGCTTTCACGTGTGCATGTGTCGTAAATACATTCTCTATGATTTTATTGAGATATTTTTGAAAATTATACACTCGTTTGAAGTTATGATTTAAAAACTAAAGTTTACTCTCATTTTTAACAACGATATTTATATTTATCTTACTTTTATTTTAAATAATTTCATACAATCTATAAATTATTTAATTCAACTAAACTTTTTAACTCTTTCGTTTAAAATTTTTAGAATTATCTTAACCTCTTAACCTATATGATTATTTACTATGATATAATGTAAGTATAGTAAGCAATAAAAAATTTATCCTTAATTGTGGATAAAAGTTATTTTGTATGAAAAATAATATTTTTATTATTTTTCATAAATATAATATTATTTTGCATGCAAAAATAACTTTTATCCGAATGTAAGTATATTATATGAAAATGATATATCTGTATGAAAAATAATATTATGCTTATTGTCATATATAGTACTGAAAAGTTTATTCTTTTGATAAAAGTACCTATTTATCTTAATAATATAGCAGGTATGTAAGAAATTATCAATAAATAATAAAATGCTTATCGCTAGATACTATACCTGCTACTTAGGATTTTCTATTGAGTAATTTCGATTTCTGCTAAATTTTGGCATTAAAATATGAGTGTGCTTATGAATCTTACAGAATAAATTATTCAGAAAGTAGCATTTTCATTTTGATATAGATAATTAAAAACCTCATTAGAAATATTTGATAAATAAGGGAAAATTAAGATTAATATATTATATTTAATGTACTTTTGATTAAAAATGTGAATTTTTTTCCGAGCTTTAATGTCCAACCAAAGTTGAAGTTGCTTTATTAATCTCAGAAAAAGTATTCTCTTTAGTAAGCAACACTCAAGAAAATTATTATGGTAAAGAACAGAAATAAAAAAGTTAATCAGCAAAATATATCCTGAAGATATAAATCGCGAAGCCCCCATAATGACAAAATGATTAGTGTCCTAAGAAAGTTCATCAATCATGATGGGTCAAAGTCTCTTCACTAAAGTTGCATTAATCTTATGAGTTCAAGAAAGGAGATTAAAAATAAATCCGGAATTGTTTATATGGAAAAATATTTCTTACCTTATAAGTCAAAATTAAAATAAACACAGGGAAACATTGCTTTTAATAAAATCGATATTATAAAGTATAATTTTAATAACATTTTAGAGAAATAATAAATTCAAATGATGTATTAGTAATTCTTAAAACGGATTAATTTAATCAATTTAATATTGCAAAATTACGTTTGTATACAGTTATTTTGTAAAAGATAAGAATTTATGTTTTCAGTAAATATAAATAAAAGGTTAGAAAATAACATTAGATTAAAACACTATTTATAATGAAATTGTATACGAATTGTTTTTTATTAGAATAGTTCTTACGTTTTCAAAATTGCTAGTGTTGTTTTAAATATAGTCTTCATAATGGTCATTTTAGTACGAATTTAAATTAATTCAATTTATACGAATATAAAAATAATTTAACCATATAATAAAACATTAACGAAAATATTAATTAAAATATTAGCAATTGAAATCATTAACAAAATAAGGAAAACTTATTATAATAAAGCTTTATAATAAAAAATTTTTCTTTCTAAGATACTTCTAAAATTAAATTTTTTAGTTATATGTATTTTTTCAAAACTTTAGTCAAAATATCTAATTGAATATTACAATTACTTTTACATAGGTTTCAAAATTACTATTACTCTATGTTCTCCCTTTTTTGTCACAAAATGTTTCTTTTAAATACAAAGTAAATCTAAAATTATGTTAAAGTACTTTATTATTTTTATTCTATTTTATTTAATTTCATACAGAATTATTTATTTTCTCAGACTTCAATCATATATATATATATATATATGTATTTCAATATACATGAGATGAATATAATATATATGTATACAAACTTACTTTCAAATAGAAGATTGTTTAAAGGAAACTAATAAAATTTCAAAATGAAAAATTGCAAAACAGTTTTGCAAAGCAAAATCAAGCAAAACAAAATAGCATTAATTGATACTCAATTATCCTCCTCCACATTTAGAACATTATTTCTACAAAAACTATCAATATATTTAGCATATAATGTAACAAATAATGTAATTAATAGGTAATTTAAAATTAAGAAAATAATTCACTTCCTTCCTTATCATGGTCTTCTATAGTTTCTTACAAGCTAAAATAAAAAAAAATATCATTAATATTATTTTCCTCATAAAATAAATTAGCTTTAAAATGCGAAAATAATTATATATATATATATATATATATATATATATATATATATATATATATATATATATATATATATATATATATATATATATATATATATATATATATATATATATATATATATATATATATATATATATATATATATATATATATATATAATATATGTATATATATATATATATATATATATATATATATATATATATATATATATATATATATATATATATATATATATATATATATATATTATTTATTTATTTATTTATATTTTTGTCATTATAAATCTTAAAGGAAATATTCTCTTACAGTTCAACTGTTGTATTATTTAATTCTGTAATCTTGTTTCACTTACATTTCATTGTTCACTTACATTTAAATTGTAAATTAGTATCATCCAAAACTGAACAAATTACATGTTTTAACAAATTTTAGAAGAAAATCTTTAAAATGTGTTTGGAACAAAATTATGCTACTAGAATATTATAAGAAATATTTTAAGTTTTACAAATTATAAAACGTCTAGGAACAAACGGAACAATGTTTGCTATTCATCCAACAAATTGCCTTTCTGTGTAACTTTTGTAAAGGAATTCTAAAACTTCATCATTCTAGGTTTTAAAAGAGTGTAAGGTCTTAATGGCCAAATACATGCTGAACTTAAGACAGTCTGGAGAACTAATAGAGTCGAAAAGTCATTAAGAATGTAGATAGAATCTATAAGATGCAAAATAGTGTTGTTTCAAAGGAAATAATTTTCAAGAATTTAACGAATGCTTTTTGAATGAATGCTTTAAAATTAAATCTGTAATACATTTACAACATTTTATGGTAAAAATCTTAAAAAATGTAATTGATTATATCATACCTGAAGGAATTTAAGAAGCTATCACTATTCTCTTGAACTAAACTTTTTAAAACGTGGAATGCTGTTTCGTACATTTTAAGTCACCGTTATCGTTATTTATAATACATAGATTCAATTTTGTGCAAATATACACATTTAAATCATGATAAAAGTTTGGTTATATGCAGTTACAGGTTAATAATGATCAATAAGCATTACTAGCTCTTAAATTGCTTAATTTCTAACCATCCAAACATTTGCATGATATTTATATTAGCATCGTGGATACTTCTTGAGTTTACTATTAATATACTTTTTATAATTTACTATTATAAGTTACTTATTACATGTAGATATCAAGATTGTATACAGGTTGTAAAAGTATCATGGCATTATAGCATTGCATATTGTGATCATGCATTATATGATATAAAAAGCTCGGTGGCTTGGTGGTCGCGTTTTTCTCTTCCAAGGCACAAGTCCTAGTATCGATCCTCAGGCTGGGCAAGGTTAACTCAGCCTTTTTCCCCTTCAATAGGTTGATAAACTGAGTACCCAAGCATGCTTGGTACTCAGTTTAATCAAATAAGAAACTCAGTAAATAATCAAACACTACGGGTTTCAAGTTAGGCTGACAACCTAACCGGGACATGTGCTTTGCACCTCAGTGTTTTGGTTTGGTTTGTAAGTTTGTCGCTCAACGGTCATTTTTTGCACACGATGGCTAATTATACCGGTACCTACGGTTTAAAGTTGCACCTCAGTGATTATAAATACATGTCACAGGTTTGGTATACATAAATATATATAAATTGTGTGCATGAAAAAATTATTGATATACTCTTAAACCTCATAAATATTGAAGTTAATTATTTTCATCTGATAAAACTTATTTTGATAAGTAAAAATATAAATTGCTATTAATATTGAATTGTAAATATTTTTAAAAATATGTTAAAGTATAAAAATTAATCACTTGATACTTTATTAGTTAAAATATTCAAAAATTGTTTATGTAAAAAAATATCCAATAAGTCCTTGCATGTGCAGAAAATTAAGTTATGCTTGGAAAATTTTCTTTTATTATAGGAAGTTCTAAGAAATATATCGCTAAAGTTTTTCTCTAGAAATCTCTCTTGAGGCCTATAAGCCTTTCTTAATCTTAAGAAAAGTGTCCCTGCGCGTTGTTAAGGTTTTTAGTAAAAAGTAGCTCTTAAAATAATCAGTATTTTGAAAGTTTTTCTACTTCAGGAATAAAAGCACAATGTAACTTTTACATCAAAAACCTCATCGCCACGAAAATCAAATCTTCAACTTATTCAGATTACTTTTATACCTTTTGCTTAACTTAAAATAAAAAGTTTTTTAGTTTATTTTTAATGATTACCTATACACTAGCTTAGTATGTGTGCTGATTGTGTATATTATCGAAATAATCTAAATAATATAAATTGGCTGATCTTTATTTGGTTTCAGAATGAATACAGTTTTTAAATACATTATCCATTAAATTATAGTTTCTTTTAATCCAAAAATAAAATAAGACTTTATATAAAGCCTTTATTTTAATATATATCAAGTGCAGAAATTTTATGTATGCTGAGCCCATTTATTACTTTTAATTTATTCAATATTTAATTTTGAATACATAAATGCATCTGTCTGTTTACATTAAGTACATACTAAGCAACAGTACTAAACACTGTTGCTTAGTCTTATTTTTCTTCCTTTACTTAAGTTTAAAATTTAATTTAAAACTATAAATAAAAAGGTAAAGTTTATTGCCATAAAACATTTCCAATAAATTCAATTATTCACATTTACTATGCATAATCATCATCATCAGAATACCATCAATTAAATGTCATTATGTATTTTTATATAACCATGATAAAACATTCTGAAGAGAAATCTAAGTTATAAGATAATTTTCGTATCTATAATAGTTGCTTTAAAGATCATTCTTCCGTTATTTTGCCACAAAATTATCTCGCTTTGTACTTCATCCTTTCTAATACAGTTTTTACCACAGAAATAAAAATAATTTATTGAAACTTACACAGGAGAATGTGTTTCTTAGAAACAAAATTCACAATATTATAAACAAGCACATCTAGTTTAAATTTCTTGCTATTACTTGAAATATTTACGAAGTGTTTTCTTAGATTAAGACAAATTACTTAGAATAATTTGTTTACTTTCAAATAAATCAACTTTTTATTAAAAAGAGAAATGTGGAATCAGATCACTCTTAAAATTGTCTTAGAGGTAATCAAATAAATATTAATAATTAAATTGAAAACCTGCACACAATTGAAATAAATAAATTTCTATCTACATTTATTATACAATCACCAGGTAGCTACTAATTGAGATAATGTGTTATCATTTATTATTTATACTAAATACTTTACAAACAAAAGTTTATATCTGAACTATAAAAATATTATTAATAAAAAATGAAGCAAAATACCTCGTTAATTTGAAATAATTTTCAGGATGTAAAAAAAATTAAAAATTTATTGAATTGAATATTTGCAAGTAAATGAAATTATATTGCACTGAATATTGCTAGATTTAATAAACTAAATAAATTCTTAAACTTTTGCTTATCAATTGTTTATTAGATTATTTTCATTTCGTTTTCAGAATTCACAATGTTTTCAGAATCATACAGTTATTTTCAGTAATAGAAAATTAATACAAAAAAATTTAATTAGTTATCTACCAAGGAACAAAAGAAAGTTAAAGTGAAAACAGGATAAAACAATAAAAAAATAATTAAATTATTTATTATGATATTATAAATGAAATAATTATAAATTATGAAAGTTAAAAAAATTGTAATTTTTAATTTAGCCATTCAACTTTTTTATTTCTTTAATTGTATGTATGAGAAAGTTACTAATTAGCAACGATATTTGCCTGTGGTTAAATTAACAGTGATTATAAATCATTTATGTTTTCAGAATATAATTTCAAAAATAGTGATGATAGTTGAATTTTAAAAAGTAAAAATAATATTAAATAATTGAATAAAGAATAACATAAATATCTTTAATTAAACATATACGATAAGTTTAAATATTCTTTAGTATGAAATCAAATACTTTTTTCCTTTAAAATTGCCCTCCCAAGATAAAAACTTTTAAGAAAGTAATACGGATACACATCAAAAACATATTCATTTAAGGGAAGTTTTTCCAAAAGGAATTTTCTTGAAGAAATCAGAAATTATTTCTAAACGTAGGGAGTAAATCAGGGATGAAATTGATTTTTTGTGCAGAATCTGTATTCCAATCAAATTTTTTAGGGACATGTCATCTATCAGCTCTACCCCTATTTGTTGAGTCTGACGTAAGAAGAATTCTTTCTCCTATCATAAAATATTCCATAATGTTTCAAAAATGGATTAATTGTTAATCTTACAAAATACATCTGCTTATCTTGAGCGAAGGTATTTTAAATTGCAAATCAGTATTGAATTAAAGTTTGTGGTTGTAATTAATGAATGAAACTTTTATTTATGTAGGAAAGTTTTATATAACGATATAAATTTAGTAATATATCAGGTTTATTTAAAATTAAATATCAAAAACACCGTTAAACAACTTATTAAGTATTAAATTCAGAATTTAAGAGACTTACATTTTAAAGTCTTGTTCTTAGCAAAATAATGATTGAAAATATATCCAAACAACAAAAAAATAACGTTTTACACAAAAGTATTAGAAAATTTACTTTATAAAATTTGCTAAAAGTAAATAATTTCTCAATGTTACCTTATAATAAACCTATTTTTTCATGCCAATAACTTCATTTTTTAATTAATGAACTTTTTTAAGCATTTGTATGAGTCATATATTTATTCATAATGCACTTAATTACCTAGAAATGCATTCAAAACTATAAATAATAATAAAGAAAAGTATTGTGTATTATATTATGTCTAAAATCCAAAATATAAGTTTTTTCAAAATTATGTAAAAACTGTATACAATTTTTCACGGTCTAGTTTTTCTCAGTAGAGTGCAAACTTGAAAAACGCGAAAATCTAAATATTAAAATGAAATCATAATATTTCATTAATTTAAGTATTTTGCTTGATAGCAAATTTTCGTCCGTCAAATAAAGATAATAATGCAATAGTTTTAAAAATATATGAGTGTTTATTGTTCAAGGATTAATATGATCTAATCAAATAACCTCTAATAATTCTAGTTACTATAAAAAATAGAATATCTTATGAGCTAAAATTAATTTTTCTCATATATTTGTTTTTTAAATAGTTTTACATGAACATAAAATATAAAAACAATTTTAAGCTTTTCCCTATAATAATAATAATAAATTCAATCGTTTAAAATAACTGAAAATATTATTTGCATATGAGAACATGAGATTATTTACATAAAGAAATATTTTGCAAATATATTATAGAAAATCTTATGCAGCTCAACAAATTTAATGCTTCAACTAATTAATATATTCGTTTCTATTTAATGGATGCAACAACCATTAAAATACGTATTTTTAATAAAGAAGTTAACACATTATTTTAAAATAGATATCTTATTTATTTTTAATAATAAATACTATCATGCGGAGGATGATATTTTTTATTTTGCATTCCTCATAAAGTGCGTTTTTTTCTCTTTCTACATGAAAATAAATTTAAAAGATTTAAGAACAAAGGCACTGGTATTAGATTTTATCAATTCATAAATACATGTATTAGCCAAGTATAAGATTAATGTTTTAGTAGTAAACATCATGACTTAAAGTAGAAAATTAATTAATATGCTTTCATGTTTTTGAATTTTAATATATCTGTTGTTATCTGAATACGAGTTTATTATTTTATACTCTTGTGCATTTATTTGATCAGTAAAGGTTACATTTATTATACTTGTCGTAGATCTCCTTAAAATACTGCCTTGTTTAGGTTAAGTATTTTTTCCGAATCTGCAATTATAGCTCCGGGGAAAAATGACAAAAACATATGTTCTTATAAATAAGGATACCAGACTCTTTTATTGCCAGATGATAGGACACAGATAATTTACCTCAATAAAATCTAATCATATTATGATATAAGGTAATATTTGGAAAACATCCGTGACAATTTTTAGATATTATGTTATGTTATTTTGTTAAAAAATGCGAATTTTCTTTTTTTATAAAATTGATTTCATAAATGCCATTAGTTTGCATTTAAAATAATAAATCAAGCTTATATACACTGAAGAAAAATTACAAGAGCACACATTAAACCCATTGCCATTAGGCAATAAAATTATTGATATGAAAAATAAATAAAAATGTTCTTTCTTTTCTTTCATTCTACCATTCTGTTTTCTGAAACTGAAATTATTTAAATGAGGTTGTGTTGCTTTTTATGAATAATGAATGAGAAATATTCTAAATATTTCGTATTTTTATGCTAAGTGTGAAATATATCATTAGCATAATTGAATAAATTACAATTTGGAATTTTTTTTATCACAAAAAGAACATTTTGAATACTTGTAGCATAGGCTGAATAATGAATGTGAAATCCATATTTTTCTTTGTTATTTTTCAAGATCATGATTATGGTAATTTACTTAAATTATTTTTAACAGTAAATAAAGAACCAGTTAAACAAATATTTTAGTGATCCATTATTCATAAGCATTATATATTAGTCTCAATATTTATTTTTTTTCATGTTTTTATTTTAAAAAAATAGTTTCTAAAATATATCCTAATGAATTTATATATATATATATATATATATATATATATATATATATATATATATATATATATATATATATATATATATATATATATATATATATAAATCATATTTTTATCATTTTTTAACTTTATCAGAGATAATATTTTTACTTTAACGATCCTTTAGTTCTGAACAAAATAGGCAGAATTTCTCGTATTTAGATAACGTGAAACAAAAGCATGTTTATTGATTTCGCACTATCATTATTGAAATTTTTAATCTTTCCTCTTTCCGATAATGTTACTCAATCAAAATAATTCCGCAAGTAATGACAGAATTATCAGAATATCATCCTATATTTTATTTAACTTACTTTAAGAAATTTTATTCAAACGCACAAAATATTTAACATTTCAAGCGTATATTTATGATTGATTTAAGTGCGTGATTATTAAGTTTCTCTTAAGATTGTTGCTTTATGTTTGAAATGGAATCACAAATTATTTCACTGAGCATTTTTATTCCAGCAATTTAGTTCAAAGCTAATCATTTTAAATTTTGTGGAAGAGGGCATTCTTGGAACAACGTTTATTAATAGAGCAGCAATCACATATTTGCATTTTTTATTGTTTATGAATTTGTAAATTAGGGTAATGTTACAAAAAGGAGAGCAATAAGTATGACATTTCTAAGATTTCATCTCTCCACTATTTTCAAAAGCTTTTTATGGATACTATAAAAATTTAAAAATGAGTAAATTCCTGGTTTTATATATTTAAAAGAATTTAACTTCTTAAATACTTGTTAAATACGAATAAGAAACTTGGGCATGAAATCATATCAACAATTTAATTATGGAAATTATTTTGAAAAATTAGTGTCTTGATGACATAATTATAAAAAAAACTATCGGCTTCTGAATTCTCATTAATGCATGCAATAAAGTAGTACTTTTATATATTTAGTTTATTTATAATAAGTGATATAATCGAACTCCGATATTTTAAATTTTTTATACATTTTTTGTCTTAAATTCAGTTAATTTTACATATTAGGTTTTATTTGCTTAAGTTTAAATTTAATGTGGATTTTAAATTATAAATATGATCATCTGCGATTGATTCAAATTTAGAAACACGAAAGAGTAAAAATTTAATATAAAAGTAAAAAATGATGTATATAAATATAATAATTTAATTTTTTATTTTACTTTTTCTATGAAATATGTTATTTATCTTTACTTTTATATAATTACATTGAATAATTCAGAAGGAATTTGAAGAAAATCAATTTTGTTTTCCAAATTGTTGGTATTAGTCACAAATGCATTATTTGTTCCATGTATTTTTCAAAAATATTATAACAAAATAAATTTAAAATAACAATTAAAAAAATTTAGTGGCATATTATTTGTATTTTTAATAAGCTTGTAAAACTTAACCTATTTGTGGTGCGTATAATTTCCTCTTAAAAAGATATTTTAGGGTCATGTTTGTTTCTGATATGCAAAATAAATAGAAACTAAATTAAATATGATGTATGTAAAGACTTTCCAAAAACAGATTTAAAATATACTTTTCTTTTTTTAAAAAAATATCGAAATCTTATAAAAATGGCTTAGAAGAAATATAATTGTCACAATACTAATTTCCATTTCAAGGAAGAAAAGGTATGAATGATGAATAAGTTTATGCTCCATCACAATTCTGTAAAATTGTTATTTCTAGATAATTGTATGTAGAATTTCATTTTCTTAAAACACAATGTACAATGCATACTCAGATTTGGGGAAAAGTAACATATTTATATCTTATTCTACTTGTTACAGTGTCATATTTTTGCTGATTTAAAGATGTGTTTAAAATCATTTTTTCTGTTAAAATAACTATTTATATAACAAATAAATGATAAAAGTATGAAGAAAATTTAAAGTGTAATGACAACTGAATTATTTTAAACTTTCTTCTAAACTGATAATTAAATGATTAAAAATATATTAAATCTTTTTAAAGAATAGTTGCAATTCCTAACATCACTTACTCTTTATATTTCCTAAAATAATTATTCTACTTAGATATGTAATTTTGATTCCACTTACAAAGAAATAAAATACATTCTGAAAATAAAATTGCCAGAACAAATCTAATTTAATTCACCTTATTAAGGATATCTTGCATCTCCACAAAAATAAAAAATTACAAATGTTGTGACATTTCAGATAAAGACTTTCTCACTAATGTAAAAAAAAAGAAAACAATAATTTTTGTTTCTGACAATGTCGTTCATTACATTGTAATGAACGAGAAAAATTTATTTCCTCTGGTAATGGTTACTCTTTCTTTTAATTTTATATTATCCTATTTTTTTAATAATAAATCCTTTTCAATATAATTTTTAAAAATTCATGGTGTTTATATTTTTTACTTTTTTGATTTTATTTACCAGAGTGGGAAATTTTTAATTTATTCCCCATTCAAGATTTCCAAAAGTCAAAACAAATTATTAAAAGCCTTTATTATAGTTTATTCATTTGCATAATTTAAAATTAGAAACTTAGTGAGGAGCATACCGTATTTTTCGTTTATTTACTGCTGCAATAAATTTCAGAGCATAGAATTTAATTTAAATTTATAAGGACAACTAAAAGATTCATAAATTTTACATCTTTAAAGACATATGTATAAAGTTTAAGGTTTACTGGCATAAAATAAAATAAATTGGTATTAACATGTGGCATTATGATACTGTTCGTGCAAAATAGTAATTATAAGTTACGACTGGAAAATTAATGTTATAAATAGCACAAATAAGAATATCATTTGCAAAGAAAACATACTACATTCTTTTTGAAGATTGATATTTGACAATAACAAATATATACATATTTCTTTCCCTATATATAAAAATACAGCGTTAATGTGATTATCAATTAACAATCGATAAAAATTAAATTAATTTAAGTAAGCTCACGAAACCAAGTTCTTTATACGCTGTATCATAAATATGAACGTTGTTACCAAATATCAAATGTAGAAGCTTCTAGAACAGAAGTATTTGATCTTAGGTGTAATAAAAGAAAATATATAAAACACAAAAAAATCAGCTGCGAAAATAGTACGTCTCACACAAAACTGTACTATCGGTGCTCTCAGAGTAGTTTATGAGCAAAATTTATGAGGCTTTTCATGTAGTACTCATATGAAAGAGTAAAACCATTTTTGGGATGCTACGAAAGTTATTGCTCTTCTACTTATGTCCCATTTCACATACCTTCTGCAATTTCAAAGCGTGTAAAGTAAAAACTTAACAAGCGAGAATACTTCAAATATTGAAAGAAATAAAGAAAAATGCTGAGTTGGATAAATTTATGCCAATATCTGAAAATATACACAAATGTAACGAAAAATATCCCATACTCTGAGTAAAGAAATAAGAAATTTTCAAATACAAAACTTTTAAATTGTATAAATGATTCAAACTCTCTTATTCACAAACTTCTTTTTCTAATAATCCAATTGTCAATGACTTCAATAAAATAATTTCCATGTTAAATAAACTTTTCATTATGTCCAAAACAATTACAAGAATCTAATATGCTTGTTAATTAATTAAAGTACATTTTCAACTTAAATTTGGAAAAAAGCTAAGTCAATCATTAAAGATTTTAATACTTTTATGTACTACAAAGACAATAAAAGTTATGGAATACAGTATAAAACAATACAGTCAATAAAAAAATCAATACAGTATAAAACAGTTATAAGTATATCTAATTTCAATACAGATTTCTGTTTGAATCTGATATCAAGAATTCATGACAGAAAATTATTTAAAAAAATTATAAGAGCAAATTAAAAAATATTTCACTTTTACTTAATTAGAATTTTTCAAGCTTTGGAATTTCTACTTATTAATGATTGCTTCTGATTCGTCATCGTTATATCTATAACTACCAAACCTCAAAGAATATAGTTTCTAGTTCAGATCACAACGAAATACTTTCTAGCAACAGGTCAAAACTTATAAAATACATTCTTAAAATACGTTTTAAATCAACAAAGTTTTACTTCTGCATAAATAAAAATCATGATTACAGTATTAAAATATATAAAATATGTAATCATGAGCTTCGTTATAAAGTGATCATTAAAATTCTCTCTCTCACCTAATATTATCCTATACTTTCTCACAAAGCTTTGAATTAGAAAATTATGAGAAATTAAAAAGTTTACTATTCTTAAAGAAAACATTGACTTGTCTGTTAGAGGATTTGTTATATAATCTAAAACATTCGACAACTTATAACAATTATTTGAAGAGATGTTTCTTCAATTCATACAAAAACTGTCTTTTAAGTATATATATATATATATATATATATATATATATATATATATATATATATATATATATATATATATATATATATATATATATATATATATATATATATATATATATATATATATATATATATATATATATATATATATATATATATATATATATATATATATAATATATATATATATATATATATATATATATATATATATATATATATATATATATATATATATATATATATATATATATAACGAATAATGGGTTCTAGTAATGTTGCTTCTCATCCAGAATGATTTTCTTGTAAACTGGTATTGTGATTAGATTTAAGTTGGTGTGAGCGCAAAATGTCAGCTGACGTGTAACTGCATGCGCCCACAATGCACTAACAGTTGTAAAAATATGGTTAAAAAACAGAATATGACATATTTCAAAGGATTCAAATTCTATAGAATGAAATCAGAACACATGAGATGAGAAAAAATCAATACAGATGTTTCAATAAGAATAAAAAATATATCGACAAATTGGAGATATAAGTACAGAATACGCTTAAAGTTATGCATCATCATTTTGTTAAGAAGAGGCATTGTAACAATTGATAATATAAACAGTTCTGTCTCTCAGATGATAATCCGCATACTTTGAATCTGTACATATCAACATGTTTCCAAAGGTATAATATAAAATCACTCTATTCATGAATACATCATGACATAACAAGAAACATCATTTTATTCTGTGACTGTGTAAGATATATATATATATATATATATATATATATATATATATATATATATATATATATATATATATATATATATATATATATATATATATATATATATATATATATATATATATATATATATATATATATATATATATATATATATATATATATATATATATATATATATATATATATATATATATATATATATATTCATCATTATATATCTATACATAATGGAAAATTTATCTTTGAAATTCAATTTTATTGTTAGCACATTGTTTCACGTATTATGCTTGAGACAAATTAATTGATAATATCAAAAAAAGAAAATTCTGCATATTTTATAAACTCAAGATTATTGTGCTCATTTTCAGAGTTCATTAAAACACTAAAAATACTTAAAATACTAAAAGCTTAAGGCATAGAACCCTTTTGTATTAACTTATTTTTAACAAATTGTGGTTCAGAAAGTTTTGATATTGAATGACAGGAAAGATTTATTTTTGAGACTTTACTTTTCTCTTTCACACAAAGATAAATTCACACCTTAATTTTCTACTGAAATCCCTGCCTGAAAATATGAGAAGTAATTTCCTTTGACGCAGAAACAGATCAGGCGTACTAAAATTTTGACACTAAGTGTCAGCGGTGGTATTTCAGACGGAAGTCACACGCGTTTACACTTTCGCATACCAGTTATTATTCCAAACTTTATTATTTAAACAAACGTCGCGGAAAATAAAATATAAGTAGCCGGTTTGTGTATTTTTCAGTCTACATTTCATTTAATATTTAACTTAATATTTCAAAGTTTCTGTTTTGCATCAATTCTAATAATTTATCTTTCAGTTTCTATTGGAGAAATACCTTAATTTCATTAAATTAAGTTGCTTTAGTTAATTAATGAATTAATTGAATTGCACATTTCATCAAAAGAC
This sequence comes from Latrodectus hesperus, assembly GCA_037975125.1. Taxonomy (NCBI): domain Eukaryota; kingdom Metazoa; phylum Arthropoda; class Arachnida; order Araneae; family Theridiidae; genus Latrodectus; species Latrodectus hesperus. The sequence continues at coordinate 72,640 of JAJQOW010000018.1, read as the reverse complement.
ACAAATTAACAAAATAATTTAATCAAGTTCATACAAATTCTCTTTTCAGGGTAGCTACATCGAATAAATATTTAATAAAGTTTAATATTCTATTATTCAGTTTACTGTTGCTTTATTATTGATATATCGCTTTTGTCAAATTTAAAATTATGGATAAAATAGTTTTAAAAACCCTTTTTAGTTATTTTATAAAAATTCCAATTTTTTTATGTGATTACTTAATTTCATTAAAGTATGTATTTCAGCCAAGTAATACTTTAAAATATATGCACTCTCCCTTCATTAAAAAACACACAAATTATTTAAAAGGATTTTGCTAAATTCTTTTTCATAAAACACTATTGGTTTTACTATTGGATTTACTATTGGTTTTAAAACAAAATTTGTAATTGTAGAAAAATAATTTCCAAAATATTTATAATTATGATCATAAAAATTGCTTAAATTCACATATTAACGTGAAATAATTTATTAGAAATAAAAATTTTCAGCATAAAATTCTTCTTGAATGCATAATACTGAAATTGAAAGTAAATACAGAAGATTTTTTTTTTTGTAGATAGACAAATTTATGTCAATGTTTTTTTCTGCAACATTCTGTTTCTGAATAAAAAGACATTTATATTCAAATGATGTCTTACTCAACAAAAAAAACTTTAAAAGCAAACATTTGCATGCAATCGATTTAAAGAAAATTTTTTTTGAAGAATGAAAACAAGTTTTTTTAGTATCTTATATAGTATACTTATGTTTATGTTGGCCAACAAAAGTTTAGTGTTTGTAAATAAGTAAATGTGATTCTTATTTCATTTACTTGTGCTTTTAACCAAATGTTTTTTTTTTAAATAATTGTATACATAAAGATTAGAAAATCTCTTTTTGTGTCCGACACTCAATTTTACAGCACTGCTTCTAGTCTATCCTAACAAAACAATATTGTATCAAACAAATTAAATTTAACACATTTAACGCAGAATTTTGCAATTACATATACTTAAACCACTTGAAACTTCTATGAATTGTTTTCAGCTTAAAAATATATTTTTAAAAAATATTTTATTTTATTTTTATATATCAAGAAATATGTAATCTATGAAACAGACACTCTCAGGGTTTTCTTGATAAACGTTCAGCATATCTTTTCTTGAGTGAATTTATTTATTTCTATAATCTTCATCGTTTGTAGAAAGTTTATGAAAAGGAAACTCAATTACGGCAAAATAAAGTTTCTTTAAAATTCATTTTCAGTGAAAAACATCAAGATGTTTTTAGAAGGTTATCAAGATGTTTTTAGAAGGAAGGAAATTACCATACCGATTAACATATATGCTTACTCCCTAGAACTGGAGTTAAATAAGACAAATAAAACTTTGACCAGTATTTCAAAATGGATGCCTAACCTATAACCATAAATCGGTGTGGGGTTTAAAACACAACTAACTGTTGAAAAATAATCTTTCCTCATTCATACAATTTCTTTATTTATTAACTTTACAGCTTAATATATGGTTGTACAAATCAACAAGTATAGCTTGATCAACAAGTATAACTTGAGATTCAGATCAAGTCACATCTAAACAATAAGCAAAAATTTGATGAAGGAAATTAATTAAAACAAAATTTTATAAATTATCATTTAAAGATAAAGTTTTAAGATTAGAATCACATGTATTTCTATATAGTATTGGTTGTTACAGAAATATCTATTTTTTAGAATTACTTCATTCGTAACAATTTTCTTACTCAATAAAAGTTATTTAAGTACAATCGAATGAGTAGTAACCGAACTCGGAGAACTGTTTCATTAATTTTTAATTTTTTTAATATAATAACTTTTATACAAATTAATATGATTCCATCCATATTAAGTGATATGTATGAGAAAACGTCGAAAAATATTTATTAAAAATTTTACTTATATGACTTTTGTGAACTCAGAAAATAATATCTACATTCTTAAAATATTGAAGGAATTAGATACAAAAATATTGAACACTTTTATATTAATTTTAAAAACCTAACTCATTTTTTCAATTTTATAGTTAATAAGGTAAATAACATTTTTTTAAAGTTATTATATGTAAATTCAATGTATAAAATAATTTTATTGAAGAACCTTATAAGAGAAAAAAAGTATTATCTCACAAATTATACTTATAAGAAATATTGCAATTATAGATTGGATTTATGTACATGTAGAAAGTGTTCCTAATAAGAAACTGAAAAAATTTAATCTTTCAATAAATTGCATTATTAAATACCATTTTTTATTTTGAATAGTTACTAAATATCAGATAGAACACTTATGCATTTTATTGCGTGTGAGATAAAAATATGAAAAATGGAAATTATTTGTTTCATGGAGAACAGATGAAGCACTTCACTAATTACGTTTCACTACTTATAAAATTATTTATTAGGTAATTACATATAATGAATATATTAGTTACATTAAGTAAAAATATTAAAATTTACAATATGTGTTCCAAAACTAATAATTTGAATAATCAATATTTAACTTAATTTGAATATCTAATTAAAGTACTTTGAAAGGAAATATTTAATTTTAGTAGTAAATTTTTTTTATTATAAAAATTTGTAAGCAAAAAATTTAAAAGTTTGTTATTAAAATATATTCTCATTAAAATATTTTTTCACAAATTATTTAATAATGAGTTCTAAATGCAAAAAAATAAATCTTTTCATTGTTGCTCTGCAAAAAATTAAAAATAAATAACAGTTATATTAAGCTTATTTTTACTTTTTTAAAGGAAAAAGTGCGTGGCTAAATTGTGATAGCCTATCTCTGGATACTTCAAAGTGTCACGTTTTGCCTAAATACATGCTTTCACTTTTCATTCAGAAAAGAATTTTGCAGTTCTATAAAAACTACCATAATTTGTATATGGTTATTAATGCGTCCTAATACAGAAAAAAGTCTACAAATAAGTTTAACTATAAAGCCAGGAGATTTTCATTTTAACATTATATTTTATTTGAAGATTTATTCAAGTGCAAGAAAATATAAGTTATGTTACTTACAGTAAGAAATAGTTTTTAAAAGTGCATTTCAATTTATTTTTAAATTTCAGTTTAAGAAATGCATTAATAAATTTAAAACATAAAAGGCAAACGGACTCTTTAAGATGTTGTAAAAACATTTTGCAGAAACACTGATTTTGTTCAGTTCATGGAGAAATAGAAGATTTTTTTCACTTGAACCTCTAAGGAAATATTCTGTACAGAATCACTAAGCATACAATATTCGATGGAGACTTTAGTCTTTAGTATCCATTTTCTACTAAGTTAGAGATTCTTCGCAAAATGAAACATCACTCTCATTTATGTCATTAATTAGCTCCTTTATTAACCGAGTGTATTCTTCTAATGATTAATAATGTTTTCACGACACAATAAGCTAAGCATAAATCTCTCAGAATTGTTAAGAATTAGTGAAACTTATATTTAGACAATGGGAACTAATAGAATTCAGAGTAAAATCTTAAACCACCATGAAACTTATAAATCCATATTCAAAGACAAATCAAACACACCTTTGTTTGAATCAAGGAATAGTTTTACTCACATTATGTTTTCTTTTCTCATTAAAAAAATCCTTTAAAATACAGAATAAATTTTACTAGAATTGATGTGAATCAATAGTCAACATAAAAAACATTGAGCTTTATTTGAAAATAAATGACATAAAGTGACTTTTGGATATTTGTAAGGAACTGTTTTAACTTAAAATCAACAAAAATGTAATTAAGTTTTGCATGTGTTATTTGTATTGCCAATAATTGACATTTATATATTTTTTCAATTTCTGATTGATAGAAATTATAAAATCATCAATATATTTGTAGGCAAAAGACATTTGTATATCAAAAGATTTTTCATAGTGGTGTAAAAATAAATTTGCCAATAAACTTGAGAATTTAGAACCCGGAGGGATGCCATTGACTTAGTTATAAGAAATATAGTTATTATAAATGCAAAATATACTGAGGTCTTTCCAAAAATTTAATTCGATATTTAATACTGAGTTAAAATCATAAAAATAAAACATAATAACATCAAAAAGTTTTTCGAGTGAAAGGCTAGTGAATAAGTCTTTGAAATCATAAGAGGAAACAATATTAATATTATGAGCAGAAATAAATTCAATAATATAGGCTTATATTATTTTTAACTATCCATGTATTATGTGAATCAGTAATGTTATTTAAAATAATGTTTTTATATATATATTTAAATTATATTTTTATATATATATTTAAATAATAATGTTTTTATATATATATTATTGAAAAATATATTTAAAGCAAATGGTAATTTATTTATAATAAAAACAAATAAATTAACAAATTTATTTGCATAAGCGCTACATCCACATGTTATAAACCGAAATTTAACTGGGCCAATGCAAAAAATCCATAGCTTGTACCAATGTCGTCAACACCCCCTAAAGAAGCTGATCATGTTGGTATTTAGATCCATTTTCGTTCCATTTTCCTTTATTCTATTTGCTTTGAAATTTTAAACTATATATTTATCATTTTTCCATTTGTTTACTATATTTTGCATTTTCAATGTACTATTATTCCCCATCTAGTATTTGATTATTATTCTCAATTTGGTTTTTGATTAATTATATAAAAATGTGCTATTAATTATATATATGCATATGTAAGCTTATATGCTTATGTGTACTTATTAATAGTGTTAATAAATAAACATAAAATCTTCATGTTCATTTTGATAATTCCCAATGAAATTTCCCCAGCTATTATAAATATTAATGCATAAATAATAGAATCCCTGCATAAGCTTTTTGTCTCCTCAATGGCTATCACTGCATTTAGATTTCCCTTTATGTATGTGTGTGGTCTCTTGACAAATTTTTTCACTAAAATTCATTCACCTTGTAATTTCTTTTGACTAAAATAAGCCTCTGAATGCGTAACTGTCACCTACTGAAATGTATAAATGCATGGATATGAAAGTAAAAGCAATTTTCATTCATGCACTTTTCTCCTTTGGAAAAGTTCGAAGTGACAGGCAATGAATAGCAATTCTTTCGTCGGTGTACGAATAAATATCAACTTTAAGCAGATGAGTTACGAACTTTCTTTACAGTTCCCAAGAGTGGAATATACGCATAGATGGAAAAAGGAGGAAGATTCGAAAAGAACATAAACATTTTTTGGAAAAATTAGAAAAATATATTTAAAGTAACCAGCATTTTATTCATTTATAAATTTTCTGAACAAATATTGTATTGTTTATTAGTTTTCGTATTTCTTCAATAAATGACATATAAAGAATTTAGAAATTTCGAAGATATATGAATTATTATTTTTCATATTTTTATTAATTTATAGTTAAAACTAGAATTTCAAAATAAGTTATTCCTCAAGACTCTGTTTATAACTTGCTCAACAGTCTCATTTTGTGCTCATTAAGTCTAATAATGACATTTAAAATACAAAAGTATAAAAGTTTATGTTCTAAGTGCATAAGGTAATAAAGTGAAGAAAGAAAAGTGTTAAACATTATGAAAAAGAAAACTCTTCCATAAATCCATTTATATATCACATCGGCATTGTATTTCTGATAAAAACAGCAATATCTCTGATAAGGGATTTGGTGAAATGCCGAAAGTGACATAGCTGTACTGTCTTCTGATAGTCCAAAGTTGATCTGTAAATTCATCACAGAGCTTTTCGGGGGATTTCGAAGACTGAAAATGTTATCTTCTTAATTAGTTCTAGACAAGTTTTTTCTAGGGTATTTCAAAATCATTCAATCAATAGAAACATCTACAAATAAGAAATAAATAAAAATGTTATGTTAATAAAATATATCAATGAAAATGTCAAACTTTTTATTTAATATAAATACCTGAAACACGAAATTAAACATGAAACAAGTATTACTAAGATTTTATTCGAAAATTAAATTCCGTTCCTTTATTGTTATTCATAAATATAATATGACTGATATGATAAAATAAAAGAAATCTTGTATCTATAGTAATTTTAAACTTCTATCAAAGAGTTTGCTATTGTGTCCCAGTTTCATGAAGTTTTTAGGTTGGTATACTGCTAACTATCAACCTCATCTCTTGATTATAGTTTAGAATTATTAAATCATTGATTTTAGTGATTCTAAGGTTAGTAACTAACTGGTACATTCCAAGATATGTTAACATTGTTACCATTGTTACATGATCTGAATATTATATTAGCAGTTCGAATGAAAAAAATCCATGATTCCATTATGGAGTTTAATCTACCTAAAGAAACTTACAAAAGCATACCAATACAACCCTATATATTTTAGCCTATTTCAAAGTCAATTTATTGTGAGTATATAAAATTTGTACGCGTTGATATAATATCTTGCAGAGATATTCAAAAAAAATCCAACAAGCGATTTCAGGAATTCGCAGTAGATTTACCTTAAGCACTTTCTTTGTTTTGCTATTTAATATTCTTACAAAATCTCTGAAAATATATTATCATATCAAGTTATTTTTTATACTTAAAACCAATTTTAAAATATAAGAAATTATTCACAGATCATTTATATAACCACGCCCAAAAATAACACGTTTAGAAAACAAATTACTTAAACTTTCTCAGTGAAAGTATTGAATATACATATAGAAACTTATCTTGATCCTTTCAATTAAAATCAGTTGTCTAAAGAATAGAATCGTATAGACCATTAAATATATTTTTTATCAAGAGAAAACCTTTTCCTATATTTTGATTTTGAGGTCCTGTAATATTAAGCCTATTTGAAAATATTTTCTTATATATAACTCTTCTTTATATTATTTTTAAATTTAATTACTTTATTTTCATTTTTACATCACGCTATGCGTACATTATTTTCTACTTTAATTATGTGACATTTTCTTCAAACGTTTTCTAAAAATTGAAAACATGAACAATGAAAGTTCGATACAAAATTACTCGCTTTCATGACTACATTCTTGGCTGCGAGTCAATAAATTTTTTCTTTGAAAATTCTGTGGTGAAATATAATTTTTCCACATTTCTTATCACCTCTTAAAAACTTTTAAAATTTTTCTTACAAATTTACTAAAATTCCTTGAACTTAAAAAATTTACATTTTATTTTATTTGTAATTATTTAAATTTTTTCTAATTTTATCTGCAATGCTTCATTCATAGAGGAACAATATTTGTGAATTGATTATTTATCTACAGAAAAGAACTTTCATTTCCAAAGTAAATGTGATATTTAAATGCATTTAAAGTATCTCCAAATCAATTTCGTTTTCGACAATGAGGTTATAATTTTAGGGTAATACTTACCTGCATTATAAATTAGTTATACATAGCATCCAAAATTGTAAAATGCGATTTATAATTTTTGAATTCTTTTGCATTTTATTTACAAACTAAACAGAAAAATCTTTGACCAAGATAATATTTATATCCAAAAACATATTTGATGAAAAACATGAACTCTAATATTTAAGACAGATCTTTAATCACCATTCTTATTTTAAGTAGCAATTCACATTTAATTTTAAAGATATATTCATTCATTCCTCACAGAAAATAAACTATTGTAATTCTAAATTACCAGTCATATTTTAAAGAATATTGAATTGCGAAATTATGTTAAATTGTGTGAATTTAGATTATCTAACATTAAAATGGTACTTGCATAACTGTTTCTGTATGAATAATGTGTAAACCACTATTAATTTTAAAATAATTTTATAAATTTTAAGATGCTTATAAATAATATATAAATAAATATCTGATATAAAAATAAGTTATTTAGATTCTATCTTAAAATTATTTAGTATGTAAATCAATTAAATATAATAAAATCATAATTTAAGTAAATTATAATTCTATGTTAAAAACTATAATTTACATAACTGTCATTAGATAACTTAAGCTTTAATTACTTAAAAACTCAGATTAAGTAAATATTTTCAATAAAATGAAAAGAAACTAAACAAACTCCTTTAATTCTTTATGTGAATTAGTGTGTTGGAAAGACAGAAAATTTGTTTCGCAGAGTGAAATGTTAATCATTAATGTAAAAATCAGTTTAATATAAATCATTTTAATATATATATATATATATATATGAAATAATCAGTATCGAAATTAAAAATCCAATTTAATCAACAACAGATAAAATTTAAATTAAATAACAAAAAGTACCTATTTTTAATTTTATGAAACTCTGATTCTTAAAAAACATTCAAATAAATGAATATTTACAAAACATAATTTAATATACTTTTCAGAATATGACTAAATCATTATTGAAATGACCGATTGAAATAAGAGGAGAATAAATTTGCATTCTTTTAAACTTCTCTTCGTATGAGATTTTACATAAAAGAAATAAAAGCAAGTTATTAATTGTAAATATCGGCTTAAGGCTGGATATGGACAAAAATTTAGGCTCCTATTTCTGGAAAGTGATATGTTTGAATTATGCATATTATTGAAAATTCTTAAGCATCTCCTTGACTTTTGATCAGTAAATTACGACAAATATTTAACAAAATATTTTTTATGTTTCTCCCTAGAATTCAAATGCTGATTGGTTTACCGTGCGTCAATCACATTTTCCCTCATCTCTGAAAATTCTCTAGCAAATCAATCAAAATACCTGATATAATGTAATGATTTCTCCTTAGATGGCGTTCATTGAAAAGTTACAACAGTTATAAATACAATGCAAACCAAGTTAATCTTTCAATTAAATAAATTGAAAAATAACGCTATATTTTCTAAATAAATATGAAATATTCATACACTGAAAAAAACTATTTAAAAAAAATAAAACGTGTTTTTGTTAAGTTTCCCACTTCAAAAAATTACTATCTATACATAAATACATATAAGATTAAACTGAACTTACCTACTTTTCTTTTCTTATTTTTTAAGAGTGTATTTACTTTTTTCTTAAATGTTAACTTTTTTCTTAATGTTTAACACAGAATTACCAAATGTATCAAACAGATAGGAATGTTACAAATAATTTTCAATGCAACAAATTTTTATCTTGATGATCATAAAGATGTCTTTTTCTCAATACGCATTAGCTGACTATTTTGTCAAATTCTGATTAATATTTTCCATTATAATATTAGAAATTTTTCAAATTTTGGAACTTTTATAATATTTAATATAACTTTTAAGAAAAGTATGTAAAGAAAAACTGAAATTCTTTAATACTTTGGGTAATTTATATTGAAAACTTCGAAACTATTTCTTTTTTGTTAAAGTAAAAATTATTGTAAGACATATCGAATACTTTTAAGACTATATTCTTCGAGTAAAGTTATTATTTCACAATATAAATAACCAAGTTATACTTTAAAACAACATAATTCTATTGATTATATAATAATACTTATTTATCATTTTGAAAGTATTGGGAATTCGAAAATTGTTTAATAGTTAAAAGTACAACAGTAGTAATAACTGATACAATCATGTAGTCAAAGTACATAGTTTAACCCTTTTGAATATGAAAGAACTTCGGAAATAATATACAAGTTTTTATCACTTTAAGAAAGTAAATTAGTTGTTTTCAAAATATATTAAATAGTGTAGATACATTTAAAATATTTAATTACAAAAATAACAGTTAATTTTTTTTTTAATTTTGTGATATTTACTTAAGTTAGGATAGGTTATATATAATTCAGTTTTAAAATTTACCAAGTAAAATAAATTGTGTATACATATATATTTAATGATTTTTCAATCCGAAAAATTGACATACATTTCTAGAAGATTTTAACGTTCAAAATTTAAAATTTCATATAACTTTTAAAATTCTAATTTTTGATTTGATGGTTACTTATCATGGACTACAAATATATTTAAATTAAAGCTATATTTTTTCTTTGAGACCGTCTTTCCTTAATAACTCATTATAACACATTTGCGAATCATGGTACTAGTGTTCTATAAAACTTTCTCATACATGCTCAATGCGAATTTTTCGTCAATTTTTAATGGGACATTTGTTGGCAAACACTTTAAAATGTGTATAAGTATAAACATACTTGTTAGTATGATTTATGTTTTCTAAATACAGAAAAATGAGTTCATTTCATTGGTTTTCTTTAGAAATCCTGCAAATCTATTAGGACGAGATTTAATTATTGTCTTTGGAAATAATCTTTGAAATCAAATCAATCTGGAAAGAAATAATGATAATTTTTTGGCATAAAGACATTACTTAAGATACCTTAAAAAAATATTCATCATTTCAGTAAATTAAATTACATTCCTGAAAGCGTAATTACTGTAATGATGGAACTGGCATGAAGAGATTTTAACTTGCAAGGCATTACAATAACGTTTTCTACAAATCATGGTCATTTCTAGCAATGGTTTGGTTAAAAATTATATCATATTCAATTTCCTTGATATCCACATTTTCCAACATTTAACATCTAGCTTTTAAGAAATACTTTGTCAAACAAAATTATTACAAAATATTATTATAGAATTATAATTAACAAATGAGGTATGCTTATTAACTGTAATTTTAGTGATAATTTGTGTTTCAATGTGAGGTATTATATCCATGATTTTAATTAAATCATTTGCTTTCGATATTCTTAGATACTCAGAGCAGTAAGGCAAAAAATATGATGCAAGGACATCACTTTTAAAACCAATTTTTTTATTAAATATACACACCTTATGTTTTGTACTTTTACAATAAATTATAATTCAATTCAGTTTCCATTAAAAATACAGTTAGCGTACATATAGTAATATTGAAGTAAATCATTAAAAAAATTCCATATCGGGAGAAAATATCGATTTTGAAAATAATTTTTTGTTTTTTGTCAGGTTCTAAATTTAAGATTAAAATTTAATTTAGCTGAGAGCCACTTAATTGAACACGTTCATTTATCAAACATATGTTTGGTCTTAATCTAATCTTTTAATTTGACATTTTTTTAATCTTTTAACTTTGTGATTAATATATTTAGAATTAATATGCATTTTAACTACAAACTTCTTAAATTCTTATATTCAGTAATCAAATATGTTAAACATTTATGTAAGGGCTTATATTTTATTCAAAAAACATTTTCCAGAAAAAAGACTACATTTTACTTAAGACCAAGAGTTTCATATTCATTCATGAAAATTTTAATTGCAATATCTTAATGTGACCATGATATTGGTTATCTATAATTATAATAATTGCCATATTTTGTATTGACATTTATAAAAATTTATTATGTTCATATTCAGTTCTTCAATGAGTGAAGATTGAAAAATTCCCTTAAACTCAGTGAAAGAAATACCAGTGTTAAAAATTTAAATTAATTCTCATTCCCGACATCTTACCTTAGATATGATAAATATTATAAATTACAATTATCATACTTTTCTAAATATAATTAATTCAATTGACTTAATGTTTTTTATTCATTCACATTAAAAATTTGTATTCAAATATAATTTTATACGTAATAACATTTTATTGTTATTTTTACTATAAACTACTCATTTCAAGCAAAGCATAAATTAAAGCTTAAAATATCAGTTAAAATCACTCAAAATGTTTTTGACAATTTAAAAAAATTTGAAATCACAAATTAAAGCGATGAAAAATTCTAGTTTTAATATAATTTATTAAAGACGCAGTTAAACTGTTTTTTATTTACTCATTAAAAATAAATAAAGAAAAACATTTTTTAACAAAAATTCTACTATACTAAATATTTTCGTTGCCATACAGACTAAATGTTTTCTTTTTTCCCCTATTGTTTCTAAAGAAAGAACAATGTTTCTTTCAGCTCCAAAGCGATTGACCATCTACCCGTATAGATATACAGATCTATACACATATACTTTAGCTAAAATAGCACTCTTCAACTACCATAAATCTTTAAACGGATCAAAGAATTTTCAACGCTGTGGAATCTCAAGTCGCTTATTTTCTTATTTATTTATTTTTTATCTTTAATCCGAACAGCTTGCTTCGTTCGTCCGTTCCTCACTTTGAAAGGGATGGTCGAAACCACCAACCACCTAGAGCGCATGCGCTCGGGTGAACCACGCACCTCCTTCCCCCCACTTGGAAGAGTGAAGGCTGGAGATCGGAATCATCCGGCTATGCGTCTTCGGCTGACACTGTCCTCGTGGTTCCTATGAACTGGAGATTGGAGCCAGCTCCTTGTCACCGGCGCTACAACACGTCTTGGAGAGATGTGATCATCGCCTGGCTCACTGGTCGCGTGAGCTCTGGGGGTGATATCATGCGAGGGACAGTTCTCATATGGAAACTCCTGTGTTTCACCTATATTCTCGCTTTAGTAAGACCCGTGCCGGAGAAGATACCTATCGGTGAGTCGTGTTTCATTTTCGTCACGGGTTGAAAGGAGTGAGAGTGAGGAGTTCAAGGGTTAATGACGGTTAACCCCGAATCGGGTTGTGAGAATGTAACTAAACCGAGAAACCTGTGGGATTTAGTTAATGCCAAATATTGAAGCGCATAATTTTTCGATTTTTCTTAACTTTTATCAAATCCTGTTAATTTGACTTAACGGCAAAATACTGGAATTATCTTTTCGTCACAGAAAATTAAAATCGTATTGGATAAATTAATTAGTTGAATAAAAATTAATTGTATTTAATTTCTTATACAAACGGTAAAATTAGTTTCAATTAATTTAAAACACAAAAAGTGTGAGAAAAATTAATTTCTATAGTAAATAATTGCAATAAATTAATAATTAAAACTTTTTTTTGTAAAATTTCAGAAAAAAATAATTAAAATAAAGTAAATTTATCAAATATTTAGTTCGAAGTTTATTTTCATATAATTCAAATATTTTTAATTGTTATTTAACAACAACTTAAAATAACGACATATTATTTAGTTAAGATTTCAATTGAAAATAACTTAAGCTATTATAATTTTCTTTTTTGAACAATGTTTTCATTTATTTGCATTAAGGCTGGTTAATTCAGTTGGATTGTTAATTTAAGTTGTAATGCATAATTATGCGTAAATTACAAAAATATTCAAAAAATGTTTTTATTCTGCTTTTGTTTAAAGATGCATAAATAAAAATATTCTCTTGTTTATTGCACTTAGTTTAATGGTTAAAAATGAGGTTTAAGTAACCATGTTGTTTGTTATGTCTACTATACTTTAAGTAACAAATATTTTGCTTCATCTAGAAAAAATATCCAAACTCACCTTCTATTAACCCTTCAATTAAATAGATTTAAAATTTAAAATAGGGTAACAAAAAATTTAAAACTAACTGAAGACAATAAAAAATTATGCAACAGGTAAATGTAAGTTTTAAAGATTCAAGTTTTGATATCTTGAAACAAATTCATTTTAAAAATTTGAGATTGAAGTCAAAACATATTTCTAGAAATGATATAGGTCATTATAATGAATAATTTCTAGAATATTTATTTTATTAATTATTACAGTCTAATTTATTTTTAGTATGCGTTATTTAACATACATTTTGTAGTAAGATATTTATTAAGAAATGCATGTTTTACTGATGACAGGATGTAATATTTTCTTGATATTAATAAAGAATTTAAATTCAATAAATGGATTATTTATATCAAAATAAAAATAATAAGAGTTTATTACAAAGAATCTTGCAAAGCATTTCCTATTCCAATAAAAACATTCATTATGACATAAAATAAATTGAAAGAATCACTATAATTTATGATAAAATTATTTTATATGCAGAATATCAAACATCAGTTTTTGCATAATGTGACGAAACAAATTATTGCTGATTAATTAATATTATATCGATTACATAATGTCTATTCCCGTCAAATATAACGTTTTGTGACTCAGGGATGTGTAGTTTTAATTAAAACTTCCTTCTGCCAAAAATTAAACGTTATGAATTACCACACTTAGTTATGCATAAATTAAATTTGTTTTCTTTTTTTAGTCTTATAAAAAGATCAGAATATTACGTCACTTTAACTGATCATTGACGAAAATGAAGTATTAATCAATTATATATTGATTTTTACGGAGTTAGCATATTCATTAAAATGCTTTAAAATGTTATACTCAGTATATTTCTGTAAAATAAAATATGATTTGTTATAAAATTCATAGTTTAATAAAAATTATTACATAAATTGCACAAATATCATTAATGAAGCTGCAAATTCTTTTATAAAATCATTTAACTTCTGTATGAACAGCAATAATAGTTCACTTAATTTCAGAGGAATAAATAAATAGTAGCTTAAAACATTTTAATGTAATACATACTTTAAATATTACATAATACTTAAAAAAACAAATTTTGCTTTAAGAAGTGAATATTTGTTTCAAAAAATATATATTAAAGAAACTAGATTGTAACATTTTAAAGTAAAAATATTTAAAGTCCTTCTTAATTTGAACTTAACGTTATTTTCGCTGCGAAGATTATTTTTAAGAAACTAAGTATAGTATTTTCTATTAATATTTTTGTTGCAGAAAACTAAGATGTATAATATTTAAAAGTAATAAGTATACACTTCAACAAATCAACATATTCATTTGTATTTTATGTAAAAATACATGAAAGAGAGAACAGTAAAGTATTTTAGCTGAGGTGAAGTATTATAATAAATCTACTATCAAAATAATATTCTTAGATAACTTTGAATTTTTGTAAAAACTTTCTTTTGCGCAACGATAAAAATTTTTACATAGGTGAAATGAATCATTAATAAATGAATTTATACACATTTGCTAAATAATTTCAATAATTTACTAATTGTAAAATGAGAAAATGTTATTAATAATTAAATTACTTATTAGCAGATAAATTAATATTTTAAATAAGTAAAAAAAGAATTGGCGATAACTCTCGAAAAGTAAGTATTTATGAAATAATTTACGATTATAGCTTTTGTAAGTTTTTGCATTTCCTTATGAAAAAGACAAACATGTACCACTGACTATAAAATATTATCATCATTCTCATCGACAGAAGAGCTTAATTTAGAGTATAACATGTTTTGATTAGGAATTCTTCATGTTAACATTTGCTATAATGACAATGGGGACAATCTTTAATAAGCAGTTACCTATTTGTCTTTAAATGTAGTCAACAGTCAAGATTGTTTGCAATAGTACATATATATATATATATATATATATATATATATATATATATATATATATATATATATATATATATATATATATATATATATATATATATATATATATATATATATATATATATATATATATATATATATATATATACATATATATATATATATATATATATATATATATATATATATATATATATATATATATATATATATATATATATATATATATATATATATATATATACGTAATATCAAGTTAATTTGAAGAGCTACTGTAATAAATACACGAGCTTTTGAAAATCTATCATATTTGGCATTCAATATTAGAACAATTAATTACAATATGAAATCTACCTGAACCGAATTTTTTTAAATTTAATTAAATCTAAAATATTCATTGGATACTAAAATCAAAATGTTTATTTTTTGGTTGAGAATAATTAATTGTTTCTTACACATAAATTTTTCTTGTGATTGCATTCTTCAATATTTTTTCCATATTTTCAATAATAACCTATAACTAAAATCAGCATTAATTACTTAAATTTCCACAAATATTATAATTATAACTTATATTGTATTTCTATTTTAAATTATAAAAATTAAAGCAAGATGTATTTTTTTAAATATTATGGCTTATAACTTTTCGAGTTTCTGTTAAATGATGTGTTTTTCAATGAAGCACTTTTTTTTTCAATTCATCTGAAACTATGTTGACTTAAAAATATTCTAAATACATTATTTACAACTATTTGTATGAAATACGTTTAAAAATTATTTGTGAATAATTTAAGTCATTAGTATATAAATAGTCAAAATGCTAATATGGAACAAATCCTTTAAATAAACATTAAAAATATAAGATGAACAACATAGATTATAGTTGTTATGTTATTCATGAAGTTATATGTTATTCATTTATTGAATACTATTATACATTATTGTTCATCAATATCCTTAACTTTGAAGTTACAAAAATTGTGAAAATCTTATTTAATAAGTTTTACGTCAATTTTAAGAACTACTATATGGGAATTTTTTAGTCTGTAATTCACTACTTGCAAATAATTGTAAGTAAATAGGAAATAATGCACGGAAATTATACAATATTCTGTATTATCTTTAATGCTAATATCAAAATAATTTATTTGAATTTAGAATGTAAATACCATATAGAATTGTTAAGAAATTAAAACTAAAAATTTTCTGAATAGTTTTCTTTTATTAATGATATATCTAGGTTGTTATATTTACAATTACATTTAAATTGCATGAAGTTAATGTTTATTTTAATAATAACAACAGATATTAAATTTTATTGAAACACATAATATTTCTTTAATTTTACTTTTTATATTATGGCTTAATGTTTAGAGAAATTAAAGCAAATTACAAAATAATGAATTCATGAAATAACTGCAAAATATAAATCAAGTAGTGTTACTTATAGCTTGAAATCAATGACGGCATTTATTTATATCCATTGCAGATGACATTGTCTGAAAGTTTTTAACAAACTCACTTTATTAATGTAAAAATTATCTATTTGAACTTAATATATAGTAATATGTAGTGTTTCATTGAAATAAAAATATATTTTGAGAATTATATGTAACTAAAATATTAAATACATCTTTACAAATGCACATAAATATTTTATGTAATAAAAATCTTATACTTTATATATAAATTTATAACAACGTATTCAGAATATTAGGTAAGTTCTTGATAAGCAATTTACAGCTTTAAGAAAAAAGCCTCATACTACACTTGGAAATAATTAATAAAAACGTAAGCTTTCGGCAGTTCTAGATTTTACAGGTGCAGCTTGTCCTTTTTAGAATTTCCACAATAAATCCAAACCAACCAATTTAGATTTCTAAATTATATTCTATTACTGGATTGTTGAACAACTAAATATGGAGTCTGCATTTTACTTTGTGGACGCACAGCTGTAAAGATGATACTTGACAGATTTCCAAGCTTTGTCCCTAGAGACACGTCAGTATAGTTTTCCACCTTGAGCAATTTTCCTTCAAAGTGTTACTCAGAGAGCTTTCCAGAAACTTTAGTCCTTATCTGTACTTTAAGTTGTTCATTATATCATTAACTTGTATTTAAATTTATATTTTAACTACTAGAAATTTTGATTTCAAAAGTTATAGTAAACAAGAAATTATACGTAAATAATTATTTCGCGAAGTAAAATGGTCATTATTTTAAACATTAGTGGCTGGCTAGTTTTCTATTAAATTATTATTATTATGTAGGATTATTTACATAATTATAGAAATTTTTAATTTTATTTTGATGCTATTAAAAAAGTAAAACATTGTTGCTATAAAATATCAGTAAATAGTATAATTTTCTCTAAAATTTATATAAATTTTATAAAGCTAAAATAGTGTTTGCAACTTAAAAATTAGCTGTTTGATTATAATAAGAAGTTCAAATAAAAACCTTCTGAAATTGTTTTTATGCATTGAAATGTCATAAAATACATAAATTTTATACAATTCCATAATTTTTGTTCATGTTTCTCAATAACAATTTATATCATTTTCTCCAATTTGAATTATAAAGTAAATAGTTGGAAAAATATTTTATATATTTAAATAAAATATTAAATTTTGAAAATAAAAGAAATTTTTATTTTTAAAATCTTAATACTATCTTCATTTATGTTTCACGTAAGCAAATTTGGATATGTGGAATGAGATTTTTATGAGTTTTAAGGTCAATTTAAAATATGTCGATATTTAAAAGAAGAATGCAAAATCATAATGTATCACAAATACAATGTACATACATACCAGTGTAAATACTGGTAGCTTAAACAGTAATTATATATATTTAATGTGCGAACTACAGGAATATATTGAGAACTATAAAAATCTATTACATAGAAAACACTAGTCAAGATAATTAAAAAAAGATTAATCCTACCATCAGAATAGGGTACCTATAGGAAAAACAACTACCACACTCCTCAGTAAAGATACTGATATCGCAACCTACGTTAGTAATTACAGATTCTGGAAATAAATCAGATCTTCTATAAGCGAATGGTTTCAGAAATAGTATACTGTTATTTTCTGAATCTTAATCAAAGTTGTTTATTTGGTACGAGTTTTGATGTTTTTCTTATCAATTTTTCTTTTAAAAAAGAGCCAGAAAAAAAGGCGAATGCGAAGTTTCTCTGAATTTACGATTTCTCCTCCTTATTACTTGTTGCATGATTCTCTAAAAATTAAAGCCCGTTTTTTATAGAATGAGGGTATGGATATTTTTATCAATTTATATTGGAATTCAAGATACTATATGTATATATATACATATATATATATATATATATATATATATATATATATATATATATATATATATATATATATATATATATATACATATATATATATATATATATATATATATATATATATATATATATATATATATATATATATATATATATATATATATATATATATATATATATATATATATATATATATATATATATATATATATATATATATATATATATATATATATATATATATATATATATATATAGTTGATAAATTGTGTATTCCACCCATTTATGTATGTTTCTTAGAAAATTAAGAATTGTTATACATATGAAAAGTTTTCATTCGCGAAGATGCAAAAACTTTAATACCTGACTTTGAAAATGATTGATTTTTTTAAGTATCGTTTTAGTGTCAAGCAATTATCAGTAATGAGAATGAATACAACCCCAATGGAATTTTAAGCCTTTTTTCATGCAGTTTAACATGAAATGGTTGCTTCAGAAACATCATAAATATCACAGAATAAGCTTTAATCGAACAAATTTAATTGTAAATGTTTAATAACTGTTGAGAATTTTACATGATCTTTAAATTATATGGTAATGATATTTGTTCACACATAAGGCAGTTTCTGCAAATTAAGTAACATTTTTAAAGCCATAAGTAAATTTTTAATCAACCCTATTTTTAGATGACTTGCTTTTAAGTTTACCAGTTTATTTACGCAGCAACCCAATTTTTAAAAGATTAAAAACGCATTACATGTTTTGCTTTTAGTATTTTTCGAATTATGAGGGAAAATAAAATTTATATATAATGCTAGATAGGGCAGCAATTTCATGTTCACAAAAATAAAATCATTCATGTGAACAAACATTTTAGGAGAGTAAAAGAGTGAAACACATCAGGTTTCAAAAATTACAACCACTAGATATAATTTTTTAATCATGTTTAATAGAATACATTTAATTTCAATAAAATGTCTTAAATTGCGCAAGTTTTGGGTAAGACTAATTTGAAACGTAAGTTTCTATTTTGATAAAAGTAGACTCTAAATTTTATTTCATCATCAGCTTACAATATTGATATTTAATAATATTTTCTTGGTAATAAGTGCGCAATACAAAACAAATAATTAAATTTGTATTCGTAAAGTTAATATATAAGATACAACATGTTTTAATTATATGTATTAAATTTCTTTTTATGAGTGCAAAAAGTAAACTAAGTAAAATTTAGAATCTTGAATGATTATTTCTTAATTTTACACATCAACATGCTTTACTATTTATTAAGCAATTATAATAAACTCTGAATATTGTTCCTTTACTTATTTCAATGTTTTTACTTAATTTAACAGTTTTTAAAAGGGATATAGAACCAAAAAAGTGCTTTTTGTGCCTTTTCTTTATTAACTCTAACATTTAGTTAGCTACTACGCTTAGTTTTATCCTATAATATCTTATATAATTTTTCGCATATAAGTTACCTCAGTGCCAATAAACCGGGCGACGGAGTTAAATGTATAATTTCTAATATATTTAGATAAGTTTTCAGTTTGTTGATTTCATAATATAATCTTAATTTTTTTTCAGGTTTCATTTATAAATGAGCAAAACGACAGAAATATTAAAAATTAATTACTCCAATTTTTCAGTGGAAATCTTTCAGTGCAACATAAATTTTTAATTTTAAATTCAAATAGAAACAAATTTTTTAAGACAACATTACTTTGACATTTTTATTACCATTGTAATTAAAACCACGTTAATAGTTATGTAATTATTAATTTAGTTTTACCTATTATTTATTCCAGTTTAAAAATACACACGTTTTACTTATAATTATATTAAATACTAATTTTAATTATTTTTATTTTAGCTTACAAACCATCTCTAAAATGTTCATTAATGCATTTATCGTTAAGATTTTAATTAGATTCACTGTCCGATTGAATAGTTTTCTTATATATGTTTATGGTGCCTTTATAAAATAAGTTATGCATATTTTTAGTATTGTACAATAACCATCCTTAAAAGTTTGCAAGCAAAATTTGATGATCTAAAGTAACAAAATAAAAATATATTTGCTCATAAATTATGACATTGAATACATCTTTGTTATTACTAAAATTTATTACTATAAGTAAATACTTTTTCGTCTTAAAAATAAGGTTAATTTATGAAAATTGTTGAAAATTTTAACGTTTAATATCATTATGTATAGAAAAGCTTATCAGAAATTATATATCATCAAAAAGCATTAAATATTTTTATTTATGAAAGTAGACAACTTTTTTGTGATAAATAAATAAGTATTCGCTATCTTTTATGCCCAAAAACTTATCTGCACAAAAGATTTCTTCTTCCACAAGAAAGGTGAATTCTTGTAATCTTTAGCAAAAAGCTAAAAGGCCAGTTTTGCATTATACTCATGTTTCCCTGAAAGCATTTCTATATTTTATGTGCTTATCGGCTTTTGCATTTCCCTTGTGCATCAAAGACTAGATTTTAAGATACGTTTAACTTATAAGATCAACAGTCATATCAAAAAGATATCGATATAAATTTTGATCACTTTCTGAAAAAGCAATCAATAACTCAAATTTTTAAGCTTTTATTAAATCTTCTACAGGCGGACATATTTTGGAAGAATCACGATGATTTTGCTTTTTAAAAACCAATCTTTTTAGTAAAATATATTTTTGTAGTTTCATATTGAAAATCAATCTTACTTCGAAAATAATTTCATCTAATACTTATTATTAATATAATTTAGACTAATATAAATTACTTTAATTCCTAATAAATGCATCAATTATTTACAATTAGTAAAAAATACTTTTTTCTGAAAATAAATGAAACGAAAATTGAAAAAATTTCATAAAACACTATCGTATTTAAACTTCTCATTTTATTAAAAGTAAAGGCATTATGTCCATAATTAAGTTTCATTATAAAGAGAGATTTTGGAATAATCTTTTCAATACTATCACATCTCTCAAAAAAACTATACAGGTAAATATGAAAATAGGACATATAATTCGTATTCATTATGACATGTTTCTCATTCATTAATGAACATGTTTCTGATCGCCTTTCAATGTTTAAAAATTTTAAATGCATTTCAATTCTCTTGACATATATTTATGATACTTCACGGTAATACATCACTGTCGACAAGTGTTCACATACATTAAAAATAATAATAATGCACACTTGTACAGATGAAAATTCTTGGATTGTAATGTAATCTGCTTAGAAAAATCGTCCTCCAAAAAATAAGTGCTTATTTTATTTCATGAGCATTTCATGACAAAAAACAATAGCTTAATAGAAAAAAGGATATTATGTCGTGTTTAAGTAATAAAAAATGGGAAATCTTATTTGTTTTTCTTATTATAAAATGAGATATCTTATTTTTATGAAAAAATGAGTAAAATCAGCTAATGAATTTCAATTGATTTATTCCAGATTTTTGACAACAATTATTTCAGCGAAATAATACACTAAACACTCATTTTTATTTTAATCGAAAACTAGAACAGCCGAAATTATTTCCCTTAATGTCAAATTTATTTCTGTGCTCATTAAATTGAATAGTTTCTTACTCTAAACATCAAATATAATTACCCCCGAAGATACAAATATTAAATTCAAGTATAATATTTTGCTACACATTTATTGCGCATTTTTGAAAAAGGAAATATTAAGCTAAAGTCATTAAGGCTTTCCTTTTTCAGAAAAGTTCATCTGTTAGCTCTTTTCAACAAAGAAGCTGTGGATATTTAAAATGTTATCAAGAAGGGTGCGGAACCCTACAGAAGAGGAAATTGCATCGGCGAATACTACGTAACCAAAATAGCGACATTCTGACTTTCACTAATCGGAAATGAATAAACTCATAAACTCATTTAGAATGAAATGAGATTGTAATACTCTTTCAGGACACCAAAAATTGTGATGATCAAATGGGATGAACTGCTTATGAAGCAAAGCATTAACGTTAGATTAGACGACAGATGCATAAATGAAGTCTTGTCATTAGGTGTTTTTATTATTTATATGTAGAAGAATAGTTTTTAATTAAAGCTAAAGTATTTTGCTATAAAATAAAAATGGAATAAAATTGTAACGCAAAGCATGAAAACTTTGCATCATTTAAAACTGTTTAGTCTGATGTGTTGGTAGCATCGACATTTTTTAATTTGTTTTAGTCCTGCAAATTTGAATATTAAATATATTGTAAATGTCAAAAATTCTGATAAGAAATTGATTTGGTAGCAATAAAACTTCATAAATAAAACATAGCGTTTTACAATTAAAATAGAAGATATAAATTTTATGATTAGGCAATAAAATAAATTAGCATTGAAAGATACCCTATAGTATATCAGCGTTAATTTTAAAAGAAATGATTATGCATAAGTATTAGATACTTCTACTGGTTATTATACTTTTTGCGTTGTAAAAGTGTCCTATTTAGATATTTTCTAATTTAAGCCATAAAGATGCTTATTACGTTTATTTTTTATAAATTAATTAAACCATAAAGATATATAATGTTATTGAAAATAACTTATTTTCCAGAAATAAACAAAACATCAACTTGGATTAGGTTTGAAATTTTGCTCATTTTTCCTTTTTATAAATATTAAAAAATGGGAATAGAAATATCATAGAATAAATATATTGTAAGATTGGCACTGAGATTACCAAAAGGAAAATGCATTTTCCTTATAAATACGGAATCCGTTACTCTATATTGCTAAATAATAAATGCGGCAGTCTCTTTGTAAGCACGTGCATGGGAACAGAAATAAATAAATTTTGAATATTACTAATTTTTTATTCAATATATCGACATTACCTCGGGTTAAGTTATTACAACGTGACTCTATAATCTATGATCACTTCTTGGAATTCAAAAAACATTAAAAATTATTTGTAAGGCACTTCTCCTTTGATTTAGAGCATCGTAAATATCCACTTAAGTTTTCCATCATCGAAATGAGAAATGTATTCTCTAGAGATTTCATGTTTTATCAAATTTCCCTGTATGTATTGATTTTTTGAAGGAAAGGGAGAAAGCTAATGATATTTCATAGCGTTTAGAAATATGATCTCATTCAGAATACGAAATGAAGATACTAAAAACCGGGCGTTGAATTTTAAGAAAAAAAAAATTGTGATACCATCAATACAGGTTTTTGCAAACCACTTCCTACACATGAATAAAACATGAAAAGAGAACATAAATTATCTATTTTAATACTCTAAAATTTTTGATAAAAACTTTTCCTTTGAAAGCCATTACATTTTCTCTAAATAGGATTAGAAAAGTAACGGAAGCTTCTATGGTATAGAAATCATTTAAATATACATACATGATGTTTTATCTTTTAAATTTAACTCCGAATGTTATATTCAAATTATAACATTTATGAATACCTAGCAAAAGCTCAAGTTTAGATGTTGGTGCAATCTGAAATTTTAAAGGAAAAAATATTTATCATCTTTTACTGCATTTTTAATATATGTATTTTTTAATTAATGAGAAAATTCAAAGCATTAATTTCAAAACGAAGCTAAAAACTAATATTTAATAGATGTTTTTATGTTTTTTTACACAACATTTACTTTGAATTCATTGAAATAAATAAATAAATTTATGCATTATCCCACTTTACAATGACACCATTTATAAACCACATACTAAACAGCTTAAAAGTCAAAAGCTTTTGCATGGAATTTGAATATCCATAGCATTTTTTTCTTTCCGGCATAACCTTGCTTACACCATGAACCGAGAGTATTCACAACTGTTTATCCTCTGATAGCCTAATAACAACATATATCCTCTGATGCTCAATAGTAGATCAAATCGAATTCGGGCCGGTAAGCCCGTAGGCCTCTGTCTTAATATTCAGCAACTAGTAAAGCCTTAAATGCGTGATATACTGATATCCCTTCTAAGACCAAAATATAATTCTGTTGTTCCTGCATCAAAAAAAAATAATAGGATCTAGTACGAATTGCAATAGAATATGGTTAGTATTAACGGGCTCTCAGTATTATTGCGCAAATTTTTTAAGTGAATTCATAATTTTTGCAAAAAAGTGTAAATATTTTAACTTTGCCTTAATAGGAGTTTTAACTATCTGATTATATGAGTAAATTCTATGGTATTCGTCCCAAATTTTTTTATACATTTATTTTTAATTATATTTTTATTTATTTAATTTTTTAATAATTATAATTATATAATAAATAAATTTATATTTTAAAATCCGTATTTTGCTCTACAGTTTATATAATTGAAATAACAGTTTTCCAAAATGCATTTAAAAGGTATGCATATAACTTGTTAACTTTGCTGAAAATATATGTATGCATAATTATTGTGTGGTTCGTGTAAAAATTCAAAACTTCATTCCATTTATACCATATACCATCAATAAGATATTATAGTTATTTTATCCATTTTGCATATCCCCTTAGTTCAAATTAAAGATTCTGTCTTATTTACTCTTAAATTAAATACTCATTAAATGAATTGCCACGTCTCCCGTTCCTATTAAGCTATCCTTTCACTGCTCCTTATTCTAGATTTTTGCTTAAAAGTTAAAGCTTTTCCTAGTATTTAGATTTTTTGTTTGAAAGTCAGCCGTTTGTCCTTAGTATTAAATTACAATTTTCTAACATTTCGTGTCGATTGTTTTAAGAATAGAATAAATATTTGTATTTTTTTATATTTTTGTTAATATTATTGACTTAAAATATAAAAAGCCTATGCTTGGGTATATAATACATATTTTTCTAGTAAATTTATAATGTAAGTAAGATTTAAATTTCGTGAAAAAGATAGCTATTCATTTCCTTGCTTTGTCTAAGTAACTTTGACGTTATATTTTATATTAAATCTTTGAAACAATTTAATTGAAAGAAATACTTTTTATTGTGTTCTTTAAGTGCTAATTAACTCTAGAGACATTTCGTACGTAAGATATTAAAATTTATGACGATAAAATATTAACTCGTATATATTAAATAATGATATAAAGAGAGTATATAATGTTAACTTAATTTTCATTTGTGTGTAATAAAACACTCCGAAAAAAAAATCAGTGCTACTTTTTATTTATAAAAGAAAAAATTATGCAATTTTGCAACTGTTACATAATAATATATAACATATAAGAATGAAAAAAAATCTTTTTGTTTCTTTAGTATTCCAAAAATATATTGTTAAATTTCTTAAAAAAAGATACGATGCAATAAAGTTATAATGGGGATATTTGAAAATTATTAACTGTAGAACAAAAAGAAAAATTCAAGAATCAAACATTTTTTTTCTCAAATAAATCTTTTCCATGAATTAAGGGAAAAATTTTGCATTTATTGTTTTCTTTTCGTTCCAGAAATATTTTTCATGCGCATTATAATTTTATTTTCTCAAATAACTTGAGGTAGGAAAATGACTTTGGTATTTTACAATCAAATGTTTCCCAGAACTGCAATGCACTTTCCCCACTTCAATGCACTTTCTTTTTTATTGGTAAGAGCATTACTTTTTCTTATTTGAATTGCAAAACTCTTCTTTTGTTTTGCTTTTTTCTGCACTTTAAGAGTCAAAATAAATGAGTTACGTAAATTCCAGTGTTATCTTGGGAAAATTATTTAACTTCTTTGCATTTTTCTGAAATATTTCCATGTAAACTTGTTAAAATTACATCTTCTCTTCAAGTATTACTTCTAAATAACCGGTTAACTAAAAATTAAATATATTTCAGCATTTCCAATACTTGATTTGTTAATTTTTTTTAATTTTACGTATAGTAAATCAAAATATAGACAAAACAATAAGATTTAAAATAAAACATACATTTACTAACTACAAAAAAGAAAAAAAGAAAAGGAACTACCTATTATGTATATCTAAAATATAACTGCAGGTGATATGAAATAAGAAGCAGTTTATTGAAAAGTAAATTTGATTTTTGAAAACATTTTCTAGCTAAAGCTTGTAAGGGTTTAGAATAAAAAAATATCATTGAATTTCAAAAATGCGTTAATAGAAATTACTGTAAATTATTCTATGTTTAATTAAAATTTATTATTATAGATAAATATAGGTTATTTTTATAGATAAATGCACTAAATGTCTTCTACAATGCAAGAAAGCATTACATGCAATTTTTGTGTTATGAAACTTTTCTAGCTTTTTTTAAACTTTCCAATCATCAGAATAATTTTATAGCAATAATTATCTTTACTATATTATAAAATATTGACACAAAAATAGCTGTATAATGCATAAACACAAAAAAAGTCAAAAGTTGCAAGGAAATTCTTCTTTTTGATTTCAATAACAATCAAAACTTAGTAAATTAAAAAAGTATTACAATGCAAGCAAAATTCTGTACCTAAATCATGTTGAATCATTTCTTGTAAAGACAGTAAAAGTACACAAAATTTTTTAAATGAATAAATAAACAAACTAATATTCAAATCTATAAAATTTTATAATTGTAATCAAACTGATTTTATATTCAGTTTAAAGGTGAATTTCTTTATCCTAAGATAAAACTATTAGCTTCATTTAAGCACAAGTAAAGGTAACGCTATAAATAAAAATGTATTATATTTTTGACATATATGGTTATGTTTTCTTAATTATTATTAAAAATGAGTAAATAAAAAAATTATTTACTTATTTAAAAATTGAATACGATAAATTAAAATAATTTACTTTTATCATTCAAAGTAAAGTTGATATTTAATTATGGAATATATTTTTATAAATATAATATACTGACAGACATTGACTAAATTGTAAAGAAGTGTATATAATATTTGGTATGAATGCCACAAATACAGTGCTTTAAGAAATCATATTCATTTGCAGAGAAATGTTAATAGATGAACATTTATCTTCATCTAAGCCAAAATATTTTAATATATTGAGCAATTAGTAAAGTTTATTTGTCTTAAAACTTAGAAGTTCATTTAGATATCTTGGTTCCTATAAAATAAAGCGAAACCTTTACTATGAAACCCCCACGCATTTTTACATTTTTAAAGTTTATTTCAAAGAGTTTTATTCTTCATGCTGTATTTAACTCTCTCATGTTCATTTATATAAAAATTTCACTTTCAAGAATTAATCAAGTAAATATAAAAATATCAAAATATTTTTACAAAGATAAAAATTTAAAATAATTTTTCAATCATAATAATTAAGTAAATAAATTATACATTCTTTTTTCTGCGATGTTTAAAAGTTTGACAAATGCAGAAAATAATTTTTCATAGAAAGTGAGGATATTTTTAAAAATAAAAGGTGCATTTTTAATACAAAAGAAACTTTAACGCATCCTAATAAATTAGTTTGATTAATTTTACGCTAATTAATTCAGCATTAACAAGTTTGATAGAGTATTAATTGAAGTAAGAGAATCTCTCTCTCTCTCTTAACATAAATTGATTATGTTAATTTTTATTAGAGCAAATGCAATAAGCGAAATCTTAAGTGAAGATGATCTCTCTCAAGAATGTTAGCACTAACACTTTATTAAACAAGGATAAAATAAATCATAACACAATAAAATTCTAGAAAACTAATTTATAGAAAAATTTAAATACTAACAATATATATATACATATATATATATATATATATATATATATATATATATATATATATATATATATATATATATATATATATATATATATATATATATATATATATATATATATATATATATATATATATATATATATATATATATATAGTATATATATATATATATATATATATATATATATATATATATATATATATATATATATATATATATATATATATATAATAAATATATATATATATATCATGATATATATATATTATTCAAAATTGAAAACAAATTTTCAAAAAAAGAATATTTAGTAAGCACACAGACATCAATATTATGATTTTTTTATTTATATACATTACCTCAATGTATATATGTGCCGCCCAACTTGTCTAGTGGTCAGCGTGCCCGATTGTGGATAAGGAGGTCCTGGGTTCGAATCCCAGTTCGGGCATGGATGTACTTTCTCTCTCTCTATCTATCCTGTCTTTGTTCTTTCCTTGTATGAATGAGGTGTGAATGATTGCCTACCCTATAAACGGGTACCTAAGGCATGTGTGTAGAGCAAAGTCGTCTTCATGGTGTTCTGATTAAAACAAAAGACGCTCCTATTTGATTTAAATTCGCATAGCCAAGGCATAGCCAGCTTGGCTTGTCCAAGTGTCATTAGTAACAACAGCAACTTCAATGTATTCAAAATTCATATTTTTGAATAATTTGTAACTTCCATTTATCTACAAAAATACGTGTACTTTTCAGATTTTTGTTATATATATATATATGTGCGTGTGTGTGTGTGTGTGTGTGTGTGTGTGTGTGTGTGTGTGTGTGTGTGTGTGTGTGTGTGTGTGTGTGTGTGTGTGTGTGTGTGTGTGTGTGTGTGTGTGTGTGTGTGTGTGTGTGTGTGTGTGTATTTATGTGCATATATAGTAAAAAATGTAGCGTATCACTTTCTTTAAATAGTTTTAACATTTGATGATCAAACAATTTTGCAATCAAATAATGGTAGAGAATTCTGTTATCAATTCATATCTGTTATCAAGTTATCAAGTCACTACGGAGAAAGTTAAGATAGTTCATGGAATGCCTCTTCATAGTTAAACACACAAGGGTCAATTGAAAGGACCAATAAGGATATACATAATATGCTTAGAGCATGGATGAACGGTACAAATATAGGGTGCAAAAAGGATTAACAATGAGCGATACAAACAAGGATATTAACAATACTACATTTAATACAAGGATATTAACAATACTACATTTAATAAAAGGAAGAATAGTAAACACGCAACTTAAGTAAAAAATTAACATTCACTTAGAGCAAAATAGCAGCTATAAGGAAATTTATCAAATATGCTTAGTAGTCCAAAGTTTCTTTCACTTGAAGTACATGCAAAAAGAAGAATATTAATGAAGTATAAATGGAATTGAAATTCAGTTTAATAAGTATCCTATAACTACAATACAGCCAGTTTCATTACGGTGTGCTTTTCCTACTTTCATTAAAGTATGATTTTTTGCAATGAACAATATGTGAAAATAAAACCATTACATCCCAAAACCACTCAAAACTATAAACAAAATATATATAACACCCTTTATTTAAAATTCAATATACAATCAGCATACGAATAAAAATAAAGAGAAAATGTCGAATCTTGCCATTTAAGTATATTATTTTTAAAAAAAATCTCGAAACCTTAAATTTTTAATTCATAATCAAGAAAAATTGCTTATATATATATGAAAAAAGTAAATGACTAATTGTATGAACTC
Source organism: Latrodectus hesperus (assembly GCA_037975125.1). NCBI lineage: Eukaryota > Metazoa > Arthropoda > Arachnida > Araneae > Theridiidae > Latrodectus > Latrodectus hesperus. Next base: position 42,750 of record JAJQOW010000018.1, on the reverse strand, counting down.
TAATGACTATTTTAAGCTTCTTTTAAGAACTTCAAGGCTTAAAAGAATCCTTCTGTAGTTAATAACTTCTTTTTACTTTATTCTTATAAGTAATGCTCTGACTGCTAAATAGTGCTTAGTAAAATTTATTAGTATATTGCTAAGAAGAGTATTTTTAAATGCTTAAATTGTTTTATAATGTTTCTTAAATTATTTCAAATATTATATATTCTAAATAATTAACTAAAATTTATGTTTTTATAAATTTTAATAAAATATTCAAATAAAATAAATCGTTATCATTAAAATTAATTTCATTAATTTTATGATAAATATCAATGTATAATTAATATGTTTAAATTCTATAAAATTAACCAAAAAGTAAAATTTTAGATAATTATTTTCTGTTTTAAACAAATTTAATTCTTTTCAGGATATATATTCTTAGAATTTTTTTATCAACATTTCGGGAAAACAAGATTTTCATAGTATGTAAAATTAGATTAGTGAGAAGACGTGAAAATTTTGATCCTTTAGGAAAAATATTTACTTGTATATATAATTTAATTTCATTATATATATATATCAATATTATAAATGCAAAATGTTCATAACACTTTGAAACGAGTTATATAATTGTCTATTAAGTAGCTAAAAATCATCAGAACACAGAAAGGTTTATCAATCGAAACATTAGTAGATCCTTTAAAAAACCTTGAGTATATACTAAATATTTTATTTTTACGTAAAAAATCAATTATATGTTTATTATTATTTATCTTCCCAGTATTTCTAGATTTTGCAATATTTTCAAAGGTAATATTTATATAAAAGGAAAATATCTATTAGCAAATTTATCTAGCTAAGCAACAAAGCCACAGTTAATGCAACGGAATTTTATTGAATTCTTAAGAAATTTAAGTTTTTTCATGAGAATTCTATAAAATCCTATTAATATTTATATTTCAAATGTATGATTAATTTTTGTATGTGGGTGTGCCAATAACTTAAAACCATTTTTGCATTCAACTTACTTGCGGAAGATGTAGCAAATGATTTCCATTTCCTCAAGTTTTTGATTTATAAAATCGAATTTTATCTATTTTATTTTTAAAAATATGAATATTTATATAGTAAAGGTTTATAAAAATTGTGGGTTATATAATTATTATAACATTAATATTCAGTTTAAAACTGAAAACACATAAAACATGCAATTAATATGAAATTAAAAGATAACTCACAGTTAACTAATGAAAATTATTTCCTTTTCAATTAGGAATTTACTACAACATAATTCACATAGTCTATACAATGTATAGAATAATATATTTATTTTAAAGTTGTTGTAAGATCTTGGCTTGAATATATTTCTTTAAATTTAAATGTGTATATTTCTTCTACTCATACAATGAAAAATATGAAATTATTCCAGTTCAATTCAATTAATATATTCTCTGTGGGAAAATATAAAAAAAATATTTTAACGCTAATATAACTTTAAACAGTTATTTAAAATAAGAAAACATTTTTAGCATTTGCTTGAAACATTAGGAGTTTAACAAAAAATGGAGCAAAACATAAGTAAAATTAGAACTTCTCAAACGTAAAATGCAAAACTTATTTCCATACGATAAATTGATGTTTTTAGTGTGAAAATATTTTTCCTCAATTCGAGTAAAATCAAAATTTATTCATGAAAAGAAAATTACACTTTCTTTTTTGAATCATCAAAAATGTTTCTAATGAAAGTACTTGCACATTCCATGAATACTCTGCACATTTGAATCTAATATTTTATACATTAATGCATTTTTTTGAGAATTTTGAAGTATTTCTTTTAAATTTTAAGAGAAAGTAAGTAATCTTCTCTTGCTTGAATAATCACTCATGCATATTTTAAAATATATCTTAGAAAATTCTATGCAAAATGAAGCTTTAAAAAATGAAATAGTTCTGAGAAATTTGATTTAAACATCCCAATAGTAAGATTATTACTTTCAGATGTATAAAATTAAAAGCAAACGAAATGAACCAGTTTATTGGGGAAGGAACATAAATATGTTACCGTAACAAATATCCACAGAATGGCATAGATATGCAAATTATTCACAAAAAAATGATATTATCATTTAAAAATTAATTTTAATAAAATAAGCAACAGAGCAGTAAAATTTATCTAAAACAGTTTTCCAGCTATTTAATCAATTGAAGATTATTTAATGTTGTTCAAACATTTTTATTTGTTCCTTAAAAGTATTCATCGAATAACAATAAATATTTGTACGCTTTTTTAAGTTTAATGTCAAAGAAGAAATTTAAATGATATATATATATATATATATATATATATATATATATATATATATATATCATATATATATATATATATATATATATATATATATATATATATATATATATATATATATATATATATATATATATATATATATATATATATATATATATATATATATATATATATATATATATATATATATATATATATATATATATATATGTGTGTGTGTGTGTGTGTGTGTATGTGTGTGTGTGTGTGAGAGAGAGAGAGAGAGAGAGAATAATATTCTAACCATGTATATACTACTTCAGTTTTACTTAAGATAATGGAATTGTCTGGTATAAGCAAATTTTCCTTTTTTTATCAAAATTTATATTCCTAAAAATCAAGATGTACAGTTTATTCCTAACTGATTTATAATTTTGATGTTATATCTTATTTTTATAGTAAATTTTTTACTATAGCTATAAGGAATTATTTTATAAAAACAATGCTAAATATACTAGGAAGAGTAAAATTTACTCTGATAACGCGAAAGATTATATAACTTATAGTCGATTCATTTGCATATTATTGTATACAAACTTAGTTTTTTGATTGAATTTTCTAGATTATAAATACTGGCAAATAAAATTTTTCAACTCACCATTCAATGATATCTAAACCATTTAAGCTGACATAATATAAAAAATATTATTGAGTCATGAAAATTATTCTTTTATTCTGTCCCGAAATCAGTAATATAGATAATTCTAACATCAATTTATGAAAATTGTATAAGTCCTAGACCAGATAATGTTATTTTTGAACACATTTTTCACATTAGATTTCTTTAGCTGCAAGAAACCAAATTTTTCATGCAAGTATTTGAAGTAAGTTAACTTACAGTGGGATAAATTTACCAATTTTAGAAATCTTTGAAAATCTGTCCAGAGCACTTAAAACCACTCCTTTATAAACTATTCATCTTCTTTTCTTATTTAACAATAAATTTATTTCAATAGCTTAAACAATAACATGAACTTTTTTCAAATAGGATTTACAACGATTTTAAGCGCATGCAATCGTTTTCAAAGAATATTTATTATTAAAATAATGAATAATAAGAAATAATATAAGAAATGTAATATATATATATATATATATATATATATATATATATATATATATATATATATATATATATATATATATATATATATATATATATATATATGTATATATATGAGATAATATAATAAAAAATTTTTATGAAGCTATGATTTAAGTAAGAATAAGGTCAGCTATTTAAAAAAACTTATTCACTTCAATTTTGCATTTTTGCATGATTTCTTTTTGCAATATATAGTCCACTAGGACCATTCATAAGTATTTAAGGAAGAGAATTGGATCGTATTCAAAATCAATTTAAATCTATAAGATTACGTGTCAGTGCAATACATGAATCTCTGAAATTATAAATTTTTATACGAGTTTCTTGTGCAATATATAGTCTACACTTTTCATGAATAACTATTCAAGAAAGAGACAGTTTGAACATACTCAAAAGTATTTTAAAACTATAAATTTAAATATGTGCAAAGCATGTGATATATTAAAGTTATAAAAATCATTAGTAATCATTCCACAAGGTTCATGACCAACTGTCCAAGATTAATCCCTGGAGAACATTTGTTAAGGACGTTACAAAAAGAAAGTAAACACGAGCAGGCGTAAAACTAATTTTTCTAGATACTTTTAGACTTTTAGAATTTGATTCAAATTTGAATAAGAATATCAAATAAAATACTGTATGTGACGAATATCTCAATTTATAAAGTAAAATTCTTTTGCACGTGTGGTTTCAGAGCTTTGACTCTTGGTACTTAATAACAAGTTTAGTTTTTCAACTTTGAAATGATAATTGTTTTTCTGTACTTCTAAAAATAATATATGGTGCTTTACTGCTAAGTTTTATCTATAATTATTTATAATATTAAATGTCTAGCACTAAAACTTTAAATTTTTTTCGCCTTTCTATTCATTTAAATGTGTTCCTTCTGAAGAGTTTGAATATTTTTTACAAATTTATTAATCACATCAAAGCAAATATTTTGTTGTTTGCTGTAATTGTATACAAAGATTAAAAATATCATTCTATTTGTATAAAAATCTAGAAATTTTAATTAAATTTATTCAAATATTTATTAGTAAAAAATTAGTGGGATCTATATAACTGCATAAAATCAAGTTTGATTCACCTTAATTTCAACTAATATTAAAATTAACTTATATTTTCAATTACATGGCATGCTAGCAGAATACACTGCACAGAAAAAATTGCTTAGATTCTGTTATCAATTGTTGGAGACTCATCTCAGCATCAAAAGACATGATTTTTGCATGAATGTGGCATCCGATAAATTGAAACAACAAAAATATTAACATTATTACCAAAAGTTGTTTCACTACACACAACTCAACTTCATATGATGAGTCGACACGGAGGAATATTCGAGAGCAATAATTGGTTTGTTAATTAACATGTAAAGATTAATAAATGTGATGAATGTTACAATCTTTTTAGTAATAAGATAGTAATTAAAGCAATTTAATGACACAAGGTTCAATAACAAGATTAAAATTGAAACACAGAAGTTTTAAAGACATTATTCGTGAAAAGGTTCACTAAAGCCTCTAAAATCCAGTACTTTTGTTATCACTGAGGTAAAAGGCATACAATGTAATACAAATGAATTATTAAAATTCAATGAACATATATTCATCTAAAAATAAAACCCATCTAATATGAATTTCGGGGGTACTATTTTAAGAAAACATATCAGTCATATAATTGTAGGTTTCGATTATAATGATTACTATACTAGTTAGAATAATGGGAAACCAAATTTTTAAAGATTATTATCTTACAGATTAAATAGTAAAATTAATCAAAGACTATGAAATTTATCCAGTCTCATCAATTTCTAATGAATATTGACACATAATTAAAATATATATAAATCTTTGAAAAAATATTCTTAATAAAAAATAAGTTATGGGTACAGAATTAGCAGTTAAATCAGAAAACGGATTTAAAATTAAATAATTAAAAAAATGACTATACATTATGTAAAATTTCCTACAATTCCATTGGATTTTGAAAACATATTTAATCATGAAATTATGATGCTGAAACATAAATTAGATATTTGGAAAAAATAAGTAAAATTATGGTTTTATAAATTTGTAAAATTAAGTGCTGCTGTTGAAAGGAAAAATACTGATTTTCATCGTTCATTTTCATGGAATATCTTTTTTCACTTTTTATCGACAAGAACCTCATTTAATCAAAAGTTTTACCTTAAACATCCACCATAACATTTTTCAGAAAATTCTAGACTGCAAGCATTGTGGTAAGATTAACAAAGCTGCACAAAATGCAAAAAAGTAAAAAAGTCGAGATAAAAAGAAAACAAAAAAACACAACGGTAATTATTTCATTGCATGCAGAACGAAAGCAGAATTTTCTTTGTTTTTTTATTTCATACATACTGCAGATTTCACTTCATACAACAAAAGTCAATTAATTTGTTTTCATTTCTTTTTTCTCTATTACGCTCTCTGGTTTTCTGGTTGTCCGACTATGTTTATAGTCTCAGAAAGAAAAAAATTATTTTACTAATGCTATTATCATTTGCAAACATATGCTTGTTAATAAACTTTATTTATTATTTACATTAGCAAATACTTTTTTCATTATTATGTTCTAAGTTTTAACTATAAAATTACAGAAAAATGTATTCAAAGTTCAGATTAAAATTTTGTAAGACTAATTAATCCATAAGAATGCCTTGATGTATTTAATTTTGACGTAATAATTATGTCAAAATTTAGCATATCAAGGCATTATTTTTATGACTGCTAAAAGCCAAATTGAAAATCTCTGACATGGCAACACACAATGACCACTGTGTGTTGCCATGTTAGACAATTAAAGATAGAGCAGGATTACATATAGTCCTGTTAATTTTCCTGCATCATATCATTGCTTACAATAGAATATTTAGTTATATAACAAATGAATTCACTTTGTTATAAGTATAATGATTAGAATTAATTATATGAATAAACGTGAAAAAAATCACAGTTCAATTTTTGGCGTTCATTAAACAAACTTAACCATTTTATTAATCAACGTTGAATCATTTTTATCTTGAATCACGACACACACTTGAATCTCGCGATTCTCCAACCCATTTCAGATATTTTACTGTTTATGTAGAATAAAAACGAGTTTAACATACTACGAATTCCATGCTTATAAAAAACTAAATTTCATTATTTATTCCAATTTTTCAGGGATGAACAATTTTCCTGTACAACAATTTTTTAATCAAAAAAATATGATTTTTCCACTTATCAGATTGTTCAATGATACTTGAAAGATAATTTTTACATTCATTGTCTTAGAAACTAATTCAATCATTTTAATTTTTCCCGAACAATTGCATAATGCATCTTATGCAAATTTTTCTTTCGCCTTATAATTAACATTAAATAGTAATTCTATTTGTAATAAACATTGAAGCATATTTTATTATAATTATTCCACATTATATAAGTAAACAGTTTCCTATTCTAGGAAGTTTTCACGTGTAATGTAATATAGGGGAATACATTAGTAGTTTAAGAATAAATAAGTAGTTTTGTATAGATAATTCTTCAATAATATGTATACATATGATGAAATTGTAGGTTTATGCAAGATGTGTTCAACGTATTTATAAGATGTTGTTGTAAAAACACACAATGAATGATCTCTCTCTTTATATGAATAATTAAAAAATTCTGAAACATTACGTGGCTCTTTTATGTCATTTATATTTACTAAAATAACATTAGATACAATAATTTAAATCAGAAAATTACTCAACTTTGAGAAATAATGTTATTTTTATTATTATTTGCATTAAGATTACCTTGTACATCTCATGTAACTTCATAAATAACCACTAGGTCTTTTTTCTTTATTCAAAATATTGTAAATAAAAGGTTGTTTGGCATAGAAATATATTCCGAAAGCACATTACACATTTCTTCTTAAATCTTCAAAGCATCGGATTTATTTGTTAGCATAATTACATCATGCGTCAAAACATGCTTCTGTTTCATGTACCATTAAAGAACTCAGTTAAGAACACTTTTTCCTAATAGAGATGATAATTTGGGTAAGCCTTCACTTTCAAACAATCTCTAAGGGGTTTCTCTTTAATTAATGAATGATGCGTCTAATTTTATCCATCCCTCCCATCAAGAAAAATTAAGAGCATGTAGCGAGAGAAGTAGGGGAAATGCTTTTACTCTCTCAAGGTACAAACCGTTCACGCTAAGTTTCATGTCGCAGCGGCTGGTGAAACAAGGGTTCTTGTGGCCACAACAAGGACTGGTTTCGAGTATTTTGCGTAACCTTGTCTCGTCTCTCTTATGTTTTCCACTCTTAAGTACGTAATGGAAGAATGATGTCATCGATGCTGAAGTCCTCTGCTATCATCCACATTAAATTTGAAAGGGTAATTATGCATATAAAAAGTTTGATCGTTACCTGTGGAGATCAGGAGATTTTATGGTGGTTATATCAATTTAATATACATAACTTTATATTTTTGACAGTTGTTTGAATAAACATGTAATCATATAATTAATAATTTATTTTCATAATAACATTTGGGGAATGCGATTTTATAAATTAACTTTGAATTTTCATAATTTTTTTTATCTTTTATCTCATAAAATATTATTATTCATAACATTTAATCTTGATGTACACTTTTATGTTTACTATAAGCAAATATTGTGAAAATAATAAAATATTCCGGTTTTGTGATAAAATAAAATAAAATTTGGCTTACGTAACTTTATTTCTTTTAATGAATGCGTTAAAGTTACATATCATTTTTTATTAATTTCAGGTGCTATATTTACTCCTGGTTCTGAAGAAATGCAAACAGCTTTTAATTATGCTATATCATATCACAATAGCAATGATTCTCAGGCCAGGTTTAAAGTTGAGCCTGTTGTTGAAGTCTTAGATAGTGACGATTCCTATAAAATTGGACAAACATGTAAGTGCATAAAATTTTAATAATTAATAATTGCATTTAATAATTAAATTTTTGAATAACTTTCATTTTTTATTTATATCCTATTAAATTGCATTTATTTAAAATGTAATGTTCAAAAACAGAAATACAGTCATTATTACTTACATTACTCATACATTTTGATTAAAAACACAACATTTAATCTGAGATATACCTTAATAAATAATAGAAAAAAATAAAATATCAACAACTATCTAAGTGGTATCGCAAAATATAAAATTTATTATTAAAATTTATATTCCTCCATAACATGTTCAATTTCATACAGAAAACCATAATTCTGTTTTTGTAAAATAAATGTGTATTTTCCAATTGGTCAGAAAGACAATGATTAAAATGAAAAAATTAATGACCATCATTTTAAAGGAAGATGCTATTTAACACGTTCTATATTATTTTGAGGAATATTTTGTTTCGTTAAAGCTTAATCGAATTGATAAAATAAACTGATTACTTATGACTGGTTAGATCGTCAGGCATTATGGAATGACAAACTTGTCACATGTATAGGACAGTTACATATTGCTTAAAAATGTGCGTCAGTGTCACTAAAACAATGCAGACTTAGAACATTTCCTTAACTACAATTTTGGAGAAAAGTAAACAACTAGGATAGCAGCACTTTAATAAATATATATCAACCATATAAATTCATTTTCTATTTGCAAGCAATCTGTTTGTCGTAGAAGGAATTCTTTTCAGATAATGTAGATTAATCTTCCTTATAAATCTACTGAAACTACTTCCTTATAATAAACAATGTTATCAATATAATTAAAAAAAATAAATAAGATGTGTTATAAGTTATATAATCTTGAATTGAACATGTGATATTTATGTTTCAATTGTAATAACGGCCTAGATGTGCATGGAGGAATACATGTCAACCATACTAGATGGAATTCATTATTTGCCGAAACAATCATAAAATCTTATTACGTGGGCACATTTGAGACCCTTAATTTGTATTTAATAAAGTTTCGTAAGATTTTATGTCATGAGTTACAGTGAAATCAAAAATAGCTTAATGTGTGAGATATACTTTATATATGGTCATATCACTTAGATATCCTCTGATATACTTCTTATATATATTATATATGCATACATGTGTCAATAGATATATAAATTAATAGAGAAAGAGTGACAGATCAGAATAATCCTCTAATAAAACATAAAACATCATTAAAGCTCAATAGCAAATTTTATAAGCAAATAATTCAATCAAAATCTATTAATAAAACTTAGCTGATTTTTTAATTACTCAGATGGGAATTTGCTTTTTTGATGCTGCTTTAAATTGCATAGCAACATTAAATAAAAACGTGTCAGCCAAAAAGGAATAAAGTACTTGATTATATTGTTAAAAAGGCTGTGCAGATGAAAAAAGTCTCAGCCATGTGGCAGGTTAGATTTTTGATACATGTCCTAACAAAAGAGCATCATTTTGAAACACTCTATACATGTAAATTTTTATTAGAATCCAATATCCTTTCACTATTAAGCCATTGTACTGAGAGAAGTATAAAAGATCAAACGTTGATCTAATTATTTCTCTAAGGATCAATTATTTGAAGGTGTTAGCCTCGGTATTCAGAAATGAGCTGCAAAAAAATAAATCACACAATATCCTATCCTAAAACATATAATCAACTATTCTTAAGTAAACTGCACACTATTAATTGTATTACAGAATTTATGTTATTTTGATGAATAGGGATCTAATAAAATAAAATTTATGCGAAAAATATTTTGCTGATAAATTGTAAGTCTCGTAATGAAGCTATTTTAATTAATTCAACTGATTCTATAAAATGAACAGTATGCAAAATTTATAAGTTAATATTTTAAACAAATATAATATATTTTTATTCCTATAGTAATGTTATCAATTTTTACTTTACAAAATTGTTCTCTGTAAGTCCTTGAAAATTAACTAATTCAAGACACTGCAAATTTTACTGTAACTAAATTATATGTGTAATAAATATACGTAATAACATTAGTATTTTTTAATTTATAAAAAAATTCGTTTTAAGAAATTTAGAAATTTATCATAATATCTATCTATCAATATATATATATATATATATATATATATATATATATATATATATATATATATATATATATATATATATATATATATATATATATATATATATATATATATATATATATATATATATAGTGTGTGTGTGTGTGTGTGTGTGTGTGTGTGTGTGTGTGTGTGTGTGTGTGTGTGTGTGTGTGTGTGTGTGTGTGTGTGTGTGTGTGTGTGTGTGTGTGTGTATGAGTGTGTCATATTACAAATGTATTTATATTTAATCAGTCATTACATTTATTAATCAATACTTTATGTGAAAATGCCTAGTATGCATAATTAAAACTGCATTTATGTGTATTGCATTAGATATCATTATCATTGGAAAATTTAAAAAATACGGATAATATTTCTTAACTTTAATTAATTATAAATTATCACTCCAAAAACTGAAGAATTGAATATATATATTGTGCAAAGAAAAGAATTTAAACCCAAAGAAAGATAAAGCAAGTAGATACTTTGAATTGTGCATATAAACTTTCAGGCTGCAAAAAATACATTTAAGATGCCTAATTATGAATTTTTATTGAAGTGGAATAAGTTATTCTTTTTTTAACCGTATGAAGGATGAAATCAGAAAGTTTTTCTTCCAAAACGTTTATTTCTTTTACAATAATTATCCGAAAGAAATAGATTCCATTAAAGGAAAATCATTCAATAATATAAATATTTTATATTAATAAATAGGTTTAACTTCTTACAAATATAATAAAACAAAGTATCTGCTGTAAAATTGTTTTTTTTTTTTGTAGAATGTAAAATTAAATTTAACATTTTTATTTCTTTAGTCACTGAAGATTCACAAACTTAAAATATAACATTTAGTAAAACTATTTCCTTAATTCATAAAAACTTCAGCTCTTTTAACATCAATCGCAATCAATTTATATATTAATAACAACATTTACTTCAAATCAGCTTACGAGTGCTGACAAGCATTCACTTCATTTCAATTGACATTTCAGCAAACTTGCGCTTACAATCAGCTTCAAATATATTATGATTTTCTTTTTATATTAGTAGCTAAGATATTCGTTAAAACGTTTACCTGAAAAATATATCAATTGTTTAAAATGAAATTCATTATTTTTATTTATAATTATAGTTTTCAAATTGATTGTTATAGGAGTTATTAAATAATACATTTTAGCAAAGTAATTCTGCAATATAAGAGAAGTCTTTCTCAAAATTATTAATAAATCTCTTTTTATGCTTCTCTTCACCATGTTAAATTCTAACCATGAATTTCTTAAAAATATTAAAAATGAAAATTTGCATTTGTATAAAATATGGTATTAAATTTATTCACCTGTGATAATAATGCACTGGTACAAAAAATATGATCCTTTTCGGACAGTTGCTGACTTCAATGTAAACGGGACCTATTCATCTCAACTTTTCACGCTCTATTTATTAAGAGTGTCCTCGTATACGTCAGAGAAGTTTTCAGTGGAATCGATAAAGATTAACATTCTATTATTTAAAAGTAACAAATAGACTTTTAAGCATTTCTGCGATTTTGTTTTTAAAATCATTCAATTCAATTTTACACTGATGAAAAATCTTCACTTTTGAAGATAATCTTAGTCTTTTTAAAAAAATTTCAATTTCTTATTTTGCAATTCGCTATTTAAAAGGTCTTTTGAACATTTAGACTATTAAAGTAAAAGTTCCCTTTTATGTCCCTGAATATCGATCCATCATAATAGGATTACCGAATTTGTAGTAAGGATGCAAGACAGTGAGTTTCATTTGTTTATTTATGAAAATTAGTTTGATATTCTCTTTGAAGGGGTTACATAGAAATATTCAAAGCGAATGTCATACTCTTTATCGAATCAAGTGATTAACTCCATATCAAGAAGCGAACAAGTTTGAAGTCATCCCTTTTAAATCGATTATGCAAAGTTCATTACTGCAGTTATCTTAGAAAAATCATCAGAACTTTTATTTGTTCTAAAATTTATTTCAGTTCAACGAAGCATGAAATATTTAATCAACATATAATAAATTAATAGATAAATTTTCTATTCTTTTAAAAATAAAAATAAAATAAAAAATAAAATAAAAATTCTCCTTCAAAGCTATGTGTTATGTACAAATAACCATAAAATAATATTATATCCTTGATTTAATTTCAACATATATTAAATTGAAATAAATCCTACGAATTAAAATATATACTCTTCTTTTTTAAGAGATTAATTAGACGGCCCTATACGTAAGGAAAATTTATCTGTAATGTAAATTTTCATACAATTATTTGTTCATATAAGAACCATACGGCAATTAAATTTTTATTTCTGACATAAAACTTTGAGAAAATCATAAAAACTGAAATTCATATTTTATTATCTTGTACGTTAAAGCAATAAGATAATATTGACCAACAGCTGATTATTGGTGGAGTGGATAACGTCCCTAACCTAACTTCGAAGCAATAGTTTCCGTGTGGGTTTCAGTCCTGGATCGGGAATAGATGTTCTTTTCTCTCTCCATGTGTATTTCTCTATCCTTTAAATTTGGGAGCAAAGATGGCATACCTACCAGATACTCCACAGTAAAAAATCTGTCATCACTTTCACCCCTTGCAGCTATGAATCTGATTAAATTAAAAAAAGTAACATGGGCATTAGTAAAAAAATATGAAACTTTGAAATATAATTTAATTTGTCAGAAATTTAAAGTAAAGTCTAAATATAAGCAAAATTGCATGCGTTCATTTAATTGAACTACAATATAATTATTTATGTTTCAATACAAAATATGAGCATTTATGCAAGTCAATCATTAAAATTTGTTATGTTTCAAAAAATAACAAATAGTTTAAGCATCTACTGAAATAAGTCATATCATATTTCATTTAATTAAATACTAAAATAAAATCACATAAATTCTTTTTTCGATACTGGCACAATTTTTCACTTATTTCCCAGGTTATTTTTTTCCATTTATAATAGCGTCTTTTTCTTCAGATAGAGTTACTATTTCTTATTTAGTTATTACTTATCCAAAATTTTTGAATTTATTTAAAACCATTTACATGATAAATAAATTCATATCTGTTCAAGCATATTATTCTTAAGAGCAAATTTAAAAAATTATCTCGATATCTTTTTCAGATTTATCTTCTTTTTACTCTTCTTTCATCTGCAGTAAAGAATGAATTTCTAGCATTTGATAAAAATAAAAATAAATAGTAATAGTAGCAAATACCTTTGAAAATTGAGGTTTTATGATTTTGATGCATATGTATATTTAAACATTAAGTTAACATGTTTAATGTATGGATTGTATTATTCATACGATAAGAGTAACAACTCTAATCATATATGTAATTCTATTCTTACATTAAAATCATACATTTAAAACTCTTTGCAAAAACTCAGTAAATGCGTCATTAATATATTACATGTACTTTGATAACAATTTACTCTAAGAACTTAATATTCATCTAAATAATAAAATTTTTAATAAATAATTAATAATGTACTTTTTTAAAAAAAATATTTTGCAAATATTTGTTTAATATCAAAATAAAGCACATTTTTGCTTAAGCATTTTAAATTATTTTTCTGTAGTATATATGATGTAAACTTTTAAAACTATCCATTTCAGTTTGAATTTCTTTTAAAGCTATTCATATTTATCTAGTATTAATAAAAAAAATCATTTATGTGTGTCATATGTAATATAAAATCTCATTAGTGAAATTTTTCATTTTAGTATGTTCACAAATGGAGCGAGGAATATTTGCATTAATAGCGCCAACAAGTGATCCTTCATATGATACATTTGCAGCCTATTCCAACATGTTCCAGATGCCCTTAGTTAGTCCAACGTTTCCCCAGCAAACGAGCTCTGACAGACCCGCCAACATTGGGGTGAGCCTTAGACCACGGTACCTAAAAGCGATCGTGGATGTAATCAATTATTATAAGTGGAAAACAATCATCTATCTCTACGATTCCGATAACGGTAAGTGTCTGATTCAATTTACTGATTATCATTCATCTGAACTTGTTTACAAATGTATGCTATTGAGTTGGATGTGAAAAGAAAGAAATATGACTCTTGAATACTTTAATATTAAATATTTTAATTTTCTAATACTTTTGGGGAAACTATAAATTATATTCCAAGGAACTTTCCTCTTAAATTATTAGAAATAAACAGAAACAATTTTTGCTAAAATAGTTTCATTAGAGATTCAACGTTAATCAGATATAATACTGAAAAAATATATAATTTCAATATAAATAAAAGAACTTAAAAGATTTTTAGTTAAAACTTCAAAACTCCAAACTAGATACGGTTAAATAGAAATACATATTAATTTTTAATTACTATTATAATTCAAGAAATTCAATTAACTGGAAAAATACATCTATAAAGAAATAACAATAGTTTACTTGTTTTTTTTTTTAAGCTTATAATAATTTTTGAAGAAAGCTATGCTATGGTTCCGTCTAATGAAACAAAAAGCGTGCAAATAAATAAATAAGCTATAGTAGTTGAGCTAAAAATCTTAATTAAAATTTTTCATTGCTTAATATCAGACATATGAAAGTTTAAAACTATTCTTCGCTCTCAGAATGAGTATTTATTACATGACAAAAAATAAATTTCCTCATTCGTAAAGGATGTTGGTTTCCATAGGTAAAACTATTAGAGCAGTATAAAGTAAATTTTCAGTATTTAAATAGTTTCATAAACTTAAGTATACGAAATTCATTAAGCTTGCTTAAGTTATATCTTGCAAAGAAAAACATATATATAAATCATCAGAATTCCTTATAAAATTTAATGCTGTTTCTTATCTTAAAATATCTTTATTGTAAAAAACGAAGCTATCATAAGTTAAAATTTAAAAAAGTTCAACATTAATTATAAAAAATTCATTCATTAATTATTCTTAACATTGTTGTTTCATCCCTTTTAAAAATAATATCAATTTAATGTGAATAAAATTTCTTCTTGGAATAAATAATGCTTAAAAGTTACAGTTAATTATTTTGGCAGCAAATATAAATTATTAAATACTTAAGAAATTGAATAACGTATGTTTACTTGCTAACTAATTACACTTAGATTATTATTTATTACATAACTATCAATTTATGAATAATAACCTAAAAGTAAAATATTTTCTTTTTTTATTCTTTATTTACCCTATTAAAATTTAGAAATATGCAGTATACACATTTAATGGTCATTCACAAAAAAAACTTAATAAATAAGATTCAACCATATTTGAAATTTAAAAGTAATTTTGGCTGTCACATAAACTTAATAAATCACATATCGTAGTTCATGCAAGTAAGTATAATGATGTCGATGCAAAGATTATATTAATAAAGCTTAACCTAGTGAAAAACATTAAGTACATAAAATTATCGCATCATTAGCAATATTAAAAGAAGGAGCTTTAAATCAGGGCGTTAATTTTTAAGGGCTTTGATAGGAGAAAAATTCTTGTATCATAAAAAATTACAAGTGCACTTCAGCTGTTATTAGGTAGTGTATTAATGGATGAGCCAATTCAACAAAGATCCATCTTTTAACTATTTTCCACGTAATTAATGTCTCACCTTTTCCCCAGAGAAAATTATCAAAATAATTTACTTAAACATAGATAAAGAAAGCAATAAATGCATTAATTTTGATTTATAGAAAAGCCTTTGAAACTTGACATATCTTACATTAGATATATACCCAGAAAAATATTTCTTATCTAAATACACTTTGTGTGGCATATATTTTTCTATTACTCAATAACAGCAATAATATTTTAATTAAAAATTTATAAACTATCTAATCAAAATTTTTTGTAAAAATCAATAACTTCATGTTAAGGTATTTATACTTTTATATTGTTATACTAATTTAAATAGCGATGTTAGGACTCAATTCTAAGAGGCTTTTCGTGCTCAGTTGTGTACAAACTATCATTATTTTACATTAGTTAATTATTTACAATTTTAGCATAGATAATTTTAGTTTACTTTGTTAGATTACGAATATTTCAGAATTTAATAATTACAATAGACTATAATTATGCAAACTAATGTTACTAAAATACTGCAATAAAACATACTCAATTTATTAATATTTTCAATCTTATTTAAGTAATTACATATTGTATAATAAAGTATACATATATCTCAATAATGAATATATATAAAATATTTCACAATGTAAATTATTTTAAAAAAATATAAGTTATGATTGCTATAAATATTCACACACATGAATATTATTTTAAGGAAAATTTATATTCGAATTACAAGATCAAAAAACCATTATAAATACTTATTAATGCTATAGAAAGAAATATGTTTGAAGTCTTGTTTTTAAACTTCATATTTTTTATTAAATTTATTCTTAGAATCTTTTAATATATAATTTAATTTTTATGAAAAATGTTTGCAACGTGGTAAATTATTTCTTTTATTTTAAAACAGGCTTACACTAAATCGAATGAAGTATTTTATTATACTTAAATAATTAAAATGTACTAATATTTTTTCTATATCAGTTTAACTATGATAAATATTATAACTTTAAAAATACATGGTACCTAATACTCTTCATTTTTTCATCTTTGAATTAATTTAATCTGAATTGCAAATTGGTCAAAACATAGCCTTTTAAGAAAAAATGCAAATTGTTCGACACAAATGCAAGTAATTCTAGTAAAATATATAAGCGAAAATTATAAAAGCCATATAGATTTTGAATTACAGTAACATGGAAGGTATCGATAAGTTTATAAACTTGAAATAAATATTGAAAAAGTCAAAATCACATTGAATTTAATTAGATTCACAACAAATACCATAAATTCTTATGATAAGTAAATTTATTTAAATTTTCAACATTAACATAAAAATATATATATATATTACCATGTATTTTATATGGGATAAAGAAAGTTAATTTTTTAAATCATTTTGAATATTAATTTCAAATTAAAACAGGGTGCAAATTTTTTATAATAGTGTTTACCAATCAAGCTATTTTAAAAGAAAGTTTAAAGACATATAAAAATTAGTTTTTATTATTGTTTCAATATTTTAATCTAATCCTTTATTTCATAATTTCTTTTTTAAAAATTTAGTACTTGATAAAGCGATAAATAACTCATTTAATACGATAAACATTGAACACATTCAATATAAACGCAATAAATGTTAAAACTGGAGCTATAAACCGCGTATTTAATGCAGAATCAAACAATCAATATTAGAGCGAGTGTGAGAGTAAATTCTTTAGAATTTGAAACTTTGGAACTAAAGCTTGATGAATTTTTATTCATGTCTCATGATTAATATTTTGAATAGTTGATTCAAAAGTTGCAAATCATCTAGATGTTGAAAGGGAATAATGGGGCTTTCATAGAATCTCCACAAGCCTGCTACAGGAATTCATGGATCGTAAATTCTGGTAAGCCGTGGCAGATGTTTGGCAAATCCTGTGAACAGATTTTCAGTTCATTAAGCTTTCTATCTAGCTAGTTCTCTGGTTTCCAGATAACTGTGATGGCCCTTTGAAACTTGAATTCTTTAGGATGGTCAAAGAGACAATATTATTTTATGTGAATAATCCCTTCAAATAGCTCAGAAAAAATTTCAGTTTAGTCATAAGATTTATTTTAGAATTCTGAAAAATAATTTTGAATTTTTTGGACATTTTCAAAGATGTGAAAAGTATGAATATTTAAATTTTTATTTGATAATTTATTAAAAATATTTGTACAATTTAAAATGATTAAATTAAAATTTTGTACAGTTAATCTATTTCAAAAAACATGTTGGCCACTTCTGTATTCCTTCTTAAGGTAACTAATAAGAAACGATTATTTAAACTTAAATAAATTCTTAAGTTAAATTTAAAAAAAATTTGGTATTAAAAAATTTTAAAATGAGCAAGTAAATACGAAAATATGCTTTATTCAAAATATGCTTCCATTTTTCACTGTTCTGATACATTATATTAAAATCTTTAAAAACACTAATACTGGACACTCACTGCTTACATCAAATTCAACTTTATACACATTTAGAAGTTTGATAAAATTTTACTCTAAAATTTTATGTCGCTATCGGGATTTTTTTAAATTTAATAATAGTATACCTATTAAATTGATGTTAAATGATAATTGTCTTATAATTTTCTTTGTTACGTATTTATTTAAAAAGCAACTTTTATTAAAGAGTAAGATAATATATTGCGAATAAAATTTTCCAAATTATTATAATTTCCAGAAAATGATTGTTCAGACTTGTTTGAGGACAATAATGGTATTTAAAAAATCAAATTTTAGTTCATTCTGGTTGTAAAAATTTTATACAATTTTTATTTTTAAACTTCAGTTCACATAACAGATATTTTATGCATTATTCAAAATATCTGTTATTTGTAAGTATTAATAAACTTGAAATTTTTCTAAGAAAGTATTCATTTATGATACAATTCATTTTAAAATTAATTTTTGAAAAAATGTGTCTTGAAATATGAGAATACTTTTTTCACATTGTAAATTGGAAATAAATGTTACATTGTTTATAAGAATTTAGTCTTTGATGTAATGGAATAACTTTTATCCATTAATTAATTATTTTTAAATAATGTATTTTTTGCTTGATGTTTCTTAAAAAAGCAATTTCATACCATTAAGATCCACTATCTGTCAATTTATTTATAGCAACTACATATAGGCGTTTGAAAAGATATCAGATAGCCAAAAAATTATTCTAACTTCGATACCAAAAATTCAATTCCAAGCAGAAAAACTCTAGCAGAAGGAACAATTGAACTAAAACTAACCTAAATCAAAATGTCATTTCTCTCCTACAACAATTCAAACAACTATCATTGAAAACCTAACTCAATTTTCACATAAAACTGTGACGATGGCCTTTGAATCGGGGAAAACCGGCTGTAGGCATGCCTAGTAACTTTCGCTGCTGATTTGGAAAATCATTTTACTTCTGGTTCTTGATTTGATTTCTATCACATTTCGCTGAAAATAGCAACTTTGTTACTAACCGGAAATGAGAAATATGGAAGTTGTCAAAACAAGGATATTAAATGTTTGGAAACTTTATGGTGCTCCGATATTATGACCCATTTCCCCCGTTTCTTTGAGAATGATGTTTACTACATTCAGGATTTCATGATAAATATTTTAAATAAGCTATTTGTACTTACATATGAAGAGCATGTATACTTGTTAGAAATATAAATATCTAAATATTTCTTCCGAAAACTGAATGCCACGTATTCAAGTTTTGTGATTATTTACTTAAATAAGTTTTTAAAATGAAATATTTTATCTGTGAAATTAAATTAGACCCCCAACAAAATCTTTTTGAATATAACAAATAATTTAACTGAGGTTTAGTCTTAAAGTTAATTCGAAAATAATACAAACATTTCAATTCGATGTAGGGACCGAACCTATGAAATATGTACCTGATAACCAGCCCACCTGATAGCCTTTGCAGTTTATAGCTGGAATTTAATTTTTAGAATTGCAATGATTTCCACTATTGTTTCTGTTTCTGTGAAATAGTTTATAAAAATGTTTTTAAGTTAATTGTGAATATTTTCTGAAAAAAATATCATGGCAATCTATTTTTCCTCTCTTTCTAAAAATATATATATTTATAAAAAAATAATTGCAGAAAACATGCATAAAATATAAAACTATTATTCGTCTTTTATTATTAATCAGTGAAAGAATTGATTTCACAAAAAAAAAAAATATTCACCAAATATTGTTTTTAACACAATTCCTTTCTATTTACCAATAATAAAAATTAACATAGTTTCAAACTAATATTTTCAAATTACTTAACATTTAAAAGTTTACACACACTATGAGTTCCTTACTGTTCAAATGAAAAATATACTTTTTCCATTATTTTCTTGCTGGTCGACAATAAAAAATTTACTCATTTGACATTTCACTTAAAAAGTGACAAGTCTTAACTACATTTCCGTAGTCAATTATTATTTTCCTCCTGAACGTGAAGATCAGATATAAACTTGTAGGTGAAAAATGTTTCTTTCCAACCAAACTGAGAATTTTATTTAGTTATTTCGGAAATTGGAAAAAAAATTTTTTAAAGAAAAGCTGAAAATTTTCTAAAAGTAAAATCTTTCTTATCTATCTATATCTTAGTCAAATAACTTATAAACAAATCTTGCAATTTTATATATTTTATTTGTTTTATTTATTCGTATAAATTTATATTTTTATTATTATTTGACAAATTTATTATCATATTTCACATTTCAAGACAATTATAAAAGCAAATTTATACTTAATATAACAAAGAGAGAGTATAGAATTTTTCTAAATTATATCAAAAAAAATATAAAGGTTATTCATGTAAAGAAAAACATATTTTCTTTTAATATGATTCATTATTTTTATCATGATTGATTTTTCTGAAAATATTTTATAAATATGACACTTGGGTTCAAAATCTCTCCTTTGAAAATTTAAAAAATTTAAGATTCATAAAAATTCTTGCATAAAATTGACATCACCCATTAATTCACAGCATTGATCATAAATGATAATTGATCATTTTTTATTTAATGAAATTTTATTCTAATTGTTCAGGAAAATCTATAAATTGGTTGTTTTAATAATTTACAATAGTTTAATTTCGCATTTTTAAAATATTCTCTTTCTTATCGAAATAATTATAAAATATATTATTAATGCATAACATTAACAATTAATACATTCAATAAACATGAGCATAGTTTTTATAAAGCATCTTAAAAAATAATTGGCAAAATTATAAGATGGAGTAAATAAATAATAGATTAAAAAATGTACTGCTTACCAGAATTATTTGGGAAATTTTTTCTTTTCTGGATAGCACATTTAAAAAAATTCAAACATTTTATTATTATTTTATTTGAATAATATTCTTCTAATTCTAATTGTTGTCCAACTGCTTTTCCCTCTCTTATTGAAAATCATATAGTTTATTAAATTTTAATTAATTACTAGCTTTTAATTAAACACAGGAATACAATATTTCAAGGAATTTATGTATATATATATATATATATATATATATATATATATATATATATATATATATATATATATATATATATATATATATATATATATATATATATATATATATATATATATATATATATATTATTATTATATATATATACCTTAGTCATTCCAATAACTTATAACCTATAACCTGAGTTGAGAAAGGAAAAAAGATAAGATGACATGAATAAATATTGTGTGGATTCCTTCAAATTTTATACAGACAGTTATTTATCTTGCTATAGAGTAGCACAAAATCTATTTGTTATTTGTGTAATTCATTGAATTTAGTGCATATAAAAAGCCGAGGATGTTTGTCATTCTCTAAGAAGCAATTATTTGAAAGCCTGTACCATGGTCAAGAGAAGAGGCATGAGTTTATGCATTAACTATTAACAACAGCCCAAAAATAATACGCATAGGCTACTCAACATGATGAAAATCTATTAATATATTTATTCCATATATTATTATCTATTATACATTTATTACAGCAATTCGTTGTGATCAAATTTGCTCTATTTTTGTAACATAATAAGTCTAAATTCAAATATACTATATTCAAAACTTTACAAAATAATTAACACATGAAAATATGAAAATTATCAGATAATAAATGGTATGAAAATTAGAATTGATTACATAATAATAAAATCTACTGGATAACAAATTTTTTTTATTTTAAATAGGAATTGAAAACATTTTACATTTTATTAAATCAAAATACATTTTTTATCTAAATCAAAATACGTTTTTATTAAATCAACATACATTAAATCAAAAAAAAATTTACAAGACATTTTGCATGTCTTCTAAAATATATGCGTTAAACATAAAAAAAAATTTCAAACAATTTTAAATTTAAAAAAAATTATATTAAGAAAAAAAATTAATAAATTATTTTTATCACAGTTTATGCAATTTTACACTCATTAATTTTGATTTTAAATTATTGTACAGATTTTATATTTAAATTTCGTAGATTAATTGGTGCTCTTATTTACGTTGCACTGTTAAATTAGGTCTGGAAAATATGATTTCCTTTCAATTAAAGTCAAAGGGAAAATGTTAGGATAATTTTAATTATAATTTTTTTATATTAATGCAATAAAAATTACTAATAAAAAAATATTGAATAGTTCATGTCAATTTGAACTTGCTATGGATTCGTAGTGTTCAAAACTAAGTAAACAATTTCATTTTAAATGTTATTTGCATTCTATTTTTATAAAATTTATAATTAATTGTTTTCCGTTTCCAAATAAAATGAGCTTATGCACAAATAATTTTTACTGCTTTCTGTTTTCATATTTTTCTTTCTGAAATTTGTCTAACTCGATTTTATGTTATCATAAACTAAACAAGTTTCAAATGACTTTTTATTTTTATTTTTATTAATATAAGAATAAATAAATTTTCTAAAAATTTCTAGATGACTTGTGATAAATTGATATGTAAGCATATGCTCTTTTCTAATGACAAAAAAGTTTTTTTGCAATTTAATTGTTTGTATTTTAACTAGGCAATATATATATATATATATATATATATATATATATATATATATATATATATATATATATATATATATATATATATATATATATATATATATATATATATATATATATATATATAAACAGACTCAACATTTAAATTTGGAAACCACAATAGATATGTTAGTAAATAATAATTAATTAATTAATAAGAATATAAAAATTTAGATTTTTAAACATATTAAATATTAATACCAAATTAATAAAGAAATATTGAAATTATAAAAATTATTTAATATAAATTAAGAATTTTTTAAATGTGGTAATAATTTTATTGCATTTTATAATCTCATGTTTTTATAAGTATTTTAAAAGGTATAATAACTGATAAATAGTAAAATGTGTAAAAATTTACTGCAAAAAAATTCTCGTAAAGAGAAAAACTTATTTGAGAAAATAAATTTAAATTTCTTCCTGTACTAACTTAACAGAAGTAATTATTTTTTTAGAAATTAAATTTTTAATAAACCTTTAAATTTGTTCTAGACGATTACACATATTGTCCTTTTCTCAGGGGTTTCTTGCAGTAAAATTTATTCGAATATATTAATAATGAATGGTGTGAATCATACATAACTCAAAATAAAACATCATCACTATTCTTCGAAAAAACATAAATAACATAATTAATTAAAATGAGAGTAAGTGTTTATGAGGATATAAACCAAAATCCCCAACTCGTTTTCTAGCATCTTTGATAAAAAATTCTGAATCTGTCTCTTGTCTAATAGCCTTGATGCTTCTCTTCATTTTACAAATTGCTGATGATGAATGCTATGCGTCGAAACGTTTGAATTCTTTCTAATGTACCTTTAGAATTTTTCATGACCATCAACAAGAGATATCCCTTCAAATAAAATGTTCCGTCAGTCAAACATCTGATATGAAACTATATAAAAATGTCGCTTCGTTACAATTTTTTCCTTTTTCATTAAGCAAAATAATAATAGTTTTCTGTGACATACAAATCTAATTATCTTTCAATCATTCTGTTTTAAAATAAGTTTTTCATCCTCTTTTAATTCAAGCTCAAAGAGACCTAATTTTAAAGCTATAATTTTTTAATTTAAAAGAAAGTGTTACGTTTTAAAAAATTTAAAATTAATGTTTATGTATGCTTTTTTTAAAAAAATTCTAAATAAAAATTTTGAAACGTAAATACATTAATTTATTTAAAAATAGTCGTCGATTACTATTAAAATACTTGATATTGAAATATGATCTTCAAGTTCAAAATAAATATACTAAATTTAAAAAGAACAATTCTTACTTTCATTATTTTATTGCAGACTCTTTTTTAAAATCTTCAAATATAAATCTGACTTTAAAATCAATTATTATCTTTTTTCAAAAACTATTACACTTAAACCTATTGAAATACATTTCTAGAAATTATAAACATGAAGCAGTTTTAAAATTTTTAGGGATAAAATAAAAAATATTTTTAAAATACTACCATGTAAATTAACTTGAATCAAATTTTACAAATAAATTAAATACAAATTGATACACTGAAACTATCTTGAAAAAATACTGTCGTAAATGTATTGAAATTTAAAAAAAAGAATTTATGTTACATGCTAGTACATGCGTATATACAGAGTGACCGCAAAAGTTACAAATGATCAGTACTTCCAAAAATCTTAGGAAAGTGCATTCAGTTGGAAATTCATCACTGGTTAGGAAAATCTTTATATTTGTGGGAATAGGGTTAAATTGGTGAATTTATATTTTTATTAGAAATACGATCATTAATGCACATTATATGATTAACGCGAGTATCTGTAGGGATATTTATCAAAATTCTTAATTATAAGAATATTGACTCTTTCATTACTAAACTTGATCATGTAATTCAATTAAAAGTCTTCATTAAAAATCTGGAAAATAAACGCAACTTACTTTTTAAACTACTCAAAATAGTATGTACTGACATTGTTATAAATTTTAATATTTAAAATCAAAAATTGTTATCTTGTTTAATATTACACATAATCAAGTTATTTTTCCTTAAAAGTCTTCATAAATATAGATATATCATCTATATTTAATAGTTTAGTTGTAAGGATATGACTGTGAGCTTCAAATTTCTATTTTTTAAAAAAAGTATTTGTTATCAGGAAAAACTTCAGCTGAGATAACTAGAAATGAACTGATTATGTTACATTCATTTGAATAATATGAAGCATAATTGTTATGCTGTTAATAAAGTACTTACTATATCATAACTATAAGATATCATTATTTCTTACTATAAGATATCATAATAATGATATCTTATAGTACTTACTATAAGATATCATTATTATTAATTTGAAAAAATTAGAAGAAATATGAAAAAAATTTAGTAAGTTTATTTTAAATAAATAAAACACCTTTTTTAAATGTAGAAATAAACTTTTTAAGTTTATTTTAAACATAAGTTAATTTTATTATGTTAATAATGCTACTAATTCATATACAGAATTCAGTAGCTTTTTAATAAAAGAAAAAATTCTTTAGTCACTAAAAGCCAATATGTTTTATGCATTACTTTATAAGAAATAAAATAAAAAATAAGAATATATGAAAAAATAAGCATATTTGTACTATTCTCATAAAACTCGTTGTCTCTATAACTGTTAAAATTCCTGATTGATTCAAACTTTGATACATTGTTGATAAATGTCTTTTCTCTATGATAATACTGTGAAGTCTTAAAACGTAATCTAGTGGAAAATATAATAAAATGTGGAGTATGAAGAATATTTCCTATATCTCGAACTTAAAGACATATATTACATTTAATTTGGTTTTATTCTGAAATCACAGGATTTCTCCTCTATTCACTGTTTCCAATAGCCTTAGCATAATTCGTCTGTCTTTGTTAAATACCAATGAAAGACAAATTTTCATTTGCCTTTTCATCTCGAGTAAAGAATAAAGACTGGCTCTAGCAAAAAACACATTATATAATCACAAATGTCTCATTTGCATATAAATAGGGATTTGTGGTGATTCCAGGAGCAATTTTCTATCCAAGCCACTGTGACAAATGTCTGTAATCGTCACGTATTATTCGCTTGTCATCCACAGCTGAAATGCATTTTAAGAGCACTTCAAGCCTTAAATTTTAAAGAGAAGAGAATACTATCAAATTGTATTTTTTTTTTGCTTTTGTAAAAGAATTAATAACTCAACTTATTGAGCTTACTTAATTTTTAGTATCAAGTGTCGTGACAAAAATAAAAATGTATATGAATACTTCGTTACTTTTTCTAAGAGTATTTATGAAACTTAACCTCATACAATGTATCAAGATTCCTCAAATTCATTAATAATATAGTTTTAACTCTTTCAAATAATGGAAGTGTAATAAAATTCGTTTTATAGGTTCAAATTTCATGAAAGTCTTAAACATCAACAAAGAAAATGTTAAAATTCAGCTCTTTTATGTTGCTTCCTTAATCAAATTTTTATCACAAAATTACCGAATGAAAAGTCTTAAAAATAAAAGGAATTGTTATTGCTTGGGTCCCTTTATTTACATAGTTATTAAACTATCCAAAGCTTAGTACTCTTTAAACTAAAGCTTGCAATGTTTTATGACACATCACTGCGGTAAACAGGTGATGTAAGACATCAGCATACTAAGCACTTAATCTGTTATGTGATAAAGGTTATCGAAATCTCTTGTCATTAAAATCAACTTCTTCACGATAACTCAGAGCTTCAGGAAACTAACTGATGTAACTATATTTAATATTAAATATATTCTGGTTTCTAGAATACAAAAATATTTTTGTTAGCATGACATGTTTAAATTTTTTCTCAGTTTGAAGGATTTTTCCAGTTAAAAGTAGGAACACATATTTTGGAATCTTCGAAAACCTCTCTTTACTTTTTCTTCGCGGAAATAGATTTCATACTTACTTGCTCTTCTATGTATTACTGTAGTTTAAAAACTAACACCCATTTGAGTATTTAAAATAATATCATCTAAGGTGACTTAAATTTTTAAACTATTTTTTCCAATTCCCGGCTGATTTTATTATTTAATATATTCAATGCTACAAGGGGTGATGAAGATGTCATACTATACAGTGTATATAGTGTAGGCTGTCGTTTTTCCGAAAGTGAAAGGAAGGGAAAACACATAGAGAGTGAGAAAGGAACATACATGCCAGAACAAGGATTCAAACCCAGGACCTACAGTTTTGAAGTTAAAGACACTAATCACTCCACTATCGGTGGGTTTTTTTTTAAAATCAGTATATCCAAAATAAGCATAATTTTATTTTTAAAACTCTCCATTGCTATTATAAATAATTTTCATAAAAATATTATTAATGGGAAAACATTTTTATAATTAAATGAGAATTTAAGCAGAAACATTTATTAGGAAAACTAAAAAAGGGAGAGAAAATAAAACATTAACTTATACTTTTTTACAGTTTTAAATATAATTAAATGAGTAGATTATTCAAAATAAGAAAATACCATGTAATTTAATAAATTCATATTTATCTCTCCATGAATTAAAATCTGAGTCAACATTATTATAATAGATTACAATTATAAAACATATATTGAGTTTTTTGAAAAAAAATGAGGAATTCTGTGTATCTTTTATTTTTATCTAAAATCTTTTGCATGATTAGCAACTTACGTAGCATTTTGTGTTTTATTTTTCATAGGTAAAATTATATTAACTAGCAAAAGCACATATTTTGCAATGCATTAAATGATATAAAAGGTAATGGCTTTAAAAATATATTTTACCAAATTGCTTTTTTAATTCAAGATCAGTTAATTTGTGTCGATCATTTTTGCTGAAACTTCGTACTAGAATTTAATAACTAGAACCAAAGTATTAGGAAAGGACGAGACAATACAATTTCTTTACAAGAAGTAAAGAATCAAATTTAATTTAATAACAATTTATTAATATATTCCTTTTTCTGTTGTGCTAAATGTAAAGCACTAGTAAAAGTGTAGTAATTTCTAAATTTTTTCTTCCGAGATTTCGTTGCCAATTATTCAAATTGATTATTTGTTTCCTTCACAGAAATTACAAATTTTTGCCACAAAATATTTTATTTTCTTAAAATATCATTGTAGCTAAATTATTGTAGTACCTATACTATATTATTTTATTTTCACTAAAAGTATTGCTGCTGGAGAGTTAGGATAGTTTAATTAGGAACTTAGCTTAAATTCTCTCAAAAATAATCGAGCATGAATATCCTTTTTAATATATTTATTCGTTTTTTTAAAAATTTCAAAGTATATTCTACACTACTCAGGAAAATTTTAATAAAAATAAAATTATACCATTCTTGTTCTCTGTTTATTAATTTTTATCTTAAAAATAATATTAATGTTTGGAGAATAAATATTTCTATTCTTTATTTCCTATCGCTCAAAAAATTGAAAAAAATATCGGAAAATTTATAAATCATTTACATTTTCTTGTTTGTAATTATATGTTGGTTAAATATTTTTCTTAGAAAAGAAAATCATAAGTGGATATGGAACTGTAGTGAAATAAATTGTTATGTCCACTGTCTTCTCAATGCTCGTTCATACTTATAACTTTCATTCTTTGGCTCGTTTTTCTAATGATTAGTTTTATATACATTTCAAAACCAAAAAGTACTAACCCTATAATATCATTTGTACTTAGCAGTGCATTTCATCCTCATATTTAGTATATATTGAGCTAGTATATTGAGACTTTTGGATCCTGATTGGAAAAGGCTACGTTCTCGTTACTAGTGGGTTCTAATCCTAACCCATATATATGTGATTAATGGTAATAGGCACGGAAGTTCGATCGCAGTTCCAATACTCATCTTCCAATGTAGCATTAAGAGGAGGCTACCAGCTCAAGTTTCCCCCTTGTCATTTGACCGTCATTCAAAATTACGAAGCTGTTGGTAATGTTTAGCGGTATTTTAATGGACAGAAATTGACAAGGGAAAACATTGCAAACAAAAATTGTAGTATATTTATGCGAACAAGTAAACAAAATCTCTTATTAAAAATAGTTTAAAATATCTTATTAAAATAGTTTAAAATAGTGCATAATAACATAAGTAATTCATGTATTAAATTTTAAGACTGAAAAGTTTTATTTGCTTTTTTAAGAGAAGCAAAATAATTTGCTTTGAGTTAATCTTTAATTAAGACTATTATTCAAGGTTACAGTATCATTTTAAAACTAATCACTATTTTTGTTACACTCTTATTGTTCCAAAGTTTTCAATACATTTTATATATATTCAGTTAGAAATAAAAAAGATTTTCCAAGATTTAACTTAATGAAACATTAATCCGTGGTCAAATATTGGAAAATACAATCGATAAAATTTACATATTTTTGAAAAATATCACTCATTATTTCCTTTCATACTTTAAAAAAGCAGAATTACACACATGTGTGTGTGTGTGTCTGCGCGCGCGCGTGTGTGTGTAAAAACTATTCTAACCATGTACGCTACTTCAATTCAAGTGTATATGTGCTTATATATTTCATTCTTAAACAAAATATCATTATCAATTTTGCTTATTTTTTGCAGAGTAAAATTTTATATTTTTTATCCATTACATTTAAAATTCCCTTATTTGAAAAGCGTAATGATTTAAGGTAGTGTTTTTAGCTTTAAAATGATTATTTTACTTTACATATATGCAAAAGAGTTACAATATTTTAATGATAACATTTATTTGAAAATATAAAACCTGTATACAGATTTCAAAGCAGCGAGTTAAATAAAATATACTTTAAAAAACCCAGACACATTTACCCCAGCAAATCTCAATGAAGATATTCCATACTGAGCTTAAAAGCCAAATACTTTCTATCTCAAACTCTAAGTTCTTAAATTAGTAAGTAAATGCATTACAGTTCCAAGAGAAGGAAAACCTCCTTGTAAAATGAAAGTGGAAACCTTCCTTCCCATAACAGTTGTACCATCAATCTCATTTTCAGCACTCACGTAAACAGTTTCGGAAGTACAACTTCATACTGAATATAAGAAAGTACATAACGTGATACAGCTCTATGCAACCGATTGGAGAATGCCCTCTTTTCTCAGCTTGCTAAAATATTTATTTCCATTTGCCACTTCATACTGTCTTATCAATATCAAACAATGCACGTGAGTTACTTTCGTAATATATTTGCAGGGTTTCTTTTGAGAAAGACAGGGCTGACTTGATACTTTCTTTAAAAGAAGACAAGTATTTTCTTTGTCACGTAAAATGGAAAGTATTCAAACTGCGCCGTTTTATATCATCGTAAAAATATATATCTTAGTGGAAATATATATATATATATATATATATATACATATATATATATATATATATATATATATATATATATATATATATATATATATATATATATATATATATATATATATATATATATATATATATATATATATATATATATATATATATATATATAAGTATGCATGTATGTACAAACAGATATATAATGTATTTATTACATGTGAATTATGGAACATATGTAATGTCTTTCACAAAATTTCTTTCTATAGTTCATTCTGAAATATGATAAACATCAAGTTTACCTAAAAATTTCTTTATAAAGGAACAAAATGTTTTGCTATAGCCAAAAACAATCAAGTGTAAATATTAAGTGATTGACATCACTCAGTTTAATCAAATTATTTCATTCAAAGTGATTATTTCATTCAAAATAAATTTTCATCTGACGTTTAATTTTTAACAACTGTGTTTAAGATTACAAATTTTTACAAATACTGTTTAAAGATTTAAGGAAACAGTATTTATACACAAGAGTACATTAGTTAAGAAAAAACACACATTTAAATACTATAAATGGTGCAAATGGCTTATTTATGTGGATTCTCTGTGAATAAGCGTTTACAATATTAATATTCTGATATTTTGAATATACTATAATATATTTAATAATACTATATTTTATGAATTTACAATGTTATACTTAAATATGATTCATACCATATTGAAGTATCAAAATGTTAACGATAGTCTGGATCATACAATATTTAGGAATACATTATTTTTGACTTTAACATCTCTATATTTAAATACTGTATTACGGAATCCTAAGTTTAAGTACCAGGATATTAACGTCAATCTAAACAACACCTATTTATGAAGTCATTCGTTAGTGGGGTGAAACTTATTATAATAAATTCTGTTAAAATTATATTGTATAGCAAAATATAATCCATAAATTTCTCAAATGAATTTCAATTATATTTCGTTAGGTTTTGAACTCTTAAAAGGAAATTGTGAAAACATTCCTATGCAAAGTGTCGACAATACATTTTACTTTTATTTTCAGTTATAAAAAATAATTATGAATTAAGAAGAAAAAAATTACGTGCCTTAATATACAAATATCATTATTATAATAATATATCATGAATCATTACTTCTATTATTATTTATTTTCTAATTTTGTGACATGTTTGCCATGAGATGATTGAAATTTTTAGTATCTAGCACATTTAATACGATACATAACATCTTCCTACTTTAAAACTAGTAAAACATTTTTAAATACAGATGTTATTCCATAATTACAGTTTACTAATCATAATGTTTGTTTTACCAAAAATGCTCTAAAAATTAGAATCATGCTTTTGTTTTACCTTTAGTATAGGTTAATTTCTTTATATAAATAAATTATCACAGATGTTATAACGCATTTAATTTGATTTTTTTCTAAAATATTGATTAGATTTTTAAAATAACTGAAACTAATTAAGTATTCTTTAAAATAAAATTTGTGTTTATTTTGATTAAACACACTTTGTTTTAAATTAACTTTTTTATCACATTTAATCTTGACTAAGCATTCTTTAATTTTTAGAAAAAAGTCTCAAGAGCAGCTATTTTTACTCACTCAAATATTTTATTGTTAAAGTTTCTTAAATAATCAAAGATATTTTTAAATAATAATTTAAAACAATTATATTATGTCTTTAAAATATTTCAAATCTATATTTTAAGTGAAAAGAGGGATTTACTTATATATAAGAGAATATTATAAGAAAATATTTCTAAGCGTACAGAGGGTGTTAACACATTTTTAGAACGATTTCGATTAAGAGTTTTAAAAAAGTAAATGTTTTGAAACAAAATTTTTTGGCAACAGCTTATTTTTTGAAATGAGAAATATCTTCTGCTACTTTTAAATTTATTGTTCTTTCAAAATGTAGCATGTAAACAAGCTGTGGATTGAGGGATATGTTTTTGCGCTTTCCGAAGAAAAATATTCTTATTCCAGAATTCAAAACCGTTGTGAAATGCATGGTATTAAAATTTCTATATGCAAAATAAGGAACATTATTAATCGGACAGGTAAAAACCGTCAATCATTCTTTCTACATGGAAAGAAGACTTCAAACGAGTATCCGTAAAAAGTACGTACTGTTTCAAATGTTCCTAAAGTGAAATTGCTGGTAACAAGAGAAAATCCATCAACACAGAAATCAATTGCAAAGTCTTTAGATACATTTGTATCAACAATAAATAAAATATTAAATTAAGAT
Organism: Latrodectus hesperus; assembly: GCA_037975125.1. Taxonomy (NCBI): domain Eukaryota; kingdom Metazoa; phylum Arthropoda; class Arachnida; order Araneae; family Theridiidae; genus Latrodectus; species Latrodectus hesperus. The sequence goes on along the minus strand of JAJQOW010000018.1, from coordinate 10,005 downwards.
TTACAACTTAAAAAAGCTAAAAACCATAATGTTCACCAGCTTTTGCTGAGACATGTGGCTCAACGCAAAACATATTGTAGAATCCTGTATGAAAACCATTTAGCAAGATATAAATGGAAATACATTGTGACTCTTGATGAAGCATAGGTTTACCTAAATGACTGCAACAAATTAGATCTATTGACTATAGGAAACGAGGAGAAAAATATTTACAAACCTGGTTCCGTCAATGTAAATAAAGTTTCAGTAAGGGGTTTATGATAGTCGCAGGGTTCTCCTACAATGGGAAATTAAAAATAAAAAGAGTAGAAAAAAATGTTAAAATCAACTCATCATACCATCAGAAGAAGGTTTTACGTCCAATATTTACAGAAGAAATTCCACTTCTTTATCCCAAAGACTTTCAACGAGTGAAACTTCATCAAGACAAAGCCACAAGTCATACTTCGAAAACTACCGCTGCATTCCTTGAAAAAAATGAAGACTAATACAAATATCGCATTCAACTATATTCTTGTGAATGTCAAACCTTTTCAACATATTCTTGTGAAGTCCCCTGACGTTTCACCTATGGACTATTGTGCCTTTGGTCTGTTAAAAAGAGCTCTTTCTAAACGCAAATCCACCACAATGGATAGACTCTGGAAAGTAATGGAAGAGGAATGGAAAGCAGTACCCCTGGAAATTTTACGAAAAGATCTTATATCATGGAAATCACGATGCAGACTTATAGTCCAGAAGGAAAGCTATCAGATCAAACATTTAAGAAATAATATTTACATTTTAAACATTAATTAAACGGCCCCAAAATCGTTCTAAAAATGTGTTAACACCCTCTGTAGTTTTCATTAATAAAGGAATCATAATTAAATCAAATAATCATGAAAATTCATGAAAATATTCATGAATCGGTTGCTTTAAAATTATAAGTTATTGAATCAAATTCGTGATTCATTCATCATATCATTTCATAAATACTGCACATTTGCTTATAAAAAAAGCTTATAAAATAATGTTCACCTTTTAGTTATTTTATCTTAAAAAATTGAATAGTAATCTTTATAAGCTTAAAAGTTTCTCTATTATTTCTAAATTAAAAAAAAACATGGAATATTTCTGAGTTCAAACATTGCGTTACTTTCCTTATCAGGAAATTTTACTGATATTACAGGTTCTTTTCACTAAACAATAGAAAATCAATTTTTCTGTAAGTAACTGTACCATTTTTCCGAAACCGATTAGAAAATATTTTCTTCCATTAAATTAGTTTTATCTTTTGAATAGAAAGTTTCTTCACTTATTTTGACAGTTAGTATCGACCATAGCTCATTACCTGTCTTTTTCATGAAATATCGTGTTATAATCACTTTAGATAGCATTTTTGCTTTTTAAAGAAACTTTATTTCGTTCATTTACATTCGAGGTGGACACATAATAGGTTTTGTGCTGAACTATTCATAGCTTAAGTCAAAGGGAACACTGAATCGTTAAATGTTGATAGTAATGAAAAGTTTTACTAATTATTCATTAGAATAAATTAATTAATTTTCTTGCTCTTCAAACATATTTGATTCGTCCATAGAATTTTGGAATTATTGAAATTGAAAAAAATAAACCTTCTCTCTCTGAAATGACATATATTGCTCATATCAATTAGTTTCTTGACAGTATAAAAGGTGATAGCTTTGTTAGTGGAATGTTATTATGATGTTTACATTAATAACCAAAACAATTTCATTAAATTTTTTAAGTGTTAGCTTACTTTTAAATTCATAAAAGTTATCTTGTATATTTTCAGTTCAGCAACATATAACTTTATCAGTTATCTTGGATAAGAAAATTAAAACTGATTTCGTGATAGTTATTGTTAATTGAATCAAAACTTATTTTATGTAAATCATGTAATTAAATAATATTACTTGCCATATTAGAAAATATTGTTTAAACAAAAATTAATTTCTTCGCTGTGTAAATATGATTGTATTAATTTTTAAAGAATTTGTGTACAACTATAGCATGTCATATAACAAGTACATTGATTTTCACTAAGTAACTGAAATTTCTTATTTCTTGTACTTAAAAAGTGACCTTACACTTTCAACCGAACCAAACGAGCATCTTTTGAATTATGTTCAATGTCTGATACATTTCATATTGAAATACATATTTAATTAATGAAAAGTCTTCACATTTATGTAATATTTAAATATATTAAAATAGTTGATTCATGTGATAGTAATATTATTAATTCCACAAATATTACTAATTAACTTCGAGTAATAAATGTGTTCATTATTTAATACGAACTAGTTATAATTTCTTATAAAAAATACATAATTGTGTGGTACGTACGCATAATTATAATATATATGATAAGAATTAAAACTAAGTAAACATTTTAAAATTTGAATTCGTGTTTTACATTTGTTTTCATATTGCACTAGAAAAAATGTGCTCTCGGTAAAAATCTTGACCTTATTTTACCATGTGTAAAAGAGTAAGACTTAATTATTTAATAACAAATTTGAACGTCAAGATAATCACCTAAGACTTCTTCGCCTTCTCTAATTTCCTCTTAATATTGGAACATAAGTCCCGTCTAATTAAAACAAATAGATCTTATGAAATTGATGTCTAAATTTAGACCAAAATCTTCCGTGTCAAAAGTAACATTTCCTCAATGCAGTACACTATTTCTGATGATTTTAAAATCTCTTAAAGCATTATTAAGCTTTTTCCTTCTTTAAAAGTATTGCTATAAATGACTTTAAAAACTTTAAAATATCACCTTTAATTAGAAATTCTACTTCAAGAATAAAATGTTTCTTATCCTTTCTCTATGTAAATCACTAGAGAAATATTATGTTCTTGTTGATCTCCCAACAGAGTAAAAAGAATATACTAATTAGGTTTTTTGGGGGATGTAAATAAGCCTCATTTCATTACTTTGTGCGTATAAACTTAATTCTCTTACATAAGAGCTCTCAATGTATATCTTCAAACATTATTATTAATTCCATACAAAATTTTATTTATAATAATTTGGGGATTTAGCAGATTAAAATTTATATATAGATAGAACTTTACTTAATACCTCAAATATGAACTTACAAAAAACGTTCAAGCTTTGCTTTTAATAAATTAAATTGTACGCATGGTACTGATGGTGTGCTGCCTCATATCACAGTGAATAATAGTACAAAAATATTAACATTAATAAAACCGGTAAATATATATTGTAACAGTGAAATGTCCAAAAGTATCCCCTTTGCTTTAATTGCTTTTGATGTTCTGATACATTCAAAGAATTTTTTTATTCAAAGCCAATCCATGAAGAAATGTTAAAGCCAATACTGGAAGTGATTGATTTCAATATATATATATGTATATATAAATTGCATTATCAATATGAGCTCACATTAATGATTCTAAAAAAGATAATATATCTAGAACTCTCTCAATTTATGTTATGTTATAAAAATATTATTGTTCAATAAAAATTTAAGCGGTTACATTTCCAAAAAGATCGAAACATTATAATATTCATTCAAAATATTCAAAAATTATTTGATTAAAATTATTTAATAATTGCATAAGAATTTTAGTTAATTTTTAAACAGTTCAACAATTCAAGCTTTTCCACTTTTTTATATGAAAATAAGGCAATATATTTTTTTTTTAATTTTACAAATGAATTTTTTATTTGAATAACATAAAGAAATTAAACATTTGGTTACAATCTAATATGCTAGAAAAATAACTTAATTTCTTCACTTGCTAGGTTAGGGAAAAAACTGAGTCACTTTTCCAAACCAATAAAATAATAAGCTTTTTATGTTGAATTAACATATTTACGAGATTATGATTTTAATTTTGTTACTAAGAATTATATAATGACAAACTATTCTTATCGATGCGCATTAATAAATAATTGAATAAGACTTAACTTTTCTCTTTCAAACAAAATACGTATTCAATTTAATAAAATTGACGTCAATATTTCAGTTTGAATTTATTGAAAATGAAATTTTTTCCTATTAAAACTGTAAACAAGCTTTTAAATACATGTTTATTTTTGAATACAAATTATTTCCATTATACATTTTTACGCTGTAAAATCACATAAAACTTTTTTTAAAAAAGTTATTAACTAACTCATTTATTTATAAAATTATGTGTAACGTGTCTTGGATAAATATTTCCTTAATGATTGTGTAATAAGTGTAATATAATATTAAAATTATAAAACTTTTATGTCGACCAATATCCAAAATATCCACACTAAAATAGTTTTATAAATAACAAAAATCAATTCCTATTAATATAATGTTGTTTTTATACAACATGATTTAGGCTCCCATTGAAAAATATATGCTTAAGTATATGCTTAATGTAAGTATTGATAATATAAGTAATAATATAAGTATTATAACTAAAATATTTGCTTAGATGTAAGTATTGATTGAAGAAATTTCTTGGTAATTTGATAATGCACTTTAAAAATACCGAAGTATTATTTTCTTATAATGAAAACTTTATCTTAAATTATGATTTATAAAGTTATTTCAAGTTCTACTCTAGCATTTGTGATAAACTGAAATTAATACAAATGTCTGAACGGATTAAAATACGAGTTCTGCGATGTTAAACATTATGAAAAAGGGAATAAGACAGATAAATGGTTACAATCAGACATTAAATATATTAAATATTTTCGATCCCATTAATCTCAAAGTTCATCAACTATCCCATCCATATGTACTGGGAGGAAATGATTTATAAAAGAAGATTAAATTAATTCATCCTTATAAAATTATTCAGAGAAATATCATATTGGAATAATAGTGCACGAGAAATGTTTGAATTTAAATTTATTGTTTCCGCAGAATAGGAAGATGAATGGAGATGAAAAATTTTACCGACTATATATGTGATCATATTGCTATAATGCATCAAACTTTCAGACTCTAAATTGAGAAAATTTCATTATATTACATAAAACTCCTAATCGATTCTTAAAACATACTGTGTAGTATCAATTAAGAAAATTATTTATTTTTAGGAATTTCCATTTTGAAGAGGAAATTTATAAGAAAAAAAAGGTTTTACGCTTTGGATTATCTACTAATGTAGACGAATTGTCATTTTTGCTCAAGCGAGCAAATTATTGAGTACCAATATTTTAAAATGAATTAGGAACCTTTGCAAACAACCATGTCAGAGGTGACGTACGAACCCACGTAGGTACGAACTGAAGTTTTGCGCACTAACCATTCTGTTGCCAGTTACCAGATCATCTGCATAAGAAGTTGTCTTATAAGGTAAGGCAATGCCAATGCCTTACAAGTTTTCACTTATCCATTTTTAATAGTGAGAACTAATAAATATTATGCTGCAACTTACAGATTTAAAGAAATAAAATTTAATGCTATAATCATCTTTTTCGCTGAGATTCAAATGTATCGGATTTCTTCCTCAGAATAAAATTCTTCATTTAACATTCTATTTCAATATTAAAGTGAGGGACCATAATTTACACAAATATCATTTAGAAATAAATAACACTATTCTGTTCCAATTAATTTTAATAAATTGAGAGCATATATATATATATGTGTATGTGTGTGTGTGTGTGTGTGTGTGTGTGTGTGTGTGTGTGTGTGTGTGTGTGTGTGTGTGTGTGTGTGTGTGTGTGTGTGTGTGTGTGTGTGTGTGTGTGTGTGTGTGTGTGTGTGTGTGTGTGTGTGTGTGTGTGTGTGTGTGTGTGTGTGTGTGTGTGTGTGTGTATAAGAGGTTAACTTTTAATACTATACACTTTTAATTAAGTAATATATATAACTGACTATACATGTTACACAACTGACTTCAGTACAAAAGTATTGCTAAGTAATCAGTAAATCCAAAATTTCCATTTTATTTTTTTACTTTAACTTCCTTTTGGAGCTTTTTTGTAAGTTTTGTTGTCATTGTTTCTCCAGAAAATCTTCATTCATCACGCTCTCGTGAAATGTATTTTCTTCTCTCCATATCTTTAGTAAACTTTTGTCGCCAAAGAATTTCAAAGAAAAAAATGAAAATGAGCACCCAAAGGACAGGAGAAAAAAAGGATACATATTTCAATTCCAGTTGTGGTAAAAGAAATGAAAGATAAATGTAGAAAAAAATATGCTTTTAGCAGAATATCCTAAATATATTCAATCGGGAAAGAGGTAAAAGAAAAAATAAGAATTCCATACCTTTCGGTTTTTTTATGAAACCTTGGTGGCAGTATTTTTTCATTATTAAAGTATCCTTCAAAGTATTCGGATGATATAAGTCACCAAAAATGTGAAAAAAATGCATTACATCATCTATTGTAATTCAAGGTATTCTCTTGTGACTAGAAACAAAAGCTCTTTGAAACTCTGTTATTTTCACAAAGTAAGAAGTGAATATTCATTATCTTGGATAAAAAATAGGTATTTTTGTGAAAAAAAGGTAAATTATGCAGGAAGAAAAATAAAATATGTTATTTTTATTATTTGTATCAAAATTTTACAGATTTGTGAGTACTATATTTTGATGTTTATTAACAAATGCATATTAATAGCTGTAATAAATTATTATTTATAATATAATAAGTATCAAAACTAATGATTTTGAAAGATTAAAAAAATAACAGCAACAATACTAATATGAAAATAATTAAATTTTATAAAAAGCAATTTTGATAGGGAGTCATTTATTTTAAATATGATTGAACTCCGTGACATAAACAATTAACTTAGACGAAATTTTTAGTTGATTTCAATCTTTGCTCTATGGTCGCATTTGGCAATTTAGTTATTTATTTTAATAATTAATGTGACCAAAACTTTCTGCTTAGAGTGCATTCCAAACCACTAAAAGCATTCTTACTCAAGAAGAGTTCAATCCACTGTCTTTTGAACTAAAAGCCAGGACGTAATCCATTCTTCTACCAAATTAACTAAATTACCTAAAAAATACACTTTTTGGGATATTGAAGCGATTAATGAATTTTGTCTTTCCATAAAGCTTTCTTCTTTCTCATGTAAGCCTTTTGCATGACTGCCATAAACATTTTTTGCTTGCAGTGTTTATATTTTTATTTATTTAACATTTATTCAAATATATAATTGTGTCATAGCAATCTAGAAAATATTTATGTTTATTTCTTGATAGAAAAATTTTTATTACGCTGAAATTTAATTACTGTAAGAGACAAAACTTAATTTTTACGTCTTATTGTTCAACAATTTTCCAGATCGAAATCAAGATGCTTTATTTTGAAGAAAAAAAATCTACCACATGTGCTTTCAGTTTAACTACATTCATAAGGAAATAGTTCAATTGAGATTGTTTAGTTCTTAAATACAATTGAGAATCCGAAGGCTTTTGGAGCAATATAATGTTTCCAGAAATTGTTTAGGTTCAATCTTTGTCCATACTCTCTTACCCATTTATCTCTCTTTATTTCCAGTATTAAACTTAAGTTAAAAATGCATTTATAATTATAAAAAAAAGGATTTCTATGAAGAACAGGATGAGTTTCATAATATTTTAAACTGAAGATTCTCATATATATTAAATGTAAAGTATCTATCCATTTTCTATGGTGTTCTTCCAAATGTAAGTATTCCAAATGTAAATACAATCAAGCAACAGTTATGAAATACTTTAAAATTTAGTACCGTTTTAACTTAAATATATTCTTACATTAATTATTAAATATTCTATTATAAAGAAATATACCACATATTTCTTATGTTCTCATTTGTTTACATATAAACTCGAATTTCAAAATATAGAAGAATGTTTCAAAATGGTGACATAGTAGCATTTCTAATTATTAAGTTGAGAAAGCACTTTCCTCAACAGATAAATGTTTGCAAATAGCGTAGTCAATTTAAACAAATCATTTTACTTTGGCCAATAAATGCTATTGACGATTAAGCATTATCCTTACATAAAGAAATTAGTAAACAAATATTTCATTCATGCTATTTTCCTAACCACACTCAAATCTTAACAAAAAGATAACAAAAAATAAAGAATATAATCTTTAGTTTGTATATAAAATTGAAATATTTATGATATTTTTAATATTTTTTTGCATTCGTTGCAAAAGATATTGAAATGTCTCTATCACAAACTTTAATGAACTTCTTGAAATAACTGATATTAAAATTGTTTTTGTTTTTAATACATGAAGCTTTTTAAAAAATTTAATAAGTCACTTCAATTAATATACTCATCAAGAGCGACTGTAACATTCTTTCCTCTGCAACATGTGCATACTTTTTATACTTTTCTAAGCATATTTTTGGTTCTTATACATTTCACAACGCGAATATTAGTTTAAATTTTGATTTCTATACTACTTTTTCACCTTCTAGGAATAAATTTCAGCTAAGTGTAGAAGGTAGAACAAATAAATTTCTATTCACTTAGTTTAATTATTGAATAATACATTTAAAACAATTACTTTCATTTGGTTTATTCTAAAAGAAACATCTTGTATTAAATAAAAATACATTTGATAAATATACATCACTTCACACTTGTGATAAATATAAACTTAAATATCATAAAATCACCTCAAAATAATCCATTTGTATTTGAAATGTTTGAATTATTATTTAACAAAAAATCCATACATTTGATTTGTTCGTAATGTAAATCTAGCAAGTATTAATACATGCTGACGAATTTAGATTTCATTTATTAAAAAGAAAAATGAAAAAATGAATTTATCAAAAATGAAAGAGGCACTTATATTATTTTACTCTTTTGAATTGTTAATACTCAGGTTCATTACATTTAATAAATATTATCATTATGTCATTCAATGTCTAGTACAACTTAATGACAATTTAAGTCTAATATTACAGATATCTTCCTTACATTTCTTTACATCATGCATAAATACATATATATATATATATATATATATATATATATATATATATATATATATATATATATATATATATATATATATATATATATATATATATATATATATATATATATATATATATATGTATTTATGCATGTATATGTATATATATATATATATATATATATATATATATATATTAGATTTCGTATAGCTGACAGTATACAAAAATTTCTAGTATAGTTGATGTTGCGTTACGAATTGGTTGTGTGTTTTCTTTCATTAATAAGTCCTATTGCCTTTAATATTTTATTTAAATAACAATTAACAAATAACTATTTTCATGATTATATTCCATAACAATAAGTTCCACACCATAATACACTGGTGCTAATACGGTCTTCGTACGACCGCATCCAAATAGCAACTGGGCTAGACTCCTCATCGGATAGGGAAGATGCGCTTCTCATTCCCCATTAGGGATTTACTGTGGCTGAGTTGTCACAGTTGACATCTGCACCATACCTATATACAGCATTTTCACTTAAAATACGTTAATACGGTTAGCAAACTTTTGTATAATCTGTTCAAGTTAAGACAGATTTCCAAAGTTATTTTTAGAGGCTTTGTTTCCTATGAAATTCTAAAATATATTATTAAGAAATCGTAAAATAATAATTGTTCATTTAGAGATTAGTATCCCTGATCATTTTTTCCTTTATGTGTAACTTCAACTTTACCTTTAAATTCAACTATTTGAATGAAATTTTCATATTTCTTTGTTGGTTCAATAATGTATTTTGTTCTTAATTCTAGCCAACATTCTTCATGAAAATTTTAAATGAGATATCACTTTACAAATGTGTTTCCATCTATAGTACTTTTAAAAAAATTATTCCAATTATAAATGAAATTATTCCGATTGAAAGTAACTTATTGATCCCAAAATAGCATTACTTTTAGCAAACCATGAAGTTATAAGGGATAAAAGTAAATGTGTATTATTTGGTTTGTCTTTTTGTAACAGATATTAAATGAATTCACCCAAAAAAAGACACAGGCTCATAAATTAAATTCGCTAAACAGCTTTTTTAAGCTCTTTTCCA